>HG992255.1:13007500-13527439 GCA_905220585.2 Nymphalis polychloros | reverse complement strand
CACCGTTGCGGAAACCTACCCTGAGCGAAGCATGCAGTGAATAGGTGCCGAATGCTGTCGCTCATCTCGTCCAACGCGATCGCCAAGGCGCGCCCCGGGATGCCATCGGGCCCCGGGGCTGTCCTCTTCGATCGGAGTTTCAGGGCGGCCGCCTGTAACTCCGTCTCAGTGACCGGAATCACCTGATCCTCGTACTCGCGAGGTCCGACGATGGGCGCCATGGCCGGCGGCGTGAATTCACCCCTTTCGGGAAAGAGTGTGTCCACTACAGTCTCCAGGAGTAGCGGCTGGAGACTGCTAGTTAGCGGCGGAGCCCAGGGTCGGAGCTTTTGCCGTACGACACGGTACGGTCTCCCCCACGGGTCTCTTTCGAGCGTCGCCAGCCATTCCCCCCACGCCACCTCTTTGGCCTGGGCTATGGCCTTCTGCAGCGTTTGGCAGGCGGCCCTGTAGGCGGCGTAAAAGACGCCTTCCGCGTCATGGTCGCGGACCCTTCTCCTCCTGCACCGACTGTACCGTCGGCGCGCTGCCACGCAAGCTTTGCGCAGCTGGCGGAGCTCTGGGCGCCACCAGTACAACCGTCGGCGCGGCGTGAACGGTTTTGCTCGCGGCATCGCCGCATCGCAAATGCGAGACAGGGCGGCGCCGATTTCGTCGGCCTCTGTGTCGACTCGGACTACCGGGTCGGAACCGGCCCCCCAGGCTTCTACGATGGCCGCCTCTTTCGCCAGCTGGCTGTCGAGACGGCCCAGGCACCAACGCGGTCCGTCCAGCCGTCCAGCAGCGGGCGGAGCTTCCCCAGTAGGAGAGACGGGAAACGCAGAGACACCGAACCGGATATACCGGTGGTCGGACAGGGTCTCCACGCGCGTCTCAACTCTCCAATCGCGAACACGGCGGGCCAGGGCGTTGGACGCGAACGTGATGTCCACGATCGATTCGCCCTGCCACCGCACGCACGTGCTCTCCGACCCACTGTTGAGGACTACGAGTCCCAGTGATGTGGCCCATTCCACCAGAACCTCACCTCGTGCATCAGTCGCTGGGGAACCCCAAGCCGTTGATTTGGCGTTGAAATCCCCCGCGACCAACACAGAGGTGGGCGATATTTGCCCAACCAGAGCCCCGACCTCGACCAGCATTCGCTCGAACTCGGCGAGACTCCGATTGGGTGAGGCGTAGACGCCGACGACCGCCACACCGCCGACGACGGCCAGAACGTACCCCCTACCCTTCGCAACGCCCTCGATGGCCGGGGAGCCGGCCACAGCGGGGGCGACGATGGCCACCACTCGGTCGTGATCGGATACCCAATCGTCCCGCGAGGGAACGAAGTAGGGCTCCGACACCACCGCCACGTTAATTTGCCACTCTGCCATGCTTTGGACTAGAAGGTCCTGAGCCCTCGCAGAGTGGTTAACGTTGGCTTGGAGACAATGTAAGGCCATCACTATGCGGTCTCCATTGTCTCCACCTGTGCCCGTGAGGACGCGGCTGCGGGGCCGTTCGTCCTCACTTTGCCTTGTTTCGGTGCCACGCGAGCTTTCCCGCTCTGGCACCTTTTGCTGCCAACGGCATGAGCCGCTGGCTTACCAGCCGCTGCGCAGGCGACGCAATTTGCGTCGGCGGCTGAGCACTCGCGTGCCTTGTGATCGGGCTGACCGCAACGGAAGCACAGCCGGCTGCGATCCACGCCCCTGTCACACTTGACCCCCATGTGACCCCCCTCGAGACACCGGAAGCAGCGGAGCGGTCTGGGCTCGAGCAGTAACACTCGTGCCGAGACCCACCCGACCCTAATCCGACCAGCCTCCACTACCTTTTTGGCTGCCGCTACTGGGCAGCTCAACCAGAGCGAGCCAGAGCCGCTCGGGCCCCGAGCAATAGCTCCCGGTCTGATCGCTCCGACAGAGCAGCCTCCGTCTGCGGCGACCGCTGCGACGACTTCCTCCGCCGTGACCGAGTCGTCCAAGTCCATCACCCTAAGTTCCGCACACTTAGTCGGTCGATTGACCTGGACGACGTCCGGGCTGAGGACCTCGCGGAGCCTGCCCGCTAGGGCATCTGCCGCCTTATCTGCCTCCTTAGTGCCCGGCGGTATCTCGAGGATCCGGGCCCCCGTGGCTGCCATACGGAATCGCACCGTAGTTAAGCCTACCTCTCTTAGGTTTATTTGGCTCTTAGCTTGAGCCAAAACCTGCTCGTACTTTACGCCCCTCTCCTCAGCCTCGGGCTTTAACTTTAAAGTTATAACCTCAGTGCGAGGAGGTCGGAGCTTTTTCCCGCTCTTGGACTTTTGAGATTCCTTAGGAATCTGTTTTTTCGCCGCAGCGGCCGATTTGCTGGCCGCCTTTTTGGACTCCTTTGTAGGAGTCCGCTTCGCCGCCGCCACCGATTTGCTGGCTGTCTTTTGGGATTTTCTCCCAACGACAGCGCTCCACGGAATCGGTGCGGCTTCTGTCTCCGCGGATGACGAGGGAGCATTCCCTCGACTCGTCGCCGCTTCTTGGGCAGCCAAGTTCGGGCGTCTCGCCCGCTTCGGCTTGGCCACCTCTACGACGGCTGGAGCGTCTTTGGCTTTCGAAGCCTGCTCCGCTCTCTTGTCGGCGGCCAGCGAAGGTCGCAGACGAGGTTCTGGAAGGAGGCGGCCTTCTATACCCTCGAAGCGAGCGTTCAGCATTACGCTGAACTGCTCGCGGTTAGCGCGCAGCGCCTCCTCCATGACCTTTTGGAGGTCAGATGCGGCCACGCTGCTCGCAGCAGGCTGTTGCCGCATCTGGGCGACCTCTCGGCGGAGTTCGGCCAATTGGCCCGAAAGTTGCGCATTGGCTACTTCCAGGCGGGCGACCTCCTCCGTGACGGTAAGGGCCCTCAGATCGGCCACCGCACCTTTAATGGTGTCAGCGGCCGTCTTAAGGGCCCGAACGAAGGTGCCTTTTAGGTTGCTCGACTTGTCGGCAACCTGCACCACTACGTTGATCGCCTCCTGGACTGTTGCATCCAGTCCAGCAGACGTCTGCGGCACGTCTTCGATCCCACAACGGTTTCTAAGACGTGCCGCCCTCTCTTCGATGGCCGCCTTGGCCTTGGCACTGTAGGCAGCGAGCGCATCCTCCGCCTGGAAGCGCTGCTCCTTTGCCTTCTCTACGTTGAAGCCAACGTAGAGCCCAGTAGTGGTCGGTCGACCACGCCCCCTTTTGGATGATGGCTTTAGCCATCTACCGACCGATGCCTCCGAGCCGCAGTCTCTAGACTGCGCGCTCGCATCGCTGTCGGAGCCCGAGAAGCTCTCTCTAGGAAGAGATCGCTTCTCCCCTTTCCGTCTTTGTCTATCCGTCGAGCAAGCGACGCTGGCGACCGACGAGTCGGACTCAGAGAGTCGTTCCAGTCGGACAACCAGCTCCTTTTTAACGCCAAGGTCGTGGGTTTCTGCGCGCGCCATCGGGGCGCCCGCATCAACCGCCATTTCGTCGGTATCCAATCGTAAGGCAAAATCGTTATTGTTAGTGTTCAATGACATAATTGATCCCACGAGTATGGGGGAAATAAAAAGTCCACCAAGGCAGTGCCCCCTGTACCCTGGTAACCCTATTACACCGTGAGGTCGGGCGGTATCACGGGATCTCTAACCTAATGTTTTTTAATGAGGTTGGCTCCTCTCGGCCCGGCCGGTTAAGGCAAGGCCCTCGGTCCCACCACAGGCTGCGAGACATGATCCACAACACCCGGATGGGGAAACGAGTTTGAGAGGCGGTGACAATAGTCTTGTTTACTCAGAGTCGACGCCGAAACTGAGCTAACCCGCCTCTCCCTACCTATTGTCTACGGCAGCCCAAAAAGACCCCGAAGACCCAGCAACCAATAAAGTCGCCGTGTGCGTCACGTGACCCAAAACGCGGGTCCCTCCGAAATGTAAAATATAAATAAATAAATATATAAATGTATATCTATTCTCCCCCCCTCGCGGCGCCCACTTGTAAAGAAGTGGGCGCAGAATCTCGTTCCCAAAACCGGGAAACGAGATCACCGCCGCGTCAGTCGTTAGCCGTTGTCGACAGCACTCCGGAAAAACATCGAAGCTGTAATGCTTATCGACCCCGTTGCCCAGGGTGCACCACGTGGAGGTGACTGACCTGCCCCCCAACCTAACCTAACCTAACCTAACCTAACCTAACCTAACCTAACCTTTTTTTTTTTTTTTTTTTTTTTTTGTTTAACGAGGAGGAAAGGCATTTACGCCTGCCGCCCGGTCGGGGGACCGGGACGGGTATGTGGGACTCACGGGGCAGAAGGCCCCGTCCTACCCACTAAAACCTCCTCGAAATTCCGCCTCTCCGCAAGGCGGCAGGGCCACGGGAACGCGTTGGCTTGCAACCGCGACCCTGCCAGCGGCAGTCGCTAACAGGCGACCCGCCTCAAAGGCGCGCCAGGATGTTAGGGCGCGCCTTCCAACTCCGCCTCCGTCAGTGCAGTGACGGACTCCCCCGAGTTCGCCACTGGAGGCCACGCGTCAGGGGCCGACGCCATCACCACCGCTCAAAACGTCATTGCGGCAACGTGCGACCAGCGAACGCACGTCGCCGCCGACCGGGCCGCCTTCGACGCAGCGGGAGGGAGTTGGTGTCGTCCTCCCGCTGCCGTTCTGCGTGTTCCTTCGCGGACATGACTTGTTCGCTGAATTCGCGTATTGCCGCCCAGGCTTCTTCGTTAGCGGCCATCCTTTTTATTAGCGCCGGAAGCGTCACGTCTCCACCGAATGCCGTGGACAGGGCTGCGCGAGGCTCCGCCCAAGCTGGGCACTCTGCGCGCGTGTGCTCGGCCGTGTCCACGTCTCCGTCGCCACAATGATGACATACCACCGACGGCTCTCTCCCGACCACTTCGCACAAGTACTTGGCGAAGCAGCCGTGACCGGTCATGAGCTGCGTCAGGTGGTACGTGAGTGGGCCGTGTTTGCGTTCGACCCACTCTTTCAAAACAGGCCGAATGGCCGCTACGAGTTCCCCACTGGCACCCGGAACTCGTAGCCTTTCCGCCCATTTGAGGAGGAGGTTTTCGCGGGCCTCTTCCCGCCACTGTCGGACCTCACAAGGGTGGGGCCGGTTACCCGCCGCCCTCGCTCCCTTAACCCGCCAGAAGACACTCGAGCTGACTTCGGCCTCGAGGTCCCATGGCGGGCTTCCGGAGAGCAAGGTGGCTGCCGTGTAAGACACCGTGCGGTACGCCCGAGCCGCCCTGAGCGCCATGGCCCGCTGCGGACGTCGCAGCGAGGCCACGTTACGAGCGCTCAGAGCGTCCGCCCATATCGGCGCTCCGTAGAGCGCCATCGAACGTATCACGCCGGTGTACAGGCGCCTGCAGGGGGCACCCGGCCCTCCGATGTTTGGCAGTAGCCGCCCCAGCGCTCCGGCTGCAGCCACCAGTCTTGGGGCCAAGCGCCGGAAGTGCTCGTCGAACTTCCACCTGCCGTCGAGGACGAGTCCCAGGTACTTCATCGTCGACCCGACGGTGATGGAAGTTCCGCCGACAGTGATGGCCATCCCCCGAGGTGGGGCGTTCCGAGGCCCATGAAACACTAGGGCCTCGGATTTGTGTAATGCCACCTCGAGGCCCAGGGCGCGGATGCGGTGGACCGCATGTGCCACACCCGCCGTGGCCAGATACGCCGCCTCCCGATGGGAGCTGCCGCGGGCCGACACGAGGGTGTCGTCAGCGTAACAGGTGACGCTGACCCCCCGCAGAGTGGCCCCGCGCAGCACCCAGTCGTATCCGATGTTCCACAGGAGTGGCCCTAAGACCGAGCCCTGTGGAACACCGCACGTCATCATCCTCCTGCTCGAACCATCCCTTGTCGGGTAGACGACTGCTCGGCCCACAAAGTAGTCGGCGATGGTTCGACGCAGGTAGGCCGGGACATCATGATGCTTGAGGCCCTCCAATATGACCTCCCAGGGCAGGGTGTTAAAGGCGTTGGAGATATCCAGCGACACTGCCATCAACACCCCACCCCGAGAAACCTCCTCCTCTGCAAGCTGTCTCACCCTGGCGACTGCGTCCAGCGTCGAGCGGCCGGGGCGAAATCCGAACTGGCACTCGCTAAGGCCCGGCTCCATGCTGCCGACAAGACGGGCTGCAAGCACGCGCTCAAAGAGCTTGCTCGTCTCGTCGAGCAGCACGATTGGGCGGTAGGCCGACGGCTGATCGGGCGCTCGTCCCTCCTTTCGGATGAGAACGAGCCTTCCCGTTTTCCACCGATCGGGGAACCTGCCTTGAGCCAGGCACGCAGAAAATAGGCGCCGGACGCTCACGCCGATTTCGCCCAGGGCAATCGCCAGGGCGCGTCCCGGTATACCGTCAGGCCCAGGGGCTGTCCTTTTCGAACGTAACTTCAGGACAGCCGCACATAACTCCGCCTCGGTAACCGGGTACGCCTGGTCCGCCATCTGTCCATCCTCGCGATCCCTCGTCGGTACCATCGGTGGTACGAACGCTCCACGCTCGGGAAAGAGCTCGTGGGTGATTCGCTCCACGAGCTGCGGCTGGAGACTGCTGGTGACCGGGGGAGTCCAGGGTCGGAGCTTCTGCCTCACGACCCGGTACGGTCTCCCCCACGGATCCTCCTCGAGGGTCGCCAGCCACTCCTCCCACGCCGCCTCTTTTGCCTGGGCTATGGCCTTCTGCAGTGTTATACAGGCAGACCTGTAGGCGGCGTAGAGGACTTCCTCCGATGCGTGGTCGCGGACTCGCCTCCTCCTGCACCGAGTGTACCGACGACGGGCGGCGACGCAAGCTCTCCTCAGCTGGCGGAGTTCGGGCAGCCACCAGTAGACGCGGCGACGTGGGGTCTGAGGCTTGACTCTCGGCATCGCCACATCGCAAATGCGGAACAGGGCGGCGCCGAGTTGGTCAGCCTCTCGGTCGACCTGGACAACCGGGTCGGAACCGGCGCCCCAGGCCTCCACGATGGCCGCCTCTTTTGCCAACTGGCTATCGAGACGGCCAAGACTCCACCGCGGACCTTCTGACCGCTCAACAGCGGGCTGGACGACGGGAACCGCGGAGACATCAAATCGGATATATCGGTGATCCGATAGTGTCTCCGCACCCGTCTCCACCCTCCAGTCTCGAACACGGCGGGCCAGGGCGTTGGACGCGAACGTGATGTCGACGATCGATTCGCCCTGTAGCCGCACGCACGTGCTCTCCGACCCACTGTTGATCACCGCGAGACCAGTAGCAGCTGCCCACTCCTCGAGAGCCTCGCCTCTGGCATCCGTCGCAGGGGAACCCCAGGCCGTGGATTTGGCATTGAAGTCCCCCGCAACTATCACCGGGCAGGGTGATACCTGCCCAACCAGAGCCCCGACCTCGACCAGCTGTTGTTCAAAGTCGGCGAGGCTCCGATTGGGAGAGGCGTAGACTCCCACAACTGCAAGATCGCCCACGACGGCGAGCACGCACCCTCTGCCCCTGGCTACACCCTCGATGGACGGGGAGCCAGCGACGGCAGGGGCGATGATGGCCACCACTCTATCGTGGTCGGAGACCCAGTCGTCCCGGGAGGGAACGAGGTAGGGCTCCGATACCACCGCAACGCCGATTTGCCACTCTGCCATGCTTTGGACTAGGAGGTCCTGGGCCCTGGCAGAGTGGTTGACATTGGCCTGGAGACAACGAAGGGCCATCAGTTCGCGGTCTCCATAGGCTCCGCTCCTACGCTTGCAGCGCTTCTCTTCTGCGGCGCTTTGCCCTTCTGCGGCGCTGCCCGTTTGCTGCCGCCCTGGCAGCCCTTGCACCCGACTGCATGGGTCGCGGGCTTACCGGCCGCTGAGCAAACTACGCACTTTGCTTCAGCGGCAGTACAGTCCCGGGCCTTGTGGTCGGGCTGACCGCACCGGAAGCACAAACGGCTGCGGTCGACACCCCTGTCGCATTTGGCCCCTACGTGGCCCCCCTCCAGGCACCGGTAACAGCGTAGTGGCCTCGGCTCGAGCAGCGTTACCCGCGCCGAGACCCAACCGACCTTTACGCGGCCATCCTCCACCACCTTTTTTGCGGCGGCCACCGGGCAGCTCAGCCAGAGGGAGCCAGAGCCATTCGAGCCCCGAGCAATAGCCCCGGGCCTTATAGCTCCCGCAGAGCAGCCCCCAGCTTCGGCCACCGCAGCCACCACCTCCTCCGCCGTGACGGAATCGTCCAGGTCCATGACCCTTAGCTCGACGCACTTGGTCGGCCTATGGACCTGGACGTCGTCCGGGTTTAGCACCTCGCGAAGCTTGGATGCGAGGGCGTCCGCCGCTTTTCCAGCATCGCTGGTGCCCGGCGGGACCTCCAGTATGCGTCCTCCTGTGGCTGCTGCCCTGAAGCGCACCGCAGTCAAGCCGACCTCGCTCAACTTGATGCGGCTCTTCGCTTGGGCCAGGACGTCTTCGTATCTGAGGCCCTTCTCCACAGCACCGGGCCTCAGCGTGATCGTTATCACGGCGGAGCGAGGAGGGCGGAGTTTCCTCTTTGGAGGGGCCTTCTTTTTGGAACTGGCCGAGTTCGACTTCGCTGCCGGTGCAGCCGGTTCGGTGGTCTTGGTCGCGGCCTTCTTGGTCGCCGTTTTCCGAACGACGGCACTCCAGCTTGTCGAGGAACTGCCCGGCCCCGAGGATGACGGAGGGGCACTCTTTGTTGCCGCTGCCGCAGCCGCTTCTTGCGCCGCCATATTAGGGCGTTTTCCCCGCTTAGGCTTGGTCCGTTGGGCTGCCTCGTCGTTCGGAACCGGTTCGGAGAGTGGTTCGGCTGTAACGCCCACGGTTGCGGTCGGAACCTGCGCCGCCCTGCGATCGGCGGCCAGCGGAGGTCGCAGCCTAGGCTCCGGAAGGAGGCGGCGTTCGATGCCCTCCATCCGCGCGTTCAGCATGTTTGCGAACTGCTCACGGTTGGAGCGCAGCGCCTCCTCCATGATTCGCTGGATGTTTGAGTCGTCCAACGTAGCCGGCTGTTTGCGCATCTCAGCCACCTCGCGGCGCAGCTCGGCCAACTGGCCCGAGAGCTGTGCGTTGGCCGCTTCCAGTCGGGCAACTTCCTCCGACATGGTCAGCGCCCTGAGATCTGCCACCGCACCTTTGATCGTGCCCGCAGCAGTCTTCAGGGCTCGGACGAAAGTTCCCTTCATGTTGCCCGACTTATTGGCAACCTGCAATACAACATCAAGGGCCTCTTGGACCGCCGCGTCCAGAGCGGCCGACGTCTTCGGCACGTCCTCAGCTGCAGTTGCCTGGCGATTCGTGGAACGTGCCGCCCTTTCTTCAATCGCCACCTTGGCCGCTTCGTTGTAAGCGGCCAACGAATCTTCCACCTGGAAGTTATCTTTTCTGGTAAGACTGAGCTCCGTCTGTGTCTTCCCCAGTCCGACAAACCTACCATGAGTAGGCGGTCGGCCACGTCCCCTCTTATTAGCGGGCTTAAGCCACCTGCTGGCTGAGGATTCAGATTTGTCGCTTTGTCTCGCGTCGCTATCCGAGCCCGAGCAGCTATCCCCAGCGTGGATCCGCTTTTCACCCCTATTTCGCCGTTGTTCCATCGATTCCACCGACTGCATGCTGCAGACGGAGGAGTCCGACTCAGAGAGTCGTTCGAGCCGAATCGTTAATCCTTTTAGAACGCCAGAGTCGTTGGTTTCAGCGCGCGCCATCGGGGCGCCCGCCTCCACCGCCATGTCATCGGTTACCGATCGTTTTACCAGTCCTTTTACATTTTTGTTTTTTACTAAATCCATAGTTAGTCCCACGAGTGTGGGGGAAATAAAAAGTCCACCAGGGCAGTGCCCCCTGTACCCTGGTAACCCTATTACACCGTGAGGTCGGGCGGTATCACGGGATCTCTAAACTAATGTTTTTTAGTGAGGTTGGCTCCTCTTGGCCCGGCCGGTTAAGGCAAGGCCCTCGGTCCCACCACAGGCTGCGAGACGTGATCCACAACACCTGGGTGGGGAAACGAGTTTGAGAGGCGGTGACAAAAGTCTTGTTTACTCAGAGTCGATACCGAAACTGAGCAAACCCGCCTCTCCCACCACTGGCCTCCAGAAGCCCAAAAAGACTCCGAAGACCCAGCAACTAAGGCTATTTACAACATAAAACAAATACATTTAAATGAATAACAAAACAAATACAATGAATAATAACGACAACAAAACAAAACGAAAACAAAAAACTCTCCTCACGCCACAAAGCCGCTCACACAGTCCACTCTGCCAAACAGAGAAGTACCAGGAGCGACCCGTGGCATAACCGTCGTGTCAGTCTTAGCCGTGGTCGACAGGCACTCCGAGAAAACATCGGAATGCTTGTCGACCCCGTTGCCCAGGGTGCACCACGAGGAGGTGACTGACTTGCACCCCAACCTAACCTAACCTAACCTTTTTTTTTTTGTTTAACGAGGAGGAAAGGCATTTACGCCTGCCGCCCGGTCGGGGGACCGGGACGGGTATGTGGGACTCACGGGGCAGAAGGCCCCGTCCTACCCACTAAAACCTCCTCGAAATTCCGCCTCTCCGCAAGGCGGCAGGGCCACGGGAACGCGTTGGCTTGCAACCGCGACCCTGCCAGCGGCAGTCGCTAACAGGCGACCCGCCTCGAAGGCACGCCAGGATGTTAGGGCGCGCCTTCCAACTCCGCCTCCGTCAGTGCAGTGACGGACTCCCCCGAGTTCGCCACTGGAGGCCACGCGTCAGGGGCCGACGCCATCACCACCGCTCAATACGTCATTGCGGCAACGTGCGACCAGCGAACGCACGTCGCCGCCGACCAGGCCGCCTTCGACGCAGCGGGAGGGAGTTGGAGTCGTCCTCCCGCTGCCGTTCTGCGTGTTCCTTCGCGGACATGACTTGTTCGCTGAAGTCGCGTATTGCCGCCCAGGCTTCTTCGTTAGCGGCCATCCTTTTTATTAGCGCCGGAAGCGTCACGTCTCCACCGAATGCCGTGGACAGGGCTGCGCGAGGCTCCGCCCAAGCTGGGCACTCTGCGCGCGTGTGCTCCGCCGTGTCCACGGCTCCGTCGCCACAATGATGACATACCACCGACGGCTCTCTCCCGACCACTTCGCACAAGTACTTGGCGAAGCAGCCGTGACCGGTCATGAGCTGCGTCAGGTGGTATGTGAGTGGGCCGTGTTTGCGTTCGACCCACTCTTTCAAAACAGGCCGAATGGCCGCTACGAGTTCCCCACTGGCACCCGGAACTCGTAGCCTTTCCGCCCATTTGAGGAGGAGGTTTTTGCGGGCCTCTTCCCGCCACTGTCGGACCTCACAAGGGTGGGGCCGGTTACCCGCCGCCCTCGCTCCCTTGACCCGCCAGAAGACACTCGAGCTGACTTCGGCCTCGAGGTCCCATGGCGGGCTTCCGGAGAGCAAGGTGGCTGCCGTGTAGGACACCGTGCGGTACGCCCGAGCCGCCCTGAGCGCCATGGCCCGCTGCGGACGTCGCAGCGAGGCCACGTTGCGAGCACTCAGGACGTCCGCCCATATCGGCGCTCCGTAGAGCGCCATCGAGCGTATCACGCCGGTGTACAGGCGCCTGCAGGGGGCACCCGGCCCTCCGATGTTTGGCAGAAGCCGCCCCAGCGCTCCGGCTGCAGCCACCAGTCTTGGGGCCAAGCGCCGGAAGTGCTCCTCGAACTTCCACCTGCCGTCGAGGACGAGTCCCAGGTACTTCATCGTCGACCCGACGGTGATGGAAGTTCCGCCGACAGTGATGGCCATCCCCTGAGGTGGGGCGTTCCGAGGCCCATGAAACACTAGGGCCTCGGATTTGTGTAGTGCCACCTCGAGGCCCAGGGCGCGGATGCGGTGGACCGCATGTGCCACACCCGCCGTGGCCAGATACGCCGCCTCCCGATGGGAACTGCCGCGGGCCGACACGAGGGTGTCGTCAGCGTAACAGGTGACGCTGACCCCCCGCAGAGTGGCCCCGCGCAGCACCCAGTCGTACCCGATGTTCCACAGGAGTGGCCCTAAGACCGAGCCCTGTGGAACACCGCACGTCATCATCCTCCTGCTCGAACCATCCCTCGTCGGGTAGACGACTACTCGGCCCACGAAGTAGTCGGCGATGGTTCGACGCAGGTAGGCCGGGACATTGTGAAATTTGAGGCCCTCCATTACCACCTCCCAGGGCAGGGTGTTAAAGGCGTTGGAGATATCGAGCGACACCGCCATCAACACCCCACCCCGGGAAACTTCCTCCTCGGCGAGCTGCCTCACCCTGGCGACTGCGTCCAGCGTCGAGCGGCCGGGGCGAAAACCGAATTGCCAGTCGCTCAGGCCCGGCTCCATGCTGCCGACAAGACGGGCTGCAAGCACACGCTCAAAGAGCTTGCTCGTCTCGTCGAGCAGCACGATTGGGCGGTAGGCCGACGGCTGATCGGGCGCTCGTCCCTCCTTGCGGATGAGAACGAGCCTTCCCGTTTTCCACCGATCGGGGAACCTGCCTTGAGCCAGGCACGCGGAAAATAGGCGCCGGACGCTCCCTCCGATCTCGCCCAGCGCAATCGCCAGGGCGCGCCCCGGTATACCGTCAGGCCCTGGGGCTGTCCTTTTCGAACGGAGCTTCAGGACAGCCGCACACAACTCCGCCTCGGTAACCGGGTACGCCTGGTCCGCCATCTGTCCATCCTCGCGACCCCTCGTCGGTACCATCGGTGGTACGAACGGTCCACGCTCGGGAAAGAGCTCGTGGGTGATTCGCTCCACGAGCTGCGGCTGGAGACTGCTGGTGACCGGGGGGGTCCAGGGTCGGAGCTTCTGCCTCACGACCCGGTACGGTCTCCCCCACGGATCCCCCTCGAGGGTCGCCAGCCACTCCTCCCACGCCGCCTCCTTCGCCTGGGCTATGGCCTTCTGCAGTGTTGCACAGGCAGACCTGTAGGCGGCGTAGAGGACTTCCTCCGATGCGTGGTCGCGGACTCGTCTCCTCCTGCACCGAGTGTACCGACGACGGGCGGCGACGCAAGCTCTCCTCAGCTGCCGGAGTTCGGGTTGCCACCAGTAGACGCGACGACGTGGGGTCTGAGGCTTGACCCTCGGCATCGCCACATCGCAAATGCGGAACAGGGCGGCGCCGAGTTGGTCAGCCTCTCGGTCGACCTGGACGACCGGATCGGAACCGGCGCCCCAGGCCTCCACGATGGCCGCCTCTTTTGCCAACTGGCTATCGAGACGGCCAAGACTCCACCGCGGACCTTCTGACCGCTCAACAGCGGGCTGGACGACGGGAACCGTGGAGACATCAAATCGGATATATCGGTGATCCGATAGTGTCTCCACACCCGTCTCCACCCTCCAGTCCCGAACACGGCGGGCCAGGGCGTTGGACGCGAACGTGATGTCCACGATCGATTCGCCCTGTAGCCGCACGCACGTGCTCTCCGACCCACTGTTGATCGCCGCGAGACCAGTAGCAACTGCCCACTCCTCGAGAGCCTCGCCTCTGGCATCCGTCGCAGGGGAACCCCAAGCCGTGGATTTGGCATTGAAGTCCCCCGCAACTATCACCGGGCTGGGTGATACCTGCCCAATCAGAGCCCCGACCTCGACCAGCTGTTGTTCAAAGTCGGCGAGACTCCGATTGGGAGAGGCGTAGACTCCCACAACTGCAAGATCGCCCACGACGGCGAGCACGCACCCTCTGCCCCTGGCTACACCCTCGATGGACGGGGAGCCAGCGACGGCAGGGGCGATGATGGCCACCACTCCATCGTGGTCGGAGACCCAGTCGTCCCGGGAGGGAACGAAGTAGGGCTCCGATACCACCGCAACGCCGACTTGCCACTCTGCCATGCTTTGGACTAGCAGGTCCTGGGCCCTGGCAGAGTGGTTGACATTGGCCTGGAGACAACGAAGGGCCATCAGTTCGCGGTCTCCATAGGCTCCGCTCCTGCGCTTGCAGCGCTCCTCTTCTGCGGCGCTCTTCTGTTCTGCGGCGCTGCCCGTTTGCTGCCGCCCTGGCAGCCCTTGCAACCGACCGCATGGGCTGCTGGCTTACCGGCCGCAGAACAGACCACACATTTTGCCACCGGGGCAGCACATTCCCGGGCCTTGTGGTCGGGTTGACCGCAGCGGAAGCACAAACGGCTGCGGTCAACACCCCTGTCGCATTTTGCCCCCACGTGGCCCCCCTCCAGGCACCTGTAGCAACGCAGAGGTCTCGGCTCGAGCAGCGTTACCCGTGCCGAGACCCACCCCACCTTAATACGGCCAGCCTCCACCACCTTTTTTGCGGCCGCCACCGGACAACTAATCCAGAGGGAGCCACAGCCACTGGAGCCCCGAGCAATAGCCCCGGGCCGTATAGCTCCAGCGGAGCAGCCTCCCTCTTCGGCCACCGCAGCCATCACCTCCTCCGCCGTGACGGAATCGTCCAGGTCCATGACCCTTAACTCGACGCACTTGGTCGGTCTATGGACCTGGACGTCGTCCGGGTTAAGCGCCTCGCGGAGTTTAGACGCGAGGGCGTCCGCCACTTTTTCTGCATCGCTGGTGCCCGGCGGAATCTCCAGTATGCGCCCTCCCGTCGCTGCTGCCCTGAAGCGCACCGCAGTCAAGCCGACCTCGCTCAGCTTGACGCGGCTCTTCGCTTGGGCCAGGACGTCTTCGTATCTGAGGCCCTTCTCCACAGCACCGGGCCTCAGCGTGATCGTTATCACGGCGGAGCGAGGAGGGCGGAGTTTCCTCTTTGGAGGGGCCTTCTTTTTGGAGCTGGCCGAGTTCGACTTCGCTGCCGGTGCAGCCGGTTCGGTGGTCTTGGTCGCGGCCTTCTTGGTCGCCGTTTTCCGAACGACGGCACTCCAGCTTGTCGAGGAACTGCCCGGCCCCGAGGATGACGGAGGGGCACTCTTTGTTGCCGCTGCCGCAGCCGCTTCTTGCGCCGCCATATTAGGGCGTTTTCCCCGCTTAGGCTTGGTCCGTTGGGCTGCCTCGTCGTTCGCAACCTCAGCGGAGAGTGGATCGGCTGTAACGCCCACGGTTGCGGTCGGAACCTGCGCCGCCCTGCGATCGGCGGCCAGCGGAGGTCGCAGCCTAGGCTCCGGAAGGAGGCGGCGTTCGATGCCCTCCATCCGCGCGTTCAGCATTTTCGCGAACTGCTCGCGGTTGGAGCGCAGCGCCTCCTCCATGATCCGCTGGACGTTCGAGTCGTCCAACGTAGCCGGCTGCTTGCGCATCTGGGCCACCTCGCGGCGCAGCTCGGCCAGCTGGCCCGAAAGCTGAGCGTTGGCTGCTTCAAGTCGGGCTACCTCTTCCGACATGGTCAGCGCCCTGAGATCTGCCACAGCACCTTTGATGGTGTCCGCGGCAGTCTTCAGGGCTCGGACGAATGTACCCTTCATGTTGCCCGACTTATTAGCAACCTGTAACACCACGTCGAGTGCCTGTTGGACCGCCGCGTCCAGAGCGGCGGACGTCTTCGGCACGTCCTCAACTGCCGTTGGTTGACGGTTTCTGGCACGGACCGCCCTTTCTTCCATCGCCACCTTCGCCGCTTCGTTGTAGGCGGCCAACGCGTCTTCCGCCTGGAAATTGTCTTTTTTGGATTCACTAATCTCCGCCTGTGACTTCCCAAGTCCGACATACCTACCATGGGTAGGTGGTCTGCCACGCCCCCTTTTATTAGCGGGTTTGAGCCACCTGCTGGCTGAGGATTCAGTTTTGTCGCTCAGCACGCTCGCGTCGCTCTCCGAGCCCGAGCAGCTATCCTCAGCGTGGATCCGCTTTTCACCCCTACTCCGCTGTTGTTCTACCGATTCCACCGACTGCATGCTGCAGACGGAGGAGTCCGACTCAGAGAGTCGTTCGAGCCGAATCGTTAATCCTTTTAGCACGCCAGAGTCGTTGGTTTCAGCGCGCGCCATCGGGGCGCCCGCCTCCACCGCCATATTATCTATTCCTCCATCTTTTTTTTGTTTTGGTTTTGTATGTTCCATATTTAGTCCCACGAGTGTGGGGGAAATAACAGTCCACCAAGGCAGTGCCCCCTGTACCTTGGTAACCCTATTACACCGTGAGGTCGGGCGGTATCACGGGATCTCTAAGCTAATGTTTTTTATTGAGGTTGGCTCCTCTTGGCCCGGCCGGTTAAGGCAAGGCCCTCGGTCCCACCACGGGCTGCGAGACATGATCCACAACACCCGGATGGGGAAACGAGTTTGAGAGGCGGTGACAAAAGTCTTGTTTACTCAGAGTCGATACCGAAACTGAGTAAACCCGCCTCTCCCGCCACTGGCCTCCGGTAGCCCAAAAAGACCCCGAAGACCCAGCAACAACAATAGGCTATTTACAACAAATGAAATAAAATTATATTTAACGACAACAATAAATAACAACACATAGATTTGAATTAACAAAAACATCACAAACGTAACAACAAGAACTCCTCCCATTTGCCACGAAGCCGCTCACACAGTCCACTCTGCTAAACAGAGAAGTACCAGGAGCGACCCGTGGCGTAACCGTCGTGTCAGTCTTAGCCGTGGTCGACAGGCACTCCGAGAAAGCATCGGTACATGCTTGTCGACCCCGTTGCCCAGGGTGCACCACGTGGAGGTGACTGACTTGCACCCCAACCTAACCTTTTTTTTTTTTTTTTTTTTTTTGTTTAACGAGGAGGAAAGGCACTTACGCCTGCCGCCCGGTCGGGGGACCGGGACGGGTATGTGGGACTCACGGGGCAGAAGGCCCCGTCACTACCCACTAAAACCTCCTCGAAATTCCGCCTTTCCGCAAGGCGGCAGGGCCACGGGAACGCGTTAGCTTGCCACCGCGACCCTGCCAGCGGCAGTCGCTAACAGGCGACCCGCCTCAAAGGCGCGCCAGGATGTTAGGGCGCGCCTTCCATCTCCGCCTCCGTCTGTGCCGTGACGGACTCCCCCGAGTCCGCCACTGGAGGCCGGGCATCAGGGCTTGACGCCCCGCGGCGGATCAGATAACTGGCTCCGCCGCCAACCACGCTCTAGGCCAGGTCAATGCGGCAACGTGCGACCTGCATACGCACGTCGCCGCCGACCAGGCCGCCTTCGGCGCAGCGGGAGGGAGTTGATGTCGTCCTCCCGCTGCCGTTCTGCTGCCTCTTTCTGCGACATCACAGTGTCGCAGAAAGAGGAAAATGCCTCCCAGGCCTCTTCGCTTCCGGCCATCTTGGAGATGAGGGCCGAAAGCGATAGGTCTCCGCCTATGACCGTGGACAGGGCTGCGCGAGGCTCCGCCCAAGCTGGGCACTCTGCGCGCGTGTGCTCGGCCGTGTCCACGGCTCCATCGCCACAATGGTGACATACCACCGACGCCTCTCTCCCGACCACTTCGCACAAGTATTTGGCGAAGCAGCCGTGCCCGGTCATGAGCTGCGTCAGGTGGTACGTGAGTGGGCCGTGCTTACGCTCGACCCACTCTTTCAGTATTGGCCGAATGGCCGCTACGAGTTCCGCACTCGCTCCCGGAACTCGTAGCCTCTCCGTCCATTTTAAGAGGAGGTTCTCGCGGGCCTCCTCCCGCCACTGCCGGACCTCACGCGGGTGGGGCCGGTTTCCCTCCGCTCCTGCCTCCTTGACCCGCCAGTAGACACTCGAGTAGATCTCGGCCTCGAGGTCCCATGGCGGGCTTCCGGAAAGCAAGGTGGCCGCCGTGTAAGACACCGTGCGGTACGCCCGAGCCGCTCTGAGCGCCATGGCCCGCTGCGGACGTCGCAGCGAGGCCACGTTTCGGGCACTCAGAGCGTCCGCCCATATCGGCGCTCCATAGAGCGCCATCGAACGCACCACGCCGGTGTACAGGCGCCTGCAGAGGGAACCCGGCCCCCCGACGTTGGGCAGCAAACGTCCGAGCGCTCCGGCTGCAGCCACCAGTCTTGGGGCCAAGCGCCGGAAGTGCTCCTCGAACTTCCACCTGCCATCGAGGACGAGTCCTAGGTACTTCATCGTCGACCCGATGGTGATGGAAGTTCCGCCGACGACGATTGCTAACCCCCGAGGTGGGGCATTCCGAGGCCCATGAAAGACTAGGGCCTCGGATTTGTGCAAGGCCACCTCGAGGCCCAGCGCGCGGATGCGGTGGACCGCGTGAGCCACAACCCCAACCTAACCTAACCTAACCTAACCTAACCTAACCTAACCTTTTTTTTTTTTTTTTTTTTTTTTTTTTTTTTTTTTTTTTTTTTTTTTTTTTGTTTAACGAGGAGGAAAGGCATTTACGCCTGCCGCCCGGTCGGGGGACCGGGACGGGTATGTGGGACTCACGGGGCAGAAGGCCCCGTCCTACCCACTAAAACCTCCTCGAAATTCCGCCTCTCCGCAAGGCGGCAGGGCCACGGGAACGCGTTGGCTTGCAACCGCGACCCTGCCAGCGGCAGTCGCTAAACGGCGACCCGCCTCAAAGGCGCGCCAGGATGTTAGGGCGCGCCTTCCAACTCCGCCTCCGTCTGTGCCGTGACGGACCCCCCCGAGTCCGCCACTGGAGGCCAGGCGTCAGGGGCCGACGCCCCGCAGCGGATCAGGTGGCTGGCTCCGCCGCCAACCACACTCAGGCCAGGTCATTGCGGCAACGTGCGACCTGCGAACGCACGTCGCCGCCGACCAGGCCGCCTTCGGCGCAGCGGGAGGGAGCCGGTGTCGTCCTCCCGCTGCCGTTCTGCGTGTTCCTTCGCGGACATAACGTGTTCGCTGAAGTCACGCATTGCCGCCCACGCTTCTTCACTGGCGGCCATCCTTTTTACAATCGCCGGAAGCGTCACGTCTCCACCGAATGCCGTGGACAGGGCTGCGCGAGGCTCCGCCCAAGCTGGGCACTCTGCGCGCGTGTGCTCCGCCGTGTCCACGGCTCCGTCGCCACAATGATGACATACCACCGACGGCTCTCTCCCGACCACTTCGCACAAGTACTTGGCGAAGCAGCCGTGACCGGTCATGAGCTGCGTCAGGTGGTATGTGAGTGGGCCGTGTTTGCGTTCGACCCACTCTTTCAAAACAGGCCGAATGGCCGCTACGAGTTCCCCACTGGCACCCGGAACTCGTAGCCTTTCCGCCCATTTGAGGAGGAGGTTTTCGCGGGCCTCTTCCCGCCACTGTCGGACCTCACAAGGGTGGGGCCGGTTACCCGCCGCCCTCGCTCCCTTGACCCGCCAGAAGACACTCGAGCTGACTTCGGCCTCGAGGTCCCATGGCGGGCTTCCGGAGAGCAAGGTGGCTGCCGTGTAGGACACCGTGCGGTACGCCCGAGCCGCCCTGAGCGCCATGGCCCGCTGCGGACGTCGCAGCGAGGCCACGTTGCGAGCACTCAGGACGTCCGCCCATATCGGCGCTCCGTAGAGCGCCATCGAGCGTATCACGCCGGTGTACAGGCGCCTGCAGGGGGCACCCGGCCCTCCGATGTTTGGCAGAAGCCGCCCCAGCGCTCCGGCTGCAGCCACCAGTCTTGGGGCCAAGCGCCGGAAGTGCTCCTCGAACTTCCACCTGCCGTCGAGGACGAGTCCCAGGTACTTCATCGTCGACCCGACGGTGATGGAAGCTCCGCCGACAGTGATGGCCATCCCCTGAGGTGGGGCGTTCCGAGGCCCATGAAACACTAGGGCCTCGGATTTGTGTAGTGCCACCTCGAGGCCCAGGGCGCGGATGCGGTGGACCGCATGTGCCACACCCGCCGTGGCCAGATACGCCGCCTCCCGATGGGAACTGCCGCGGGCCGACACGAGGGTGTCGTCAGCGTAACAGGTGACGCTGACCCCCCGCAGAGTGGCCCCGCGCAGCACCCAGTCGTACCCGATGTTCCACAGGAGTGGCCCTAAGACCGAGCCCTGTGGAACACCGCACGTCATCATCCTCCTGCTCGAACCATCCCTCGTCGGGTAGACGACTACTCGGCCCACGAAGTAGTCGGCGATGGTTCGACGCAGGTAGGCCGGGACATTGTGAAATTTGAGGCCCTCCATTACCACCTCCCAGGGCAGGGTGTTAAAGGCGTTGGAGATATCGAGCGACACCGCCATCAACACCCCACCCCGGGAAACCTCCTCCTCGGCGAGCTGCCTCACCCTGGCGACTGCGTCCAGCGTCGAGCGGCCGGGGCGAAAACCGAATTGCCGCTCGCTCAGGCCCGGCTCCATGCTGCCGACAAGACGGGCTGCAAGCACACGCTCAAAGAGCTTGCTCGTCTCGTCGAGCAGCACGATTGGGCGGTAGGCCGACGGCTGATCGGGCGCTCGTCCTTCCTTGCGGATGAGAACGAGCCTTCCCGTTTTCCACCGATCGGGGAACCTGCCTTGAGCCAGGCACGCGGAAAATAGGCGCCGGACGCTCCCTCCGATCTCGCCCAGCGCAATCGCCAGGGCGCGCCCCGGTATACCGTCAGGCCCTGGGGCTGTCCTTTTCGAACGGAGCTTCAGGACAGCCGCACACAACTCCGCCTCGGTAACCGGGTACGCCTGGTCCGCCATCTGTCCATCCTCGCGACCCCTCGTCGGTACCATCGGTGGTACGAACGGTCCACGCTCGGGAAAGAGCTCGTGGGTGATTCGCTCCACGAGCTGCGGCTGGAGACTGCTGGTGACCGGGGGGGTCCAGGGTCGGAGCTTCTGCCTCACGACCCGGTACGGTCTCCCCCACGGATCCCCCTCGAGGGTCGCCAGCCACTCCTCCCACGCCGCCTCCTTCGCCTGGGCTATGGCCTTCTGCAGTGTTGCACAGGCAGACCTGTAGGCGGCGTAGAGGACTTCCTCCGATGCGTGGTCGCGGACTCGTCTCCTCCTGCACCGAGTGTACCGACGACGGGCGGCGACGCAAGCTCTCCTCAGCTGCCGGAGTTCGGGTTGCCACCAGTAGACGCGACGACGTGGGGTCTGAGGCTTGACCCTCGGCATCGCCACATCGCAAATGCGGAACAGGGCGGCGCCGAGTTGGTCAGCCTCTCGGTCGACCTGGACGACCGGATCGGAACCGGCGCCCCAGGACTCCACGATGGCCGCCTCTTTTGCCAACTGGCTATCGAGACGGCCAAGACTCCACCGCGGACCTTCTGACCGCTCAACAGCGGGCTGGACGACGGGAACCGTGGAGACATCAAATCGGATATATCGGTGGTCCGATAGTGTCTCCACACCCGTCTCCACCCTCCAGTCCCGAACACGGCGGGCCAGGGCGTTGGACGCGAACGTGATGTCCACGATCGATTCGCCCTGTAGCCGCACGCACGTGCTCTCCGACCCACTGTTGATCGCCGCGAGACCAGTAGCAACTGCCCACTCCTCGAGAGCCTCGCCTCTGGCATCCGTCGCAGGGGAACCCCAAGCCGTGGATTTGGCATTGAAGTCCCCCGCAACTATCACCGGGCTGGGTGATACCTGCCCAATCAGAGCCCCGACCTCGACCAGCTGTTGTTCAAAGTCGGCGAGACTCCGATTGGGAGAGGCGTAGACTCCCACAACTGCAAGATCGCCCACGACGGCGAGCACGCACCCTCTGCCCCTGGCTACACCCTCGATGGACGGGGAGCCAGCGACGGCAGGGGCGATGATGGCCACCACTCCATCGTGGTCGGAGACCCAGTCGTCCCGGGAGGGAACGAAGTAGGGCTCCGATACCACCGCAACGCCGACTTGCCACTCTGCCATGCTTTGGACTAGGAGGTCCTGGGCCCTGGCAGAGTGGTTGACATTGGCCTGGAGACAACGAAGGGCCATCAGTTCGCGGTCTCCATAGGCTCCGCTCCTGCGCTTGCAGCGCTCCTCTTCTGCGGCGCTCTTCTGTTCTGCGGCGCTGCCCGTTTGCTGCCGCCCTGGCAGCCCTTGCAACCGACCGCATGGGCTGCTGGCTTACCGGCCGCAGAACAGACCACACATTTTGCCACCGGGGCAGCACATTCCCGGGCCTTGTGGTCGGGTTGACCGCAGCGGAAGCACAAACGGCTGCGGTCGACACCCCTGTCGCATTTTGCCCCCACGTGGCCCCCCTCCAGGCACCTGTAGCAACGCAGAGGTCTCGGCTCGAGCAGCGTTACCCGTGCCGAGACCCAACCGACCTTTACGCGGCCATCCTCCACCACCTTTTTTGCGGCAGCCACCGGGCAGCTCAGCCAGAGGGAGCCACAGCCACTCGAGCCCCGAGCGATAGCCCCCGGCCTTATAGCTCCCGCAGAGCAGCCCCCAGCTTCGGCCACCGCAGCCACCACCTCCTCCGCCGTGACGGAATCGTCCAGGTCCATGACCCTTAACTCGACGCACTTGGTCGGTCTATGGACCTGGACGTCGTCCGGGTTAAGCGCCTCGCGGAGTTTAGACGCGAGGGCGTCCGCCGCTTTTTCTGCATCGCTGGTGCCCGGCGGAATCTCCAGGATGCGCCCTCCCGTCGCTGCTGCCCTAAAGCGCACCGCAGTCAAGCCGACCTCGCTCAGCTTGACGCGGCTCTTCGCTTGGGCCAGGACGTCTTCGTATCTGAGGCCCCTCTCCACAGCACCGGGCCTCAGCGTGATCGTTATCACGGCGGAGCGAGGAGGGCGGAGTTTCCTCTTTGGAAGGGCCTTCTTTTTGGAGCTGGCCGAGTTCGACTTCGCTGCCGGTGCAGCCGGTTCGGTGGTCTCTGTCGCGGCCTTCTTGGTCGCCGTTTTCCGAACGACGGCACTCCAGCTTGTCGAGGAACTGCCCGGCCCCGAGGATGACGGAGGGGCACTCTTTGTTGCCGCTGCCGCTTCTTGCGCCGCCATATTAGGGCGTTTTCCCCGCTTAGGCTTGGTCCGTTGGGCTGCCTCGACGTTCGCAGCCTCAGCGGAGGGCGGCTCTGCTGTGGCGCCCACAGTTGCGGCCGGAACCTGCGCCGCCCTGCGATCGGCGGCCAGCGGAGGTCGCAGCCTAGGCTCCGGTAGGAGGCGGCGCTCAATGCCTTCCATCCGCGCGTTCAACATGTTCGCGAACTGCTCGCGGTTGGAGCGCAGCGCCTCCTCCATGATTCGCTGGATGTTTGAGTCGTCCAACGACGCCGGCTGTTTCCGCATCTGGGCCACCTCGCGGCGCAGCTCGGCCAACTGGCCCGAGAGCTGTGCGTTGGCCGCTTCCAGTCGGGCAACTTCCTCCGACATGGTCAGCGCCCTGAGATCTGCCACCGCACCTTTGATCGTGCCCGCAGCAGTCTTCAGGGCTCGGACGAATGTTCCCTTCATGTTGCCCGACTTATTGGCAACTTGCAACACAACATCAAGGGCCTCTTGGACCGCCGCGTCCAGAGCGGCCGACGTCTTCGGCACGTCCTCAGCTGCCGTTGGTTGACGGTTTCTGGCACGGGCCGCCCTTTCTTCCATCGCCACCTTCGCCGCTTCGTTATAGGCGGCCAACGCGTCTTCCGCCTGGAAGTTGTCTTTTTTGGTTTCACCAACCTCCGCCTGTGACTTACCAAGTCCGACATACCTACCATGGGTAGGCGGTCTGCCACGCCCCCTTTTATTAGCGGGTTTGAGCCACCTGCTGGCTGAGGATTCAGCTTTGTCGCTCAGCACGCTCGCGTCGCTCTCCGAGCCCGAGCAGCTATCCTCAGCGTGGATCCGCTTTTCACCCCTACTCCGCTGTTGTTCCACCGATTCCACCGACTGCATGCTGCAGACGGAGGAGTCCGACTCAGAGAGTCGT
Organism: Nymphalis polychloros; assembly: GCA_905220585.2. Taxonomy (NCBI): domain Eukaryota; kingdom Metazoa; phylum Arthropoda; class Insecta; order Lepidoptera; family Nymphalidae; genus Nymphalis; species Nymphalis polychloros. The sequence goes on along the minus strand of HG992255.1, from coordinate 13,503,803 downwards.
TCGAGCCGAATCGTTAATCCTTTTAGTACGCCAGAGTCGTTGGTTTCAGCGCGCGCCATCGGGGCGCCCGCCTCCACCGCCATGTCATCGGATACCGATCGTAATGCAGTCTCTTGTCTTTTATCATTTTGAATTTTAGTAAATGGCATAAGTAGTCCCACGAGTGTGGGGGAAATAAAAAGTCCACCAGGGCAGTGCCCCCTGTACCCTGGTAACCCTATTACACCGTGAGGTCGGGCGGTATCACGGGTTCTCTAAACTAGTGTTTTTTAGTGAGGTTGGCTCCTCTTGGCCCGGCCGGTTAAGGCAAGGCCCTCGGTCCCACCGCAGGCTGCGAGACATGATCCACAACACCCGGGTGGGGAAACGAGTTTGAGAGGCGGTGACAAAAGTCTTGTTTACTCAGAGTCGATACCGAAACTGAGCAAACCCGCCTCTCCCACCACTGGTCTCTGGAGACCCAGCAACAAATAAAAGGCAATTTACAACAAATAAAAATAAAAATTTTATATACACAACAACTTGTAAAACAAACAACAACAATTGTACATAAAATAACATCACAAAGACGTAAAAACGAAAACTCCCACTCCATTTGCCACGAAGCCGCTCACACAGTCCACTCTGCTAAACAGAGAAGTACCAGGAGCGACCCGTGACATAACCGTCGTGTCAGTCTTAGCCGTGGTCGACAGGCACTCCGAGAAAACATCGGAATGCTTGTCGACCCCGTTGCCCAGGGTGCACCACGAGGAGGTGACTGACTTGCACCCCAACCTAACCTAACCTAACCTAACCTAACCTAACCTAACCTAACCTAACCTAACCTAACCTTTTTTTTTTTTTTTTTTTTTTTTTTTTTTTTTTTTTTTTTTTAACGAGGGGAAATGCATTTACGCATTGGTCGCCCGGTCCCGGGACCGGAACGGAAAATGTGGGACTCACGGGGAAAGAAAAATTCCCTGCCCGGAGCTGAAGGCTCCGTCCTACCCACTAAAACCACCTCGTAAATTCGTCTCGCGCAAGACGGCGGGGCTACGGGAACGCTGTTGGCTTGCAACCGCGACCCCGCCAGCGGTCGTCGCTGCTAGGCGACCCGACTCTAAAGTACGCTAAGGCGCACTTTCCTACTCTGCCTCAGCAGACTCCCTCGAGTCCATTACTGGAGGCCGGGCGTCTTTCGACGACGCCCCACGATTGGTCAGAACCGACCACACCACATCACGACGGCGGCAGCGTTCGCCCTGCGAAGGCTCGCCGCCGGCGACCTGGTCTCCTCCGACGCTGCGGGAGCGAGTCGGGATCGTCCTCCCGCTCTCGCTCCGCCGTCTCCTTTTGCGACATTACGGCGTCGCTAAACGTACAAACAGCCGACCAGGCCTCTTTGCTTCCGGCCATTCTCTCGATGATGGCCGGAAGCGACACGTCCCCTCCTATAGCCGTGGATAGGACCGCGCGAGGCTCCGCCCAAGCTGGGCACTCTGCGCGCGTGTGTTCGGCCGTATCCACGGCTCCGTTGCCACAGTGGTGGCACAACGTCGATGGTTCCCTGCCCACCACCTCGCACAGGTACTTGGCAAAGCACCCGTGCCCGGTCAAGAGCTGCGCGAGGTGATAGGTGGATGGGCCGTGCTTGCGCTCGACCCACTCCTGTAGAACAGGCCGAATGGCCTCCACGAGTTCCCGGCTAGTACCCGGGACACCCAGTCTCTCCGACCATTTGGAGAAGAGACTTTGGCGGGCCTCTTCGCGCCATTGGCGAACCTCACGAGGGTGTGGCCGGTTCTCCTCTGCTGTCGCTGCCTTGACCCGCCAGTAGACGCTCGAATTGGCCTCGGCCTCGAGGTCCCATGGCGGGCTTCCGGCGAGCAGACACGCTGCGGTGTACGACACCGTGCGGTACGCACGAGCCGCTCTGAGCGCTATAATCCGCTGCGGACGTCGCAGCGAGGCGACGTTTCGGGCGCTCAGTGCGTCCGCCCATATCGGCGCCCCGTAGAGCGCCATCGAGCGAACGACACCGGCGTACAAGCGCCTGCAGGTGCCTCCTGGGCCCCCGACGTTCGGAAGGATCGACCCCAGCGCTCCGGCTGCGGCCACCAACCTCGGGGCCAAGCACCTGAAGTGCTCCTCGAAATTCCACCTGCCGTCGAGAACGAGTCCGAGATATCTCATCGTCGACCCGACGGTGATGGAAATTCCGCCCACTGTGATGGTTGCCCCCGGTGGTGGCCCGTTCCGTGGCCCGTGGAATACGAGTGCCTCGGACTTGTGCAGGGCAACCTCTAGACCCAAAGCGCGGATGCGGTGCACGACGTGTGCCACACCCGCCGTAGCGAGATAGGCCGCCTCTCGATAGGAGCGGCCACGGGCCGACACGAGGGTGTCGTCAGCGTAGCACGTTACGCTGACCCCCCGCAAGGTGGCCCCGCGCAGCACCCAGTCGTACCCTATGTTCCACAAGAGCGGCCCTAGGACCGACCCCTGCGGAACACCGCACGACAACGTCTTCCTACCCCAGCCCTCCCTCGTCGGGTAGGCCACCGCTCTGCCCGAAAAATAGTCGGCCACGGTACGCCTCAAGTAGCTCGGGACATTGTGAAAGCGCAATGCCTCCAAAACTACTTCCCAGGGTAGGGTGTTGAAGGCATTGGATATATCCAATGACACTGCAATCACGACCCCACCCCGAGAGACCTCCTCCTCTGCCAGGTCCCGTACCCTGGCGATCGCGTCTAGTGTAGAACGGCCAGGTCGAAAACCATACTGCCGCTCGTTAAGGCCCGGCTCCATGCTACCCACGAGACGGGTAGCGAGCACACGCTCGAATAGCTTGCTCGTCTCGTCGAGCAACACTATCGGGCGGTAGGCCGAAGGCTGATCGGGCGGGCGCCCTTCTTTACGGATCAGAACGAGTCTGCCCGTTTTCCACCGTTGCGGAAACCTACCCTGAGCGAAGCACGCGGTGAAGAGGTGCCGAATGCTGTCGCTCATCTCGTCCAACGCGATCGCCAAGGCGCGCCCCGGGATGCCATCGGGCCCCGGGGCTGTCCTCTTCGACCGGAGTTTCAGGGCGGCCGCCTGTAACTCCGTCTCAGTGACCGGAATCACCTGATCCTCGAACTCTCGAGGTCCGGTGATGGGCGCCATGGCCGGCGGCGTGAATACTCCCCTTTCTGGAAAGAGTGTGTCCACTACAGTCTCCAGGAGTAACGGCTGGAGACTGCTGGTTAGCGGCGGAGCCCAGGGTCGGAGCTTTTGCCGTACGACACGGTACGGTCTCCCCCACGGGTCTCTTTCGAGCGTCGCCAGCCATTCCCCCCACGCCACCTCTTTGGCCTGGGCTATGGCCTTCTGCAGCGTTTGGCAGGCGGCCCTGTAGGCGGCGTAAAAGACGCCTTCCGCGTCATGGTCGCGGACCCTTCTCCTCCTGCACCGACTGTACCGTCGGCGCGCTGCCACGCAAGCTTTGCGCAGCTGGCGGAGTTCTGGGCGCCACCAGTACAACCGTCGGCGCGGCGTGAACGGTTTTGCCCGCGGCATCGCCGCATCGCAAATGCGAGACAGGGCGGCGCCGATTTCGTCGGCCTCTGTGTCGACTCGGACTACCGGGTCGGAACCGGCCCCCCAGGCTTCTACGATGGCCGCCTCTTTCGCCAGCTGGCTGTCGAGACGGCCCAGGCACCAACGCGGTCCGTCCAGCCGTCCAGCAGCGGGCGGAGCGTCCCCAGTAGGAGAGACGGGAAACGCAGAGACACCGAACCGGATGTACCGGTGGTCGGACAGGGTCTCCACGCGCGTCTCCACTCTCCAATCGCGAACACGGCGGGCCAGGGCGTTGGACGCGAACGTGATGTCCACGATCGATTCGCCCTGCCACCGCACGCACGTGCTCTCCGACCCACTGTTGAGGACTACGAGTCCCAGTGATGTGGCCCACTCCACCAAAACCTCACCTCGTGCATCAGTCGCTGGGGAACCCCAAGCCGTTGATTTGGCGTTGAAATCCCCCGCGACCAACACAGAGGTGGGCGATATTTGCCCAACCAGAGCCCCGACCTCGACCAGCATTCGCTCGAACTCGGCGAGACTCCGATTGGGTGAGGCGTAGACGCCGACGACCGCCACACCGCCGACGACGGCCAGAACGTACCCCCTACCCTTCGCGACGCCCTCGATGGCCGGGGAGCCGGCCACAGCGGGGGCGACGATGGCCACCACTCGGTCGTGATCGGATACCCAATCGTCCCGCGAGGGAACGAAGTAGGGCTCCGACACCACCGCCACGTTAATTTGCCACTCTGCCATGCTTTGGACTAGAAGGTCCTGAGCCCTCGCAGAGTGGTTAACGTTGGCTTGGAGACAATGTAAGGCCATCACTAAGCGGTCTCCATTGTCTCCACCTGTGCCCGTGAGGACGCGGCTGCGGGGCCGTTCGTCCTCACTTTGCCTTGTTTCGGTGCCACGCGAGCTTTCCCGCTCTGGCACCTTTTGCTGCCAACGGCATGAGCCGCTGGCTTACCAGCCGCTGCGCAGGCGACGCAATTTGCGTCGGCGGCTGAGCACTCGCGTGCCTTGTGATCGGGCTGACCGCAACGGAAGCACAGCCGGCTGCGATCCACGCCCCTGTCACACTTGACCCCCATGTGACCCCCCTCGAGACACCGGAAGCAGCGGAGCGGTCTGGGCTCGAGCAGTAACACTCGTGCCGAGACCCACCCGACCCTAATCCGACCAGCCTCCACTACCTTTTTGGCTGCCGCTACTGGGCAGCTCAACCAGAGCGAGCCAGAGCCGCTCGGGCCCCGAGCAATAGCTCCCGGTCTGATCGCTCCGACAGAGCAGCCTCCGTCTGCGGCGACCGCTGCGACGACTTCCTCCGCCGTGACCGAGTCGTCCAAGTCCATCACCCTAAGTTCCGCGCACTTAGTCGGTCGATTGACCTGGACAACATCCGGGCTGAGGACCTCGCGGAGCCTGCCCGCTAGGGCATCTGCCGCCTTGTCTGCCTCCTTAGTGCCCGGCGGTATCTCGAGGATCCGGGCCCCCGTGGCTGCCATACGGAATCGCACCGTAGTTAAGCCTACCTCTCTCAGGCTTATTTGGCTCTTAGCTTGAGCCAAAACCTGCTCGTACTTTACGCCCCTCTCCTCAGCCTCGGGCTTTAACTTTAAAGTTATAACCTCAGTGCGAGGAGGTCGGAGCTTTTTCCCGCTCTTGGGCTTTTGAGATTCCTTAGGAATCTGTTTTTTCGCCGCAGCGGCCGATTTGCCGGCCGCCTTTTTGGACTCCTTTGTAGGAGTCCGCTTCGCCGCCGCCACCGATTTGCTGGCTGTCTTTTGGGATTTTCTCCCAACGACAGCGCTCCACGGGATCGGTGCGGCTTCTGTCTCCGCGGATGACGAGGGAGCATTCCCTCGACTCGTCGCCGCTTCTCGGGCAGCCAAGTTCGGGCGTCTCGCCCGCTTCGGCTTGGCCACCTCTACGACGGCTGGAGCGTCTTTGGCTTTCGAAGCCTGCTCCGCTCTCTTGTCGGCGGCCAGCGAAGGTCGCAGACGAGGTTCTGGAAGGAGGCGGCCTTCTATACCCTCGAAGCGAGCGTTCAGCATTACGCTGAACTGCTCGCGGTTAGCGCGCAGCGCCTCCTCCATGACCTTTTGGAGGTCAGATGCGGCCACGCTGCTCGCAGCAGGCTGTTGCCGCATCTGGGCGACCTCTCGGCGGAGTTCGGCCAATTGGCCCGAAAGTTGCGCATTGGCTACTTCCAGGCGGGCGACCTCCTCCGTGACGGTAAGGGCCCTCAGATCGGCCACCGCACCTTTAATGGTGTCAGCGGCCGTCTTAAGGGCCCGAACGAAGGTGCCTTTTAGGTTGCTCGACTTGTCGGCAACCTGCACCACTACGTTGATCGCCTCCTGGACTGTTGCATCCAGTCCAGCAGACGTCTGCGGCACGTCTTCGATCCCACAACGGTTTCTAAGACGTGCCGCCCTCTCTTCGATGGCCACCTTGGCCTTGGCACTGTAGGCAGCGAGCGCATCCTCCGCCTGGAAGCGCTGCTCCTTTGCCTTCTCTTCGTTGAAGCCAACGTAGTGCCCAGTAGTGGTCGGTCGACCACGCCCCCTTTTGGAAGATGGCTTCAGCCATCTACCGACCGATGCCTCCGAGCCGCAGTCTCTAGACTGCGCGCTCGCATCGCTGTCGGAGCCCGAGAAGCTCTCTCTAGGGAGAGATCGCTTCTCCCCTTTCCGTCTAGTCCTATCCGTCGAGCAAGCGACGCTGGCGACCGACGAGTCGGACTCAGAGAGTCGTTCCAGTCGGACAACCAGCTCCTTTTTAACGCCAAGGTCGTGGGTTTCTGCGCGCGCCATCGGGGCGCCCGCATCAACCGCCATTTCGTCGGTGTCCAAATCTAAGGCAAAATCGGTATTGTTAGAATTCAATGACATAATTGATCCCACGAGTAAGGGGGAAATAAAAAGTCCACCAAGGCAGTGCCCCCTGTACCCTGGTAACCCTATTACACCGTGAGGTCGGGCGGTATCACGGGATCTCTAACCTAATGTTTTTTAATGAGGTTGGCTCCTCTCGGCCCGGCCGGTTAAGGCGAGGCCCTCGGTCCCACCACAGGCTGCGAGACATGATCCACAACACCCGGATGGGGAAACGAGTTTGAGTGGCGGTGACAATAGTCTTGCTTACTCAGAGTCGACGCCGAAACTTAGCAAACCCGCCTCTCCCTACCTATTGTCTACGGCAGCCCAAAAGGACCCCGAAGACCCAGCAACCAATAAAGTCGCCGTGTGCGTCACGTGACCCAAAACGCGGGTCCCTCCGAAATGTAAATATAAATAAAGAAATATATATATCTATTCTCCCCCCCTCGCGGCGCCCACTTGTAAAGAAGTGGGCGCAGAATCTCGTTCCCAAAATCGGGAAACGAGATCACCGCCGCGTCAGTCGTTAGCCGTTGTCGACAGCACTCCGGAAAAACATCGAAGCTGTAATGCTTATCGACCCCGTTGCCCAGGGTGCACCACGTGGAGGTGACTGACCTGCCCCCCAACCTAACCTTTTTTTTTTTTTTTTTTTTTTTTTTTTTTTTTTTTTTTTTTTTTTTTTTTTTTTTTTTTTTTTTTTTTTTTTTTTAACGAGGGGAAATGCATTTACGCATTGGTCGCCCGGTCCCGGGACCGGAACGGAAAATGTGGGACTCACGGGGAAAGAAAAATTCCCTGCCCGGAGCTGAAGGCTCCGTCCTACCCACTAAAACCACCTCGTAAATTCGTCTCGCGCAAGACGGCGGGGCTACGGGAACGCTGTTGGCTTGCAACCGCGACCCCGCCAGCGGTCGTCGCTGCTAAGCGACCCGACTCTAAAGTACGCTAAGGCGCACTTTCCTACTCTGCCTCAGCAGACTCCCTCGAGTCCATTACTGGAGGCCGGGCGTCTTTCGACGACGCACCACGATTGGTCAGAACCGACCACACCACATCACGGCGGCGGCAGCGTTCGCCTTGCGAAGGCTCGCCGTCGGCGACCTGGTCTCCTACGACGCTGCGGGAGCGAGTCGGGATCGTCCTCCCGCTCTCGCTCCGCCGTCTCCTTTTGCGACATTACGGCGTCGCTAAACGTACAAACAGCCGACCAGGCCTCTTTGTTTCCGGCCATTCTCTCGATGATGGCCGGAAGCGACACGTCCCCTCCTATAGCCGTGGATAGGACCGCGCGAGGCTCCGCCCAAGCTGGGCACTCTGCGCGCGTGTGTTCGGCCGTATCCACGGCTCCGTTGCCACAGTGGTGGCACAACGTCGATGGTTCCCTGCCCACCACCTCGCACAGGTACTTGGCAAAGCACCCGTGCCCGGTCAAGAGCTGCGCGAGGTGATAGGTGGATGGGCCGTGCTTGCGCTCGACCCACTCCTGTAGAACAGGCCGAATGGCCTCCACGAGTTCCCGACTAGTACCCGGGACACCCAGTCTCTCCGACCATTTGGAGAAGAGACTTTGGCGGGCCTCTTCGCGCCATTGGCGAACCTCACGAGGGTGTGGCCGGTTCTCCTCTGCTGTCGCTTCCTTGACCCTCCAGTAGACGCTCGAATTGGCCTCGGCCTCGAGGTCCCATGGCGGGCTTCCGGCGAGCAGACACGCTGCGGTGTACGACACCGTGCGGTACGCACGAGCCGCTCTGAGCGCTATAATCCGCTGCGGACGTCGCAGCGAGGCGACGTTTCGGGCGCTCAGTGCGTCCGCCCATATCGGCGCCCCGTAGAGCGCCATCGAGCGAACGACACCGGCGTACAAGCGCCTGCAGGCGCCTCCTGGGCCCCCGACGTTCGGAAGGATCGACCCCAGCGCTCCGGCTGCGGCCACCAACCTCGGGGCCAAGCACCTGAAGTGCTCTTCGAAATTCCACCTACCGTCGAGAACGAGTCCGAGATATCTCATCGTCGACCCGACGGTTATGGAAATTCCGCCCACTGTGATGGTTGCCCCCGGTGGTGGCCCGTTCCGTGGCCCGTGGAATACGAGTGCCTCGGACTTATGCAGGGCGACCTCTAGACCCAAAGCGCGGATGCGGTGCACGACGTGTGCCACACCCGCCGTAGCGAGATAGGCCGCCTCTCGATAGGAGCGGCCACGGGCCGACACGAGGGTGTCGTCAGCGTAGCACGTTACGCTGACCCCCCGCAAGGTGGCCCCGCGCAGCACCCAGTCGTACCCTATGTTCCACAAGAGCGGCCCTAGGACCGACCCCTGCGGAACACCGCACGACAACGTCTTCCTACCCCAGCCCTCCCTCGTCGGGTAGGCCACCGCTCTGCCCGAAAAATAGTCGGCCACGGTACGCCTCAAGTAGCTCGGGACATTGTGAAAGCGCAATGCCTCCAAAACTACTTCCCAGGGTAGGGTGTTGAAGGCATTGGATATATCCAATGACACTGCAATCACGACCCCACCCCGAGAGACCTCCTCCTCTGCCAGGTCCCGTACCCTGGCGATCGCGTCTAGTGTAGAACGGCCAGGTCGAAAACCATACTGCCGCTCGTTAAGGCCCGGCTCCATGCTACCCACGAGACGGGTAGCGAGCACACGCTCGAATAGCTTGCTCGTCTCGTCGAGCAACACTATCGGGCGGTAGGCCGAAGGCTGATCGGGCGGGCGCCCTTCTTTACGGATCAGAACGAGTCTGCCCGTTTTCCACCGTTGCGGAAACCTACCCTGAGCGAAGCACGCGGTGAAGAGGTGCCGAATGCTGTCGCTCATCTCGTCCAACGCGATCGCCAAGGCGCGCCCCGGGATGCCATCGGGCCCCGGGGCTGTCCTCTTCGACCGGAGTTTCAGGGCGGCCGCCTGTAACTCCGTCTCAGTGACCGGAGTCACCTGATCCTCGAACTCGCGAGGTCCGGTGATGGGCGCCATGGCCGGCGGCGTGAATTCTCCCCTTTCTGGAAAGAGTGTGTCCACTACAGTCTCCAGGAGTAACGGCTGGAGACTGCTGGTTAGCGGCGGAGCCCAGGGTCGGAGCTTTTGCCGTACGACACGGTACGGTCTCCCCCACGGGTCTCTTTCGAGCGTCGCCAGCCATTCCCCCCACGCCACCTCTTTGGCCTGGGCTATGGCCTTCTGCAGCGTTTGGCAGGCGGCCCTGTAGGCGGCGTAAAAGACGCCTTCCGCGTCATGGTCGCGGACCCTTCTCCTCCTGCACCGACTGTACCGTCGGCGCGCTGCCACGCAAGCTTTGCGCAGCTGGCGGAGTTCTGGGCGCCACCAGTACAACCGTCGGCGCGGCGTGAACGGTTTTGCCCGCGGCATCGCCGCATCGCAAATGCGAGACAGGGCGGCGCCGATTTCGTCGGCCTCTGTGTCGACTCGGACTACCGGGTCGGAACCGGCCCCCCAGGCTTCTACGATGGCCGCCTCTTTCGCCAGCTGGCTGTCGAGACGGCCCAGGCACCAACGCGGTCCGTCCAGCCGTCCAGCAGCGGGCGGAGCGTCCCCAGTAGGAGAGACGGGAAACGCAGAGACACCGAACCGGATGTACCGGTGGTCGGACAGGGTCTCCACGCGCGTCTCCACTCTCCAATCGCGAACACGGCGGGCCAGGGCGTTGGACGCGAACGTGATGTCCACGATCGATTCGCCCTGCCACCGCACGCACGTGCTCTCCGACCCACTGTTGAGGACTACGAGTCCCAGTGATGTGGCCCACTCCACCAAAACCTCACCTCGTGCATCAGTCGCTGGGGAACCCCAAGCCGTTGATTTGGCGTTGAAATCCCCCGCGACCAACACAGAGGTGGGCGATATTTGCCCAACCAGAGCCCCGACCTCGACCAGCATTCGCTCGAACTCGGCGAGACTCCGATTGGGTGAGGCGTAGACGCCGACGACCGCCACACCGCCGACGACGGCCAGAACGTACCCCCTACCCTTCGCGACGCCCTCGATGGCCGGGGAGCCGGCCACAGCGGGGGCGACGATGGCCACCACTCGGTCGTGATCGGATACCCAATCGTCCCGCGAGGGAACGAAGTAGGGCTCCGACACCACCGCCACGTTAATTTGCCACTCTGCCATGCTTTGGACTAGAAGGTCCTGAGCCCTCGCAGAGTGGTTAACGTTGGCTTGGAGACAATGTAAGGCCATCACTAAGCGGTCTCCATTGTCTCCACCTGTGCCCGTGAGGACGCGGCTGCGGGGCCGTTCGTCCTCACTTTGCCTTGTTTCGGTGCCACGCGAGCTTTCCCGCTCTGGCACCTTTTGCTGCCAACGGCATGAGCCGCTGGCTTACCAGCCGCTGCGCAGGCGACGCAATTTGCGTCGGCGGCTGAGCACTCGCGTGCCTTGTGATCGGGCTGACCGCAACGGAAGCACAGCCGGCTGCGATCCACGCCCCTGTCACACTTGACCCCCATGTGACCCCCCTCGAGACACCGGAAGCAGCGGAGCGGTCTGGGCTCGAGCAGTAACACTCGTGCCGAGACCCACCCGACCCTAATCCGACCAGCCTCCACTACCTTTTTGGCTGCCGCTACTGGGCAGCTCAACCAGAGCGAGCCAGAGCCGCTCGGGCCCCGAGCAATAGCTCCCGGTCTGATCGCTCCGACAGAGCAGCCTCCGTCTGCGGCGACCGCTGCGACGACTTCCTCCGCCGTGACCGAGTCGTCCAAGTCCATCACCCTAAGTTCCGCGCACTTAGTCGGTCGATTGACCTGGACGACATCCGGGCTGAGGACCTCGCGGAGCCTGCCCGCTAGGGCATCTGCCGCCTTGTCTGCCTCCTTAGTGCCCGGCGGTATCTCGAGGATCCGGGCCCCCGTGGCTGCCATACGGAATCGCACCGTAGTTAAGCCTACCTCTCTCAGGCTTATTTGGCTCTTAGCTTGAGCCAAAACCTGCTCGTACTTTACGCCCCTCTCCTCAGCCTCGGGCTTTAACTTTAAAGTTATAACCTCAGTGCGAGGAGGTCGGAGCTTTTTCCCGCTCTTGGGCTTTTGAGATTCCTTAGGAATCTGTTTTTTCGCCGCAGCGGCCGATTTGCCGGCCGCCTTTTTGGACTCCTTTGTAGGAGTCCGCTTCGCCGCCGCCACCGATTTGCTGGCTGTCTTTTGGGATTTTCTCCCAACGACAGCGCTCCACGGGATCGGTGCGGCTTCTGTCTCCGCGGATGACGAGGGAGCATTCCCTCGACTCGTCGCCGCTTCTCGGGCAGCCAAGTTCGGGCGTCTCGCCCGCTTCGGCTTGGCCACCTCTACGACGGCTGGAGCGTCTTTGGCTTTCGAAACCTGCTCCGCTCTCTTGTCGGCGGCCAGCGAAGGTCGCAGACGAGGTTCTGGAAGGAGGCGGCCTTCTATACCCTCGAAGCGAGCGTTCAGCATTACGCTGAACTGCTCGCGGTTAGCGCGCAGCGCCTCCTCCATGACCTTTTGGAGGTCAGATGCGGCCACGCTGCTCGCAGCAGGCTGTTGCCGCATCTGGGCGACCTCTCGGCGGAGTTCGGCCAATTGGCCCGAAAGTTGCGCATTGGCTACTTCCAGGCGGGCGACCTCCTCCGTGACGGTAAGGGCCCTCAGATCGGCCACCGCACCTTTAATGGTGTCAGCGGCCGTCTTAAGGGCCCGAACGAAGGTGCCTTTTAGGTTGCTCGACTTGTCGGCAACCTGCACCACTACGTTGATCGCCTCCTGGACTGTTGCATCCAGTCCAGCAGACGTCTGCGGCACGTCTTCGATCCCACAACGGTTTCTAAGACGTGCCGCCCTCTCTTCGATGGCCACCTTGGCCTTGGCACTGTAGGCAGCGAGCGCATCCTCCGCCTGGAAGCGCTGCTCCTTTGCCTTCTCTTCGTTGAAGCCAACGTAGTGCCCAGTAGTGGTCGGTCGACCACGCCCCCTTTTGGAAGATGGCTTCAGCCATCTACCGACCGATGCCTCCGAGCCGCAGTCTCTAGACTGCGCGCTCGCATCGCTGTCGGAGCCCGAGAAGCTCTCTCTAGGGAGAGATCGCTTCTCCCCTTTCCGTCTAGTCCTATCCGTCGAGCAAGCGACGCTGGCGACCGACGAGTCGGACTCAGAGAGTCGTTCCAGTCGGACAACCAGCTCCTTTTTAACGCCAAGGTCGTGGGTTTCTGCGCGCGCCATCGGGGCGCCCGCATCAACCGCCATTTCGTCGGTGTCCAAATCTAAGGCAAAATCGGTATTGTTAGAATTCAATGACATAATTGATCCCACGAGTAAGGGGGAAATAAAAAGTCCACCAAGGCAGTGCCCCCTGTACCCTGGTAACCCTATTACACCGTGAGGTCGGGCGGTATCACGGGATCTCTAACCTAATGTTTTTTAATGAGGTTGGCTCCTCTTGGCCCGGCCGGTTAAGGCGAGGCCCTCGGTCCCACCACAGGCTGCGAGACATGATCCACAACACCCGGATGGGGAAACGAGTTTGAGTGGCGGTGACAATAGTCTTGCTTACTCAGAGTCGACACCGAAACTTAGCAAACCCGCCTCTCCCTACCTATTGTCTACGGCAGCCCAAAAGGACCCCGAAGACCCAGCAACCAATAAAGTCGCCGTGTGCGTCACGTGACCCAAAACGCGGGTCCCTCCGAAATGTAAATATAAATAAAGAAATATATATATCTATTCTCCTCCCCTCGCGGCGCCCACTTGTAAAGAAGTGGGCGCAGAATCTCGTTCCCAAAATCGGGAAACGAGATCACCGCCGCGTCAGTCGTTAGCCGTTGTCGACAGCACTCCGGAAAAACATCGAAGCTGTAATGCTTATCGACCCCGTTGCCCAGGGTGCACCACGTGGAGGTGACTGACCTGCCCCCCCCCCCAACCTAACCTAACCTAACCTAACCTAACCTAACCTAACCTAACCTAACCTAACCTAACCTAACCTAACCTTTTTTTTTTTTTTTTTTTTTTTTTTTTTTTAACGAGGGGAAATGCCTTTACGCATTGGTCGCCCGGTCCCGGGACCGGAACGGAAAATGTGGGACTCACGGGGAAAGAAAAATTCCCTGCCCGGAGCTGAAGGCTCCGTCCTACCCACTAAAACCACCTCGTAAATTCGTCTCGCGCAAGACGGCGGGGCTACGGGAACGCTGTTGGCTTGCAACCGCGACCCCGCCAGCGGTCGTCGCTGCTAGGCGACCCGACTCTAAAGTACGCTAAGGCGCACTTTCCTACTCTGCCTCAGCAGACTCCCTCGAGTCCATTACTGGAGGCCGGGCGTCTTTCGACGACGCCCCACGATTGGTCAGAACCGACCACACCACATCACGGCGGCGGCAGCGTTCGCCTTGCGAAGGCTCGCCGCCGGCGACCTGGTCTCCTACGACGCTGCGGGAGCGAGTCGGGATCGTCCTCCCGCTCTCGCTCCGCCGTCTCCTTTTGCGACATTACGGCGTCGCTAAACGTACAAACAGCCGACCAGGCCTCTTTGTTTCCGGCCATTCTCTCGATGATGGCCGGAAGCGACACGTCCCCTCCTATAGCCGTGGATAGGACCGCGCGAGGCTCCGCCCAAGCTGGGCACTCTGCGCGCGTGTGTTCGGCCGTATCCACGGCTCCGTTGCCACAGTGGTGGCACAGCGTCGATGGTTCCCTGCCCACCACCTCGCACAGGTACTTGGCAAAGCACCCGTGCCCGGTCAAGAGCTGCGCGAGGTGATAGGTGGATGGGCCGTGCTTGCGCTCGACCCACTCCTGTAGAACAGGCCGAATGGCCTCCACGAGTTCCCGACTAGTACCCGGGACACCCAGTCTCTCCGACCATTTGGCGAAGAGACTTTGGCGGGCCTCTTCGCGCCATTGGCGAACCTCACGAGGGTGTGGCCGGTTCTCCTCTGCCGTCGCCGCCTTGACCCTCCAGTAGACGCTCGAATTGGCCTCGGCCTCGAGGTCCCATGGCGGGCTTCCGGCGAGCAGACACGCTGCGGTGTACGACACCGTGCGGTACGCACGAGCCGCTCTGAGCGCTATAATCCGCTGCGGACGTCGCAGCGAGGCGACGTTTCGGGCGCTCAGTGCGTCCGCCCATATCGGCGCCCCGTAGAGCGCCATCGAGCGAACGACACCGGCGTACAAGCGCCTGCAGGCGCCTCCTGGCCCCCCGACGTTCGGAAGGATCGACCCCAGCGCTCCGGCTGCGGCCACCAACCTCGGGGCCAAGCACCTGAAGTGCTCTTCGAAATTCCACCTACCGTCGAGAACGAGTCCGAGATATCTCATCGTCGACCCGACGGTGATGGAAATTCCGCCCACTGTGATGGTTGCCCCCGGTGGTGGCCCGTTCCGTGGCCCGTGGAATACGAGTGCCTCGGACTTGTGCAGGGCGACCTCTAGACCCAAAGCGCGGATGCGGTGCACGACGTGTGCCACACCCGCCGTAGCGAGATAGGCCGCCTCTCGATAGGAGCGGCCACGGGCCGACACGAGGGTGTCGTCAGCGTAGCACGTTACGCTGACCCCCCGCAAAGTGGCCCCGCGCAGCACCCAGTCGTACCCTATGTTCCACAAGAGCGGCCCTAGGACCGACCCCTGCGGAACACCGCACGACAACGTCTTCCTACCCCAGCCCTCCCTCGTCGGGTAGGCCACCGCTCTGCCCGAAAAATAATCGGCCACGGTACGCCTCAAGTAGCTCGGGACATTGTGAAAGCGCAATGCCTCCAAAACTACTTCCCAGGGTAGGGTGTTGAAGGCATTGGATATATCCAATGACACTGCAATCACGACCCCACCCCGAGAGACCTCCTCCTCTGCCAGGTCCCGTAACCTGGCGATCGCGTCTAGTGTAGAACGGCCAGGTCGAAAACCATACTGCCGCTCGTTAAGGCCCGGCTCCATGCTACCCACGAGACGGGTAGCGAGCACACGCTCGAATAGCTTGCTCGTCTCGTCGAGCAACACTATCGGGCGGTAGGCCGAAGGCTGATCGGGCGGGCGCCCTTCTTTACGGATCAGAACGAGTCTGCCCGTTTTCCACCGTTGCGGAAACCTACCCTGAGCGAAGCACGCGGTGAAGAGGTGCCGAATGCTGTCGCTCATCTCGTCCAACGCGATCGCCAAGGCGCGCCCCGGGATGCCATCGGGCCCCGGGGCTGTCCTCTTCGATCGGAGTTTCAGGGCGGCCGCCTGTAACTCCGTCTCAGTGACCGGAATCACCTGATCCTCGTACTCGCGAGGTCCGACGATGGGCGCCATGGCCGGCGGCGTGAATTCACCCCTTTCGGGAAAGAGTGTGTCCACTACAGTCTCCAGGAGTAGCGGCTGGAGACTGCTGGTTAGCGGCGGAGCCCAGGGTCGGAGCTTTTGCCGTACGACACGGTACGGTCTCCCCCACGGGTCTCTTTCGAGCGTCGCTAGCCATTCCCCCCACGCCACCTCTTTGGCCTGGGCTATGGCCTTCTGCAGCGTTTGGCAGGCGGCCCTGTAGGCGGCGTAAAAGACGCCTTCCGCGTCATGGTCGCGGACCCTTCTCCTCCTGCACCGACTGTACCGTCGGCGCGCTGCCACGCAAGCTTTGCGCAGCTGGCGGAGTTCTGGGCGCCACCAGTACAACCGTCGGCGCGGCGTGAACGGTTTTGCTCGCGGCATCGCCGCATCGCAAATGCGAGACAGGGCGGCGCCGATTTCGTCGGCCTCTGTGTCGACTCGGACTACCGGGTCGGAACCGGCCCCCCAGGCTTCTACGATGGCCGCCTCTTTCGCCAGCTGGCTGTCGAGACGGCCCATTTTCCAACGCGGTCCGTCCAGCCGTCCAGCAGCGGGCGGAGCTTCCCCAGTAGGAGAGACGGGAAACGCAGAGACACCGAACCGGATATACCGGTGGTCCGACAGGGTCTCCACGCGCGTCTCAACTCTCCAATCGCGAACACGGCGGGCCAGGGCGTTGGACGCGAACGTGATGTCCACGATCGATTCGCCCTGCCACCGCACGCACGTGCTCTCCGACCCACTGTTGAGGACTACGAGTCCCAGTGATGTGGCCCACTCCACCAGAACCTCACCTCGTGCATCAGTCGCTGGGGAACCCCAAGCCGTTGATTTGGCGTTGAAATCCCCCGCGACCAACACAGGGGTGGGCGATATCTGCCCAACCAGAGCCCCGACCTCGACCAGCATTCGCTCGAACTCGGCGAGCCTCCGATTGGGCGAGGCGTAGACGCCGATGACCGCCACACCGCCGACGACGGCCAGAACGTACCCCCTACCCTTCGCGACGCCCTCGATGGCCGGGGAGCCGGCCACAGCGGGGGCGACGATGGCCACCACTCGGTCGTGATCGGATACCCAATCGTCCCGCGAGGGAACGAAGTAGGGCTCCGACACCACCGCCACGTTAATTTGCCACTCTGCCATGCTTTGGACTAGAAGGTCCTGAGCCCTCGCAGAGTGGTTAACGTTGGCTTGGAGACAATGTAAGGCCATCACTATGCGGTCTCCATTGTCTCCACCTGTGCCCGTGAGGACGCGGCTGCGGGGCCGTTCGTCCTCACTTTGCCTTGTTTCGGTGCCACGCGAGCTTTCCCGCTCTGGCACCTTTTGCTGCCAACGGCATGAGCCGCTGGCTTACCAGCCGCTGCGCAGGCGACGCAATTTGCGTCGGCGGCTGAGCACTCGCGTGCCTTGTGATCGGGCTGACCGCAACGGAAGCACAGCCGGCTGCGATCCACGCCCCTGTCACACTTGACCCCCATGTGACCCCCCTCGAGACACCGGAAGCAGCGGAGCGGTCTGGGCTCGAGCAGTAACACTCGTGCCGAGACCCACCCGACCCTAATCCGACCAGCCTCCACTATCTTTTTGGCTGCCGCTACTGGGCAGCTCAGCCAGAGCGAGCCAGAGCCGCTCGGGCTCCGAGCAATAGCTCCCGGTCTGATCGCTCCAACAGAGCAGCCCCCGTCTGTGGCGACCGCTGCGACGACTTCCTCCGCCGTGACCGAGTCGTCCAAGTCCATCACCCTAAGCTCCGCACACTTAGTCGGTCGATTGACCTGGACGACGTCCGGGCTGAGGACCTCGCGGAGCCTGCCCGCTAGGGCATCTGCCGCCTTATCTGCCTCCTTAGTGCCCAGCGGTATCTCGAGGATCCGTGCCCCCGTGGCTGCCATACGGAATCGCACCGTAGTTAAGCCTACCTCTCGCAGGTTTATTTGGCTCTTAGCTTGAGCCAAAACCTGCTCGTACTTTACGCCCCTCTCCTCAGCCTCGGGCTTTAACTTTAAGGTTATAACCTCAGTGCGAGGAGGTCGGAGCTTTTTCCCGCTCTTGGACTTTTGAGATTCCTTAGGAATCTGTTTTTTCGCCGCAGCGGCCGATTTGCTGGCCGCCTTTTTGGACTCCTTTGTAGGAGTCCGCTTCGCCGCCGCCACCG
The DNA here is from genome assembly GCA_905220585.2 of Nymphalis polychloros. NCBI lineage: Eukaryota > Metazoa > Arthropoda > Insecta > Lepidoptera > Nymphalidae > Nymphalis > Nymphalis polychloros. Next base: position 13,485,914 of record HG992255.1, on the reverse strand, counting down.
ATTTGCTGGCTGTCTTTTGGGATTTTCTCCCAACGACAGCGCTCCACGGAATCGGTGCGGCTTCTGTCTCCGCGGATGACGAAGGAGCGTTCCTTCGACTCGTCGCCGCTTCTTGGGCAGCCAAGTTCGGGCGTCTCGCCCGCTTCGGCTTGGCCACCTCTACGACGGCTGGAGCGTCTTTGGCTTTCGAAGCCTGCTCCGCTCTCTTGTCGGCGGCCAGCGAAGGTCGCAGACGAGGTTCTGGAAGGAGGCGGCCTTCTATACCCTCGAAGCGAGCGTTCAGCATTACGCTGAACTGCTCGCGGTTAGCGCGCAGCGCCTCCTCCATGACCTTTTGGAGGTCAGATGCGGCCACGCTGCTCGCAGCAGGCTGTTGCCGCATCTGGGCGACCTCTCGGCGGAGTTCGGCCAATTGGCCCGAAAGTTGCGCATTGGCTACTTCCAGGCGGGCGACCTCCTCCGTGACGGTAAGGGCCCTCAGATCGGCCACCGCACCTTTAATGGTGTCAGCGGCCGTCTTAAGGGCCCGAACGAAGGTGCCTTTTAGGTTGCTCGACTTGTCGGCAACCTGCACCACTACGTTGATCGCCTCCTGGACTGTTGCATCCAGTCCAGCAGACGTCTGCGGCACGTCTTCGATCCCACAACGGTTTCTAAGACGTGCCGCCCTCTCTTCGATGGCCACCTTGGCCTTGGCACTGTAGGCAGCGAGCGCATCCTCCGCCTGGAAGCGCTGCTCCTTTGCCATCTCTACGTTGAAGCCAACGTAGTGCCCAGTAGTGGTCGGTCGACCACGCCCCCTTTTGGACGATGGCTTTAGCCATCTACCGACCGATGCCTCCGAGCCGCAGTCTCTAGACTGCGCGCTCGCATCGCTGTCGGAGCCCGAGAAGCTCTCTCTAGGGAGAGATCGCTTCTCCCCTTTCCGTCTAGTCCTATCCGTCGAGCAAGCGACGCTGGCGACCGACGAGTCGGACTCAGAGAGTCGTTCCAGTCGGACAACCAGCTCCTTTTTAACGCCAAGGTCGTGGGTTTCTGCGCGCGCCATCGGGGCGCGCGCATCAACCGCCATTTCGTCGGTGTCCAAATCTAAGGCAAAATCGGTATTGTTAGAATTCAATGACATAATTGATCCCACGAGTAAGGGGGAAATAAAAAGTCCACCAAGGCAGTGCCCCCTGTACCCTGGTAACCCTATTACACCGTGAGGTCGGGCGGTATCACGGGATCTCTAACCTAATGTTTTTTAATGAGGTTGGCTCCTCTCGGCCCGGCCGGTTAAGGCGAGGCCCTCGGTCCCACCACAGGCTGCGAGACATGATCCACAACACCCGGATGGGGAAACGAGTTTGAGTGGCGGTGACAATAGTCTTGCTTACTCAGAGTCGACGCCGAAACTGAGCAAACCCGCCTCTCCCTACCTATTGTCTACGGCAGCCCAAAAGGACCCCGAAGACCCAGCAACCAATAAAGTCGCCGTGTGCGTCGCGTGACCCAAAACGCGGGTCCCTCCGAAATGTAAAATGTAAATATAAATAAATAAATAAATATATAAATATATATCTATTCTCCCCCCCTCGTGGCACCCACTTGTAAAGAAGTGGGCGCAGAATCTCGTTCCCAAAACCGGGAAACGAGATCACCGCCGCGTCAGTCGTTAGCCGTTGTCGACAGCACTCCGGAAAAACATCGAAGCTGTAATGCTTATCGACCCCGTTGCCCAGGGTGCACCACGTGGAGGTGACTGACCTGCCCCCCAACCTAACCTAACCTAACCTAACCTAACCTAACCTAACCTAACCTAACCTAACCTAACCTAACCTAACCTGCCCCCCAACCTAACCTAACCTAACCTAACCTAACCTAACCTAACCTAACCTAACCGCGGATGTCAAGACTATGAGACCTTTCGAGAGGGGGTTCATAGAGTCACTGGAAAGCTGTGTAAAAAAAGGTGACCAACCGCTGGTTGAGGAAGAGACGGTTCAGAGTCCGGAAGAATCGGTGGAACTTTGGCTCAAACCTTCCTCCCGAAAGATAATATAGATAGTCAAATTGAATCACAGAATTACCACGAAAAGAGCAGAGGCGAGAAACCTTGGTGAAGCGTGCGAAGCGATAGGTACCCCCGCTCACAGACCAGGAACTCATTGGAGTGCCCCAGTCAGCCTGTGGTTGAGTCTAGACCCAGACATGGAGCGGAGCTATTCTATAAAATCCAAGATGTATCTAAGAGAGAAGAGGTAGATTGGCGGATAGACATTATAGAAGAAAGGAATATAAGTTTGAAATGCAAAAGAAAAGAAAAAACGTGTAAGAAGGAGGTAGACTGAAGAAGAAAGACCGAAGACAGTACTGACTGCGTGATTCAAAGCTCAAGTTAATCTGCGACGTTAAGACAAGGACAAAAAATTGAAACCTTAAATTCTGCAAACATGACGAGTAACGAACGAATGAAGAAGAAGAATAAAAGAAGACTGTACAACGAAGTAATATGAAGAATGTATTTAAAATTGTATCAATAAAAAAAAAAAAAAAAAAAAAAAAAAAAAAAAAAAAAAAAAAAAAAAAAAAAAAAAAAAAAAGATGAAGTTGTACGTACACAAAAAAGCAGAAAAAGTAAAAAAGGTCTCCGACCACTATATCGGGGGAGAAAGCGGCCGGTACTTCACATATAGTGAAGTACCAATAAAATAAAAAAAAAAAAAAACCTAACCTAACCTAACCTAACCTAACCTAACCTAACCTAACCTAACCGAGTCCCCTCCCGTCTCTTGTGGTGAACGCACGGCTCCCGAGTCGCTCCGCATCATTTTAAACAAAGTTATATTTACGTAAATTCAGAAAAGTGGAAAAAAGTGCACCGATTTCGCTGAAAGTGGTACCAAAAGTTGCGTCTCAGTGAGTGCTATAAAGTGAGTGCCTTAAGGATCACTGATTCCCTCTGAAAAGAGGGAAAAAACAGGAAAAACCGGAATTAAGGTAAATTCGCTCCACTTATTTGAGAACGCCGCCTAAACGAGATCGGTGACATACCACTTTTATTATATCATAATAAAGGTCTCGTAAGCCCGCGTCTTTTGAGCCCTCTTCCAGATTTTTAACGCAAAAATTCTGGAAGTTAGGGCCAAAAAAACATTTCGAGCACGTGGCTCTAATTTCGGAACCGAGATAGGTACATAAGAGTGGTATAGGTCTATCGATCGGCCCCGACGAGACAAGGGTTTTGGTGGTTTTAGTTCCCGGATCGGATAATTTTCGGGGGAGTTATCCCCTGAAAACTGAAAAGGGGCTAAAACCAAAAACTTCAAACTCGATTTAAAAATCGGGACGATCGGTGACCCCCACTAAAATTTATTAAAATCAGTAGTCAATATAGTAATTTAAATAAATACTAAGTTTCAGAATTTTCTAACCTGTAGTTTTTGAGTTATAAATTTTTTAATTTAAAGTGAGTTACACGTGGTCCCCCTTCTGGGGGCCTGGTAAATATCTTAGTATTTTTAAAAAATAGTGGCTAATTAAGTAAGTTAAATTCAGTAAAAATTTTTAAAAAAGAATCAATTTTCGATTTTTTATCAATATTTTAGTGTTTAAATTGTAAATATTTTCAAAAATTTTTTATTAGTTTATTTTAAAAATCATTTAATAGTGTGACTGGATAGGGCTTGAAAAACCCTATCCAACGATACCAAACTCTGTGTGCCTGGGACATCCGGTTCCGGAATAAACACGAAATATAAATTTAGGTACATAGCGGCGGCCATCTTGGAAATATTCAAGCCGCTATAACTCTATAATTAATAGGCCGACTGACGCGGGACTTTGGACCCACAGGGTGGGGGATCGAAACCTATCCCCCTGAGAGGTGTGTGAGAGGTGTAATTTGCGACTCTATTTTCTTGCAGTGCAGGGTAGAGCCGCACTAGGCATTAGCCTGGACCCGTCGCACACCCCTGTGGGATTGAAATTGATTGAGATATCGCGGTTGTAAGATTGGTCGGCCATATTGGCCGCCATCTTGGAAAACTTAAACCGTCGATATCTCGGGAGCGGAGCACCGTAGAGCGGTGCGGTTTTCGCCACTACGTTATTCATTGGAAAGGCCACATAGACGAGTAGATAAAGATTGAAATTTTGAAATTTTCAAAATTTTTGAATTTTTTTTTATTTTTTAAAAAATTTTTTTTTGAACTTTTATTTTAAAATTTAAATTTAAAATTGTGACCTTGGGGTACAATATATACCCCAACTAGAAATAGGCTTTTTCTTCGATTGTGGCTTATACACCCAGACTAAAATTTATAGAAAAATTGTAAATTGCTATATTATCTTATCTTAAATATTATAGAGACAAGGATATATTCCATATTATTATTATATTTAGTTTACTAAGACTGGGAGTACTACGGAAGGGGACTTTTAAATTGACAAATTTAAATTAAATAGTTAATAGGTTATTGACTGTGGTGCTTTACACACCCAGTTTTTATTTTTTGACAAATTCATTTTATTTAGAAATTAGGAAAATTTGACTGTGGTGCTTGAAGCACCCAGCTTTTATTTACTGACAAATTTTATTATTATAGACACTAGGGTACTTTACATACCCTATTAATTAGGATAAGTAAAAAATTTTAAGACAAAATATTTTAAACTTTTTAAAATTATTGTATTAGGGATTTTAATTTATCTTAAATTATTAAAGAAGAACTAGGAAGAATCAGTTAAGTATCAATACAGAACAAATTTCACACCATAAATAATAGCAATAGAATAGAGGACAAGAGAAGATTTTTCAGTAAAAATCATCAGATTGTCCCCTAACAATACAAAGTCATAACAGAAAAATCAAAACACATTCCATAGACTTAGTCGACTAATAACTATATAATTATATATAATTATTAAAATTACCATATTGTTTGTATTGAACCTATTACCCTAGTATAAATAGCTTACTTTATTATACTTATTAATTGTTAAAAAAGATATTAGAATTATTAATTGTAAAAAAGATTTCAGATAATCCCTAATTTAATTTAATTATTTGACTAATTGTTTTAACTAAATTATTATTTTATTACTTAGTTAAAAATTTTAAATTGTACGACTGTTAGGAACCCCTATACAGTTCCTAACTACTAGCAATAATAATATATACAAAGGCCGCAAAATGTCCCTGAAAACAGCAAGATTGTCACAGAATAAAAATGTTGCTGAAATAAAGATCATCTCGAATAGCGAAATACTAGCTGAGAAAGAGGATAAAAAGCAGACTATCCTGAAGAGAGTAAAAAAGCCCTTGATCGGGAACCAGAGTAGAGAGATTATCACTGAAATCTCCAAGTTGCCGGCGAGGGCCAATGAGCTCTTTCAGGAGGCAAAAACTCAGCTAGAGCAATCTGGTAATATAAAAACGCAAATTAAAGAAATAGTAATCGCGAACTTGGGTGAACTATATCAAATCGTTCTAAAAATCAACGAAGTAAGAGAGCTAACGCAGAAAGAGTTAGAAAATATCGAATCTCGGACAGGGAATGGAAAGGGAAGGGAATGCAACGAGGAAAACAATAAGCAACAACAAAAAATTTTAAAACACATCGAGAACCAAACGAAAATAGCCGAGGAAACAAAAAAGGAAATACAAGAAATAAAATTCCAGGTGCAGCAGATTAGCGGTAATAGTCTTGTAAAAGAGAATATCACATACGCTGCCAAGGCGGCAACCCCCTGTGTGGCGAGCCGGCCTCAGCATGTCCACTCTTTGATAATTTCATCGGACGACGCAGTGGATACGTCGGATGATGTGGTCAAAAAAATAAGACAAGCCGTAGACGCAAGAACATCGGGCGTCAGGGTGGACAGACTGAGGAAGGTGCGCGACCAAAAGGTTGTGTTGGGCTGCAGAGAAAGAGGTGAATTCGAAAGAGTGTCGAAAATGCTGGCAGGTTCCAAGTTGAAAATAGAAGAGAGACGTGGAAAGGATCCTCTTATTATATTACGGAACCTGCTAGCATATAACACTGATGACGACATCCTGCGGTCCTTAAGAACCCAGAATGGTAAGGTCATCGATCATATACCGGAGACAGAGTATCGGGCCGTGATCAGATACAAGATGCGCGCGAGGAACCAATTTGAAAACCATGTGGTGATGCAGGTGTCACCGGCCCTCTGGAGAGCACTAATAGATGCAGGGAGGATTCACATCGACCTCCAGAGGGTACCGGTGGAGGACCGCTCACCGCTGGTACAGTGTTCAAGGTGCCTTGAGTTTGGTCACGGGCGGAGAAACTGTAAAGCCGAAAAGGACCTGTGTAGCCACTGCGCAGGTCCCCACCTCCGGAAAGACTGCCCGGATCGGTTAGCGGGGAGCTCGCCGACCTGTATCAACTGCCAGCGAGGAAATTTAATAAAAACAGACCACGACAGCTTCAATGAGGAGTGTCCGGTAAGACGGAAGTGGGACTGGCTGGCTAGGTCGAGCGTGGCTTACTGCTGAGACGAGGAGGGCAGCCAAATTCAAGAGAAGACAGCCAAAAATTGTGTAGCGTTTGTGCAAGCTAATCTGCAGCGGAAAAGACTGGCCATGCATGAACTTATTCTGGAGGCGAAGAGTAGGAATATTGGCGTAGCTCTTGTCCAGGAGCCGTACGTGGGAGCAGGCGGTGAAGTAGCCCAGAAATCCGGATATAGGGTGGTGCAGTGCACCCGGAGTAGGTCGAAGCCGGTCAAGTCGGCTATACTAATTTTGGATGAAGAAATTGACATTATCGGCCATCCAAAATTAACGGATGAGAACTTAGCAGTTGCGACACTCAATACCGACTTGGGTAAAATAGTAGTGGTTTCGATCTACTTTGAGGGCACTGAACCTATAGAGCCATACCTGGACCGACTCAGGACGGTAGTAGGGCAAATCGGAGCCGACGCCGTCCTGATAGGGGGCGACGGAAATGCCTGGAGCCATTGGTGGGGCAGTGAGAGCGAAGACCACAGGGGAGAGGCCCTAGCTAGTGTAGTGGACGAGATGGGGCTCCACATACTAAATGAGGGAGATGTGCCCACATTCTACACAGTTAGGAACGGAGTCGTGTTCAAAAGCCGAGTAGACGTGACCGCCTGCAGTCCCAATATAATGCCGTATATTAGGGACTGGGAAGTGGATACAGGGTTTACTAGTTCGGACCACAATTCAATAACATTTAAATTTATCAAAAAAATAAAACTTAGAAATAAAATCAAAAAATCAACAAGGAAATATAACACAAGAAAAGCTAACTGGGACAAATTCAAGGAAATATTTAGAAGAAAACTATTAGAAGAAAATTTAAATACGGAAAAAATAAACAAAATTAAAACAAGTGAAGAAATAGAAGAAATAGCAACCTCAATAACAACTCTAATAGATTATTCATGTCAAGAATCAATCCCAAAAATCAAAAATAATTCAAAAGTCTACATACCTTGGTGGTCCGAACAATTGGAGATGCTGAAGAACACGATGACAACGTTAAAGAGAAGAATCCCCTGCGCGGCGCAGACCCGACGGGCCCACGTGGTCGGGGAATACCTGAAAGCAAAAACAGAATACGAGAATGAAGCCGAAAATGCACAAAATGAGAGTTGGAGGAAGTTTTGTGGAACTCAAGACCGTGAAACTTTTTGGGAGGGGGTTTACAGGGTCATTCGTAAAACCGAAACTAGGAAAGATGACCAGCTATTAATTGATGATGAGATAGTGCTGAGCCCCGAAGGATCGGTCGAACTTTTGGCCCAAACCTTCTTCCCAAAAGATGACACAGGATCCGATATGAGCATCCACAAAATAACCAGGCAAAGAGCAGAGGCGATCAGACTCGAGGAAAGCACGGAATGCGACAGGGACCCCCCGTTCACCAGCCAAGAGCTCACTCACGTAGCGAGATCGTTTAGTCACAAAAAGGCTCCTGGTGAGGATGGCTTTACAGCCGACATCTGTATGGCGGCTATCCAAACGGCCGAGGAAGAAATTCTGGGACTGTTTAATAGGTGCCTCAGCCTGTCATATTTTCCAGTACTGTGGAAAGAGGCGACAGTAGTAGTCTTACGGAAACCCGGCAAGGAGAGCTACTCGACGCCAAAATCGTATAGACCGATTGGACTACTGTCAATACTCGGGAAGATACTGGAAAAGATGATAGTCAGGAGGTTAAGATGGCACCTATTACCTAAGAGCAGCCCCAGACAATACGGCTTTGTGCCGAGGAGGAGTACGGAGGACGCCCTCTATGACCTAGTGCAGCATGTCAAGACCACCATACGACAAAAGAAGATCTGCTTATTGGTATCACTGGACATAGAGGGCGCCTTTGACAGCGCCTGGTGGCCTGCCATACTAGGAAGATTGGCGGACTATGGCTGTCCGAAAAACCTCCAGAAAATAATGGCCAGTTACCTGGAAAATAGAAGCGTCATAGTGAGATATGCTGGGGCAGAGACCGAAATTCCGACTACTAAGGGGTGCATCCAGGGCTCTATAAGCGGACCCACTCTGTGGAATGTGTTACTTAACCCGCTGTTGGAGGAGGTGGACAGCGGAGACGTACACATCCAGGCGTTCGCTGACGACATTGTTCTGGTGTTCTCAGATAACACGGGAGAGGAGCTGCAGGACAGGGCGAATGCGGTGTTGAGCCGTGTGTACGAGTGGGGAGTCGAAAACAAGCTGAAGTTTGCGCCGCATAAGACCTCGGCCATGGTTTTAACCAGGAAACTTAAATACGACGCCCCACGGATACACATGGCGGGAGCTGCAATCGACCTTGTCCAAGAAATTAAAATATTAGGCCTTATTTTGGACTATAAGCTAACTTTTAATAGTCACATAAAGTATATTTGCAGAAAAGCAGCTCAACTATACAAGCCCCTGGCTAGAACAGCCAAATTAAACTGGGGACTTAGCCCTGGGATCATTAGGACAATGTACGTAGCAGTCATCGAACCTATTATAATGTACGCGGCCAGTGCATGGGCACCGGCCGCCGATAAAATAACTGCGAAGAAGCAGTTAAACAGCATACAGAGGGGGTTCGCACAAAAGATAGGTAAGACATACCGAACAGTGTCGCTCAATGCGGCGCTGGTTATTACGGGGCTCCTTCCTCTAGATATGAGGATCAAAGAGGGAGCAGCCATATACGAGGCAAAGAGGGGGAAGCCACAGGATGAACTGAAGGGCAGAGAGGTGGAAAGGCGGAACAACGTCCACGAACTCAGTCATCCTGCAAAAGAGGCTTCGATAACATATACTCCCTTCAACGGTGTATGTCAGAGCCCTGATGATATGCAGGCAGAGGAACTGATGGTCTTCACTGACGGTAGCAAGATAGACGAACACGTAGGAGCGGCATTGACGTGCTGGCGAGACGGGAGGGAGATCGTCAAAAGGAAATACAGTCTGGCCCCCTTCTGCTCGGTCTACCAGGCGGAAATGCTCGCCCTCAAAAAAGCCGTGGAAATCGTGGACAAACTTGCAGACCGTCAGGCGAGGATCATCAGCGACTCTGAATCGGCACTGCAGACGCTGGTGGACCCGGACACCCAAAACATGATGGCCATGGAAATCAGGAAAAAGATAAGTGACCTGGCCAGAACAGGAAAGCGAATTACGCTTTACTGGGTTAAGGCCCACGTGGGTGTATGGGGAAACGAGCGAGCAGATGAGTTGGCGAAGGAGGCTGCGCTGAAGAGCAAGACTGCAGTAGACTATGACAAATGCCCCGTGTCGACAATTAAAAGAATAATTAGAAGAAGAACAATAAAGGCTTGGGAAGACAGATATCTGAAAGAAGAGACTGCATCTACGACGAAGATCTTCTTCCCAAGCGTAGAAAAAGCATTCGGCATCATTAAAAAAATTAAAATCACACCCATTTTGGCGCAAGCACTGACGGGACACGGGGGATTTGGACAATATCTCTGCAGGTTCAAATGCAAGGACAATCCAGCATGCGCATGCGACGACGCCAGCGAGGAGACAATAATGCACCTGCTTACGGAATGCCCCAGACATCTCATGGCGAGATTTGATGTGGAGGCCCAATTGAATCGCGATATTACTCCAGACGAGATCAGCAACATTATGGAAGACCGAGATAAACGGCAGAAATTCTTAGAATTCTGCGAGTATGTGACAAAGAAGAGCATCGAGCGAAACAAGACTGTATGACGCACTAAATCAAGTCGACAGAAGATTGTATATTTGTATGTTTGTATTTGTATAATTGTATTTGTAAAAAAAAAAAAAAAAAAAAAAAGAAAGGCAAAAAAAAAAAAAAAAAAAAGACAGACAGAAAGAAAGAAAGAAACAAAAAAAAAAAAAAAAGATGGACATAAAGTAAAAAAGGTCTCCGACCACTATATCGGAGGAGAAAGCGGCCGGTGCTTCACCTATAGTGAAGCACCATTTAAAAAAAAAAAAAAAAAAACCTAACCTAACCTTTTTTTTTTTTTTTTTTTTTTTTTTTTAACGAGGGGAAATGCATTTACGCATTGGTCGCCCAGGTCCCGGGACCGGAACGGAAAATGTGGGACTCACGGGGAAAGAAAAAAAAATTCCCTGCCCGGAGCTGAAGGCTCCGTCCTACCCACTAAAACCACCTCGTAAATTCGTCTCGCGCAAGACGGCGGGGCTACGGGAACGCTGTTGGCTTGCAACCGCGACCCCGCCAGCGGTCGTCGCTGCTAGGCGACCCGACTCTAAAGTACGCTAAGGCGCACTTTCCTACTCTGCCTCAGCAGACTCCCTCGAGTCCATTACTGGAGGCCGGGCGTCTTTCGACGACGCCCCACGATTGGTCAGAACCGACCACACCACATCACAGCGGCGGCAGCGTTCGCCTTGCGAAGGCTCGCCGCCGGCGACCTGGTCTCCTACGACGCTGCGGGAGCGAGTCGGGATCGTCCTCCCGCTCTCGCTCCGCCGTCTCCTTTTGCGACATTACGGCGTCGCTAAACGTACAAACAGCCGACCAGGCCTCTTTGTTTCCGGCCATTCTCTCGATGATGGCCGGAAGCGACACGTCCCCTCCTATAGCCGTGGATAGGACCGCGCGAGGCTCCGCCCAAGCTGGGCACTCTGCGCGCGTGTGTTCGGCCGTATCCACGGCTCCGTTGCCACAGTGGTGGCACAACGTCGATGGTTCCCTGCCCACCACCTCGCACAGGTACTTGGCAAAGCACCCGTGCCCGGTCAAGAGCTGCGCGAGGTGATAGGTGGATGGGCCGTGCTTGCGCTCGACCCACTCCTGTAGAACAGGCCGAATGGCCTCCACGAGTTCCCGGCTAGTACCCGGGACACCCAGTCTCTCCGACCATTTGGAGAAGAGACTTTGGCGGGCCTCTTCGCGCCATTGGCGAACCTCACGAGGGTGTGGCCGGTTCTCCTCTGCTGTCGCTGCCTTGACCCGCCAGTAGACGCTCGAATTGGCCTCGGCCTCGAGGTCCCATGGCGGGCTTCCGGCGAGCAGACACGCTGCGGTGTACGACACCGTGCGGTACGCACGAGCCGCTCTGAGCGCTATAATCCGCTGCGGACGTCGCAGCGAGGCGACGTTTCGGGCGCTCAGTGCGTCCGCCCATATCGGCGCCCCGTAGAGCGCCATCGAGCGAACGACACCGGCGTACAAGCGCCTGCAGGTGCCTCCTGGGCCCCCGACGTTCGGAAGGATCGACCCCAGCGCTCCGGCTGCGGCCACCAACCTCGGGGCCAAGCACCTGAAGTGCTGTTCGAAATTCCACCTACCGTCGAGAACGAGTCCGAGATATCTCATCGTCGACCCGACGGTGATGGAAATTCCGCCCACTGTGATGGTTGCCCCCGGTGGTGGCCCGTTCCGTGGTCCGTGGAATACGAGTGCCTCGGACTTGTGCAGGGCAACCTCTAGACCCAAAGCGCGGATGCGGTGCACGACATGTGCCACACCCGCCGTAGCGAGATAGGCCGCCTCTCGATAGGAGCGGCCACGGGCCGACACGAGGGTGTCGTCAGCGTAGCACGTTACGCTGACCCCCCGCAAGGTGGCCCCGCGCAGCACCCAGTCGTACCCTATGTTCCACAAGAGCGGCCCTAGGACCGACCCCTGCGGAACACCGCACGACAACGTCTTCCTACCCCAGCCCTCCCTCGTCGGGTAGGCCACCGCTCTGCCCGAAAAATAGTCGGCCACGGTACGCCTCAAGTAGCTCGGGACATTGTGAAAGCGCAATGCCTCCAAAACTACTTCCCAGGGTAGGGTGTTGAAGGCATTGGATATATCCAATGACACTGCAATCACGACCCCACCCCGAGAGACCTCCTCCTCTGCCAGGTCCCGTACCCTGGCGATCGCGTCTAGTGTAGAACGGCCAGGTCGAAAACCATACTGCCGCTCGTTAAGGCCCGGCTCCATGCTACCCACGAGACGGGTAGCGAGCACACGCTCAAATAGCTTGCTCGTCTCGTCGAGCAACACTATCGGGCGGTAGGCCGAAGGCTGATCGGGCGGGCGCCCTTCTTTACGGATCAGAACGAGTCTGCCCGTTTTCCACCGTTGCGGAAACCTACCCTGAGCGAAGCACGCGGTGAAGAGGTGCCGAATGCTGTCGCTCATCTCGTCCAACGCGATCGCCAAGGCGCGCCCCGGGATGCCATCGGGCCCCGGGGCTGTCCTCTTCGACCGGAGTTTCAGGGCGGCCGCCTGTAACTCCGTCTCCGTGACCGGAGTCACCTGATCCTCGAACTCGCGAGGTCCGGTGATGGGCGCCATGGCCGGCGGCGTGAATTCTCCCCTTTCGGGAAAGAGTGTGTCCACTACAGTCTCCAGGAGTAACGGCTGGAGACTGGTGGTTAGCGGCGGAGCCCAGGGTCGGAGCTTTTGCCGTACGACACGGTACGGTCTCCCCCACGGGTCTCTTTCGAGCGTCGCCAGCCATTCCCCCCACGCCGCTTCTTTGGCCTGGGCTATGGCCTTCTGCAGCGTTTGGCAGGCGGCCCTGTAGGCGGCGTAAAAGACGCCTTCCGCGGCATGGTCGCGGACCCTTCTCCTCCTGCACCGACTGTACCGTCGGCGCGCTGCCACGCAAGCTTTGCGCAGCTGGCGGAGTTCTGGGCGCCACCAGTACAACCGTCGGCGCGGCGTGAACGGTTTTGCTCGCGGCATCGCCGCATCGCAAATGCGAGACAGGGCGGCGCCGATTTCGTCGGCCTCTGTGTCGACTCGGACTACCGGGTCGGAACCGGCCCCCCAGGCTTCTACGATGGCCGCCTCTTTCGCCAGCTGGCTGTCGAGACGGCCCAGGCACCAACGCGGTCCGTCCAGCCGTCCAGCAGCGGGCGGAGCTTCCCCAGTAGGAGAGACGGGAAACGCAGAGACACCGAACCGGATATACCGGTGGTCCGACAGGGTCTCCACGCGCGTCTCAACTCTCCAATCGCGAACACGGCGGGCCAGGGCGTTGGACGCGAACGTGATGTCCACGATCGATTCGCCCTGCCACCGCACGCACGTGCTCTCCGACCCACTGTTGAGGACTACGAGTCCCAGTGATGTGGCCCACTCCACCAGAACCTCACCTCGTGCATCAGTCGCTGGGGAACCCCAAGCCGTTGATTTGGCGTTGAAATCCCCCGCGACCAACACAGGGGTGGGCGATATCTGCCCAACCAGAGCCCCGACCTCGACCAGCATTCGCTCGAACTCGGCGAGACTCCGATTGGGCGAAGCGTAGACGCCGACGACAGCCACACCGCCGACGACGGCCAGAACGTACCCCCTACCCTTCGCGACGCCCTCGATGGCCGGGGAGCCGGCCACAGCGGGGGCGACGATGGCCACCACTCGGTCGTGATCGGATACCCAATCGTCCCGCGAGGGAACGAAGTAGGGCTCCGACACCACCGCCACGTTAATTTGCCACTCTGCCATGCTTTGGACTAGAAGGTCCTGAGCCCTCGCAGAGTGGTTAACGTTGGCTTGGAGACAATGTAAGGCCATCACTATGCGGTCTCCATTGTCTCCACCTGTGCCCGTGAGGACGCGGCTGCGGGGCCGTTCGTCCTCACTTTACCTTGTTTCGGTGCCACGCGAGCTTTCCCGCTCTGGCACCTTTTGCTGCCAACGGCATGAGCCGCTGGCTTACCAGCCGCTGCGCAGGCGACGCAATTTGCGTCGGCGGCTGAGCACTCGCGTGCCTTGTGATCGGGCTGACCGCAACGGAAGCACAGCCGGCTGCGATCCACGCCCCTGTCACACTTGGCCCCCATGTGACCCCCCTCGAGACACCGGAAGCAGCGGAGTGGTCTGGGCTCGAGCAGTAACACTCGTGCCGAGACCCACCCGACCCTAATCCGACCAGCCTCCACTATCCTTTTGGCTGCCGCTACTGGGCAGCTCAACCATAGCGAGCCAGAGCCGCTCGGGCCCCGAGCAATAGCTCCCGGTCTGATCGCTCCGACAGAGCAGCCTCCGTCTGCGGCGACCGCTGCGACGACTTCCTCCGCCGTGACCGAGTCGTCCAAGTCCATCACCCTAAGTTCCGCGCACTTAGTCGGTCGATTGACCTGGACGACATCCGGGCTGAGGACCTCGCGGAGCCTGCCCGCTAGGGCATCTGCCGCCTTATCTGCCTCCTTAGTGCCCGGCGGTATCTCGAGGATCCGGGCCCCCGTGGCTGCCATACGGAATCGCACCGTAGTTAAGCCTACCTCTCTCAGGTTTATTTGGCTCTTAGCTTGAGCCAAAACCTGCTCGTACTTTACGCCCCTCTCCTCAGCCTCGGGCTTTAACTTTAAAGTTATAACCTCAGTGCGAGGAGGTCGGAGCTTTTTCCCGCTCTTGGGCTTTTGAGATTCCTTAGGAATCTGTTTTTTCGCCGCAGCGGCCGATTTGCTGGCCGCCTTTTTGGACTCCTTTGTAGGAGTCCGCTTCGCCGCCGTCTCCGCGGATGACGAAGGAGCGTTCCTTCGACTCGTCGCCGCTTCTTGGGCAGCCAAGTTCGGGCGTCTCGCCCGCTTCGGCTTGGCCACCTCTACGACGGCTGGAGCGTCTTTGGCTTTCGAAGCCTGCTCCGCTCTCTTGTCGGCGGCCAGCGAAGGTCGTAGACGAGGTTCTGGAAGGAGGCGGCCTTCTATACCCTCGAAGCGAGCGTTCAGCATTACGCTGAACTGCTCGCGGTTAGCGCGCAGCGCCTCCTCCATGACCTTTTGGAGGTCAGATGCGGCCACGCTGCTCGCAGCAGGCTGTTGCCGCATCTGGGCGACCTCTCGGCGGAGTTCGGCCAATTGGCCCGAAAGTTGCGCATTGGCTACTTCCAGGCGGGCGACCTCCTCCGTGACGGTAAGGGCCCTCAGATCGGCCACCGCACCTTTAATAGTGTCAGCGGCCGTCTTAAGGGCCCGAACGAAGGTGCCTTTTAGGTTGCTCGACTTGTCGGCAACCTGCACCACTACGTTGATCGCCTCCTGGACTGTTGCATCCAGTCCAGCAGACGTCTGCGGCACGTCTTCGATCCCACAACGGTTTCTAAGACGTGCCGCCCTCTCTTCGATGGCCACCTTGGCCTTGGCACTGTAGGCAGCGAGCGCATCCTCCGCCTGGAAGCGCTGCTCCTTTGCCATCTCTACGTTGAAGCCAACGTAGTGCCCAGTAGTGGTCGGTCGACCACGCCCCCTTTTGGACGATGGCTTTAGCCATCTACCGACCGATGCCTCCGAGCCGCAGTCTCTAGACTGCGCGCTCGCATCGCTGTCGGAGCCCGAGAAGCTCTCTCTAGGAAGAGATCGCTTCTCCCCTTTTCGTCTTTGCCTATCCGTCAAGCAAGCGACGCTGGCGACCGACGAGTCGGACTCAGAGAGTCGTTCCAGTCGGACAACCAGCTCCTTTTTAGCGCCAATGTCGTGGGTTTCTGCGCGCGCCATCGGGGCGCCCGCATCAACCGCCATTTCGTCGTTATCCGATCGTAAGGCCTCAGGTCCGTTTTCGTTATTTTTAGAGTTCAATGCCATAATTGATCCCACGAGTATGGGGGAAATAAAAAGTCCACCAAGGCAGTGCCCCCTGTACCCTGGTAACCCTATTACACCGTGAGGTCGGGCGGTATCACGGGATCTCTAACCTAATGTTTTTTAATGAGGTTGGCTCCTCTCGGCCCGGCCGGTTAAGGCAAGGCCCTCGGTCCCACCACAGGCTGCGAGACATGATCCACAACACCCGGATGGGGAAACGAGTTTGAGAGGCGGTGACAATAGTCTTGTTTACTCAGAGTCGACGCCGAAACTGAGCAAACCCGCCTCTCCCTACCTATTGTCTACGGCAGCCCAAAAGGACCCCGAAGACCCAGCAACCAATAAAGTTGCCGTGTGCGTCACGTGACCCAAAACGCGGGTCCCTCCGAAATGTATAAATATAAATAAATAAATATATATCTATTCTCCCCCCCTCGCGGCGCCCACTTGTAAAGAAGTGGGCGCAGAATCTCGTTCCCAAAACCGGGAAACGAGATCACCGCCGCGTCAGTCGTTAGCCGTTGTCGACAGCACTCCGGAAAAACATCGAAGCTGTAATGCTTATCGACCCCGTTGCCCAGGGTGCACCACGTGGAGGTGACTGACCTGCCCCCCAAAAAAAACCTAACCTAACCTAACCTAACCTAACCTAACCTAACCTAACCTAACCTTTTTTTTTTTTTTTTTTTTTTTTTTTTTTTTTTTTTTTTTTTTTTTGTTTAACGAGGAGGAAAGGCACTTACGCCTGCCGCCCGGTCGGGGGACCGGGACGGGTATGTGGGACTCACGGGGCAGAAGGCCCCGTCGCTACCCACTAAAACCTCCTCGAAATTCCGCCTCTCCGCAAGGCGGCAGGGCCACGGGAACGCGTTGGCTTGCAACCGCGACCCTGCCAGCGGCAGTCGCTAAACGGCGACCCGTCTCAAAGGCGCGCCAGGATGTTAAGGCGCGCCTTCCAACTCCGCCTCCGTCTGTGCTGTGACGGACTCCCCCGAGTCCGCCACTGGAGGCCAGGCGTCAGGGGCCGACGCCCCGCAGCGGATCAGGTGGCTGGCTCCACCGCCAACCACACTCAGGCCAGGTCATTGCGGCAACGTGCGACCTGCGAACGCACGTCGCCGCCGACCGGGCCGCCTTCGACGCAGCGGGAGGGAGTTGGTGTCGTCCTCCCGCTGCCGTTCTGCGTGTTCCTTCGCGGACATGACTTGTTCGCTGAAGTCACGTATTGCCGCCCAGGCTTCTTCGTTAGCGGCCATCCTTTTTATTAGTGCCGGAAGCGTCACGTCTCCACCGAATGCCGTGGACAGGGCTGCGCGAGGCTCCGCCCAAGCTGGGCACTCTGCGCGCGTGTGCTCCGCCGTGTCCACGGCTCCGTCGCCACAATGATGACATACCACCGACGGCTCTCTCCCGACCACTTCGCACAAGTACTTGGCGAAGCAGCCGTGACCGGTCATGAGCTGCGTCAGGTGGTATGTGAGTGGGCCGTGTTTGCGTTCGACCCACTCTTTCAAAACAGGCCGAATGGCCGCTACGAGTTCCCCACTGGCACCCGGAACTCGTAGCCTTTCCGCCCATTTGAGGAGGAGGTTTTCGCGGGCCTCTTCCCGCCACTGTCGGACCTCACAAGGGTGGGGCGGTTACCCGCCGCCCTCGCTCCCTTGACCCGCCAGAAGACACTCGAGCTGACTTCGGCCTCGAGGTCCCATGGCGGGCTTCCGGAGAGCAAGGTGGCTGCCGTGTAGGACACCGTGCGGTACGCCCGAGCCGCCCTGAGCGCCATGGCCCGCTGCGGACGTCGCAGCGAGGCCACGTTGCGAGCACTCAGGACGTCCGCCCATATCGGCGCTCCGTAGAGCGCCATCGAGCGTATCACGCCGGTGTACAGGCGCCTGCAGGGGGCACCCGGCCCTCCGATGTTTGGCAGTAGCCGCCCCAGCGCTCCGGCTGCAGCCACCAGTCTTGGGGCCAAGCGCCGGAAGTGCTCGTCGAACTTCCACCTGCCGTCGAGGACGAGTCCCAGGTACTTCATCGTCGACCCGACGGTGATGGAAGTTCCGCCGACAGTGATGGCCATCCCCCGAGGTGGGGCGTTCCGAGGCCCATGAAACACTAGGGCCTCGGATTTGTGTAATGCCACCTCGAGGCCCAGGGCGCGGATGCGGTGGACCGCATGTGCCACACCCGCCGTGGCCAGATACGCCGCCTCCCGGTGGGAGCTGCCGCGGGCCGACACGAGGGTGTCGTCAGCGTAACAGGTGACGCTGACCCCCCGCAGAGTGGCCCCGCGCAGCACCCAGTCGTATCCGATGTTCCACAGGAGTGGCCCTAAGACCGAGCCCTGTGGAACACCGCACGTCATCATCCTCCTGCTCGAACCATCCCTCGTCGGGTAGACGACCGCTCGGCCCACGAAGTAGTCGCCGATGGTTCGACGCAGGTAGGCCGGGACATCATGATACTTGAGGCCCTCCAATATGACCTCCCAGGGCAGGGTGTTAAAGGCGTTGGAGATATCGAGCGACACCGCCATCAACACCCCACCCCGGGAAACTTCCTCCTCGGCGAGCTGCCTCACCCTGGCGACTGCGTCCAGCGTCGAGCGGCCGGGGCGAAAACCGAATTGCCAGTCGCTCAGGCCCGGCTCCATGCTGCCGACAAGACGGGCTGCAAGCACACGCTCAAAGAGCTTGCTCGTCTCGTCGAGCAGCACGATTGGGCGGTAGGCCGACGGCTGATCGGGCGCTCGTCCCTCCTTGCGGATGAGAACGAGCCTTCCCGTTTTCCACCGATCGGGGAACCTGCCTTGAGCCAGGCACGCGGAAAATAGGCGCCGGACGCTCCCTCCAATCTCGCCCAGCGCAATCGCCAGGGCGCGCCCCGGTATACCGTCAGGCCCTGGGGCTGTCCTTTTCGAACGGAGCTTCAGGACAGCCGCACTCAACTCCGCCTCGGTAACCGGGTACGCCTGGTTCGCCATCTGTTCATCCTCGCGATCCCTCGTCGGTACCATCGGTGGTACGAACGGTCCACGCTCGGGAAAGAGCTCGTGGGTGATTCGCTCCACGAGCTGCGGCTGGAGACTGCTGGTGACCGGGGGGGTCCAGGGTCGGAGCTTCTGCCTCACGACCCGGTACGGTCTCCCCCACGGATCCCCCTCGAGGGTCGCCAGCCACTCCTCCCACGCCGCCTCTTTTGCCTGGGCTATGGCCTTCTGCAGTGTTACACAGGCAGACCTGTAGGCGGCGTAGAGGACTTCCTCCGATGCGTGGTCGCGGACTCGCCTCCTCCTGCACCGAGTGTACCGACGACGGGCGGCGACGCAAGCTCTCCTCAGCTGCCGGAGTTCGGGCAGCCACCAGTAGACGCGGCGACGTGGGGTCTGAGGCTTGACTCTCGGCATCGCCACATCGCAAATGCGGAACAGGGCGGCGCCGAGTTGGTCAGCCTCTCGGTCGACCTGGACAACCGGGTCGGAACCGGCGCCCCAGGCCTCCACGATGGCCGCCTCTTTTGCCAACTGGCTATCGAGACGGCCAAGACTCCACCGCGGACCTTCTGACCGCTCAACAGCGGGCTGGACGACGGGAACCGCGGAGACATCAAATCGGATGTACCGATGATCGGAAAGTGTCTCCGCACCCGTCTCCACCCTCCAGTCCCGAACACGGCGGGCCAGGGCGTTGGATGCGAACGTAATGTCGACGATCGATTCGCCCTGTAGCCGCACGCACGTGCTCTCCGACCCACTGTTGATCACCGCGAGACCAGTAGCAGCTGCCCACTCCTCGAGAGCCTCGCCTCTGGCATCCGTCGCAGGGGAACCCCAGGCCGTGGATTTGGCATTGAAGTCCCCCGCAACTATCACCGGGCAGGGTGATACCTGCCCAACCAGAGCCCCGACCTCGACCAGCTGTTGTTCAAAGTCGGCGAGGCTCCGATTGGGAGAGGCGTAGACTCCCACAACTGCAAGATCGCCCACGACGGCGAGCACGCACCCTCTGCCCCTGGCTACACCCTCGATGGACGGGGAGCCAGCGACGGCAGGGGCGATGATGGCCACCACTCCATCGTGGTCGGAGACCCAGTCGTCCCGGGAGGGAACGAAGTAGGGCTCCGATACCACCGCAACGCCGACTTGCCACTCTGCCATGCTTTGGACTAGGAGGTCCTGGGCCCTGGCAGAGTGGTTGACATTGGCCTGGAGACAACGAAGGGCCATCAGTTCGCGGTCTCCATAGGCTCCGCTCCTGCGCTTGCAGCGCTTCTCTTCTGCGGCGCTCTTCTGTTCTGCGGCGCTGCCCGTTTGCTGCCGCCTTGGCAGCCCTTGCACCCGACCGCATGGGTTGCCGGCTTACCGGCCGCTGAGCACACTACGCACTTTGCTTCAGCGGCAGCACAGTCCCGGGCCTTGTGGTCGGGCTGACCGCACCGGAAGCACAAACGGCTGCGGTCGACACCCCTGTCGCATTTGGCCCCCACATGGCCCCCCTCCAGGCACCGGTAACAACGTAGTGGCCTCGGCTCGAGCAGCGTTACCCGCGCCGAGACCCAACCGACCTTTACGCGGCCATCCTCCACCACCTTTTTTGCGGCGGCCACCGGGCAGCTCAGCCAGAGGGAGCCACAGCCACTCGAGCCCCGAGCGATAGCCCCCGGCCTTATAGCTCCCGCAGAGCAGCCCCCAGCTTCGGCCACCGCAGCCACCACCTCCTCCGCCGTGACGGAATCGTCCAGGTCCATGACCCTTAACTCGACGCACTTGGTCGGTCTATGGACCTGGACGTCGTCCGGGTTAAGCGCCTCGCGGAGTTTAGACGCGAGGGCGTCCGCCGCTTTTTCTGCATCGCTGGTGCCCGGCGGAATCTCCAGGATGCGCCCTCCCGTCGCTGCTGCCCTAAAGCGCACCGCAGTCAAGCCGACCTCGCTCAGCTTGACGCGGCTCTTCGCTTGGGCCAGGACGTCTTCGTATCTGAGGCCCTTCTCCACAGCACCGGGCCTCAGCGTGATCGTTATCACGGCGGAGCGAGGAGGGCGGAGTTTCCTCTTTGGAGGGGCCTTCTTTTTGGCACTGGCCGAGCTTGACTTCGCTGCCGGTGCAGCCGGTTCGGTGGTATTGGTCGCGGCCTTCTTGGTCGCCGTTTTCCGAACGACGGCACTCCAGCTGGTCGAGGAACTGCCCGGCCCCGAGGATGACGGAGGGGCACTCTTTGTTGCCGCTGCCGCTTCTTGCGCCGCCATATTAGGGCGTTTTCCCCGCTTAGGCTTGGTCCGTTGGGCTGCCTCGACGTTCGCAGCCTCAGCGGAGGGCGGCTCTGCTGTGGCGCCCACAGTTGCGGCCGGAACCTGCGCCGCCCTGCGATCGGCGGCCAGCGGAGGTCGCAGCCTAGGCTCCGGTAGGAGGCGGCGCTCAATGCCTTCCATCCGCGCGTTCAACATGTTCGCGAACTGCTCGCGGTTGGAGCGCAGCGCCTCCTCCATGATTCGCTGGATGTTTGAGTCATCCAACGACGTCGGCTGTTTCCGCATCTGGGCCACCTCGCGGCGCAGCTCGGCCAACTGGCCCGAGAGCTGTGCGTTGGCCGCTTCCAGTCGGGCAACTTCCTCCGACATGGTCAGCGCCCTGAGATCTGCCACCGCACCTTTGATCGTGCCCGCAGCAGTCTTCAGGGCTCGGACGAATGTTCCCTTCATGTTGCCCGACTTATTGGCAACTTGCAACACAACATCAAGGGCCCCTTGGACCGCCGCGTCCAGAGCGGCCGACGTCTTCGGCACGTCCTCAGCTGCCGTTGGTTGACGGTTTCTGGCACGGGCCACCCTTTCTTCCATCGCCACCTTCGCCGCTTCGTTATAGGCGGCCAACGCGTCTTCCGCCTGGAAATTGTCTTTCTTGGATTCACTAATCTCCGCCTGTGACTTCCCAAGTCCGACATACCTACCATGGGTAGGTGGTCTGCCACGCCCCCTTTTATTAGCGGGTTTGAGCCACCTGCTGGCTGAGGAGGCAGTTTTGTCGCTCAGCACGCTCGCGTCGCTCTCCGAGCCCGAGCAGCTATCCTCAGCGTGGATCCGCTTTTCACCCCTACTCCGCTGTTGTTCCATCGATTCCACCGACTGCATGCTGCAGACGGAGGAGTCCGACTCAGAGAGTCGTTCGAGCCGAATCGTTAATCCTTTTAGTACGCCAGAGTCGTTGGTTTCAGCGCGCGCCATCGGGGCGCCCGCCTCCACCGCCATATTATCTATTCCTCCATCTTTTTTTTGTTTTGGTTTTGAATGTTCCATATTTAGTCCCACGAGTGTGGGGGAAATAAAAGTCCACCAGGGCAGTGCCCCCTGTACCCTGGTAACCCTATTACACCGTGAGGTCGGGCGGTATCACGGGATCTCTAAACTAATGTTTTTTAGTGAGGTTGGCTCCTCTTGGCCCGGCCGGTTAAGGCAAGGCCCTCGGTCCCACCACAGGCTGCGAGACATGATCCACAACACCCGGGTGGGGAAACGAGTTTGAGAGGCGGTGACAAAAGTCTTGTTTACTCAGAGTCGATACCGAAACTGAGCAAACCCGCCTCTCCCTCCACTGGCCTCCGGTAGCCCAAAAAGACCCCGAAGACCCAGCAACTAACAATAGGCTATTTACAACAAATGAAATAAAATTATATTTAACGACAACAATAAATAACAACACATAGATTTGAATTAACAAAAACATCACAAACGTAACAACAAGAACTCCTCCCATTTGCCACGAAGCCGCTCACACAGTCCACTCTGCTAAACAGAGAAGTACCAGGAGCGACCCGTGGCGTAACCGTCGTGTCAGTCTTAGCCGTGGTCGACAGGCACTCCGGGAAAACATCGGAATGCTTGTCGACCCCGTTGCCCAGGGTGCACCACGTGGAGGTGACTGACTTGCACCCCAACCTAACTTTTTTTTTTTTTTTTTTTTTTTTTTTTTTTTTTTTTTTTTTTTTTTTTTTTTTTTGTTTAACGAGGAGGAAAGGCATTTACGCCTGCCGCCCGGTCGGGGGACCGGGACGGGTATGTGGGACTCACGGGGCAGAAGGCCCCGTCCTACCCACTAAAACCTCCTCGAAATTCCGCCTCTCCGCAAGGCGGCAGGGCCACGGGAACGCGTTGGCTTGCAACCGCGACCCTGCCAGCGGCAGTCGCTAACAGGCGACCCGCCTCAAAGGCGCGCCAGGATGTTACGGCGCGCCTTCCATCTCCGCCTCCGTCTGTTCCGTGACGGACTCCCCCGAGTCCGCCACTGGAGGCCGGGCGTCAGGGGCCGACGCCCCGCGGCGGATCAGGTGGCTGGCTCCGCCGCCAACCACACTTAGGCCAGGTCATTGCGGCAACGTGCGACCTGCGAACGCACGTCGCCGCCGACCAGGCCGCCTTCGGCGCAGCGGGAGGGAGTTGAAGTCGTCCTCCCGCTGTCGTTCTGCCGCCTCTTTCTGCGACATTATTGTTTCGCTGAAAACAGTAAATGCCGCCCAGGCCTCACGACTTATGGTCATTCTCCTCACAATGGCAGGAAGTGACAGATCTCCACCGAAGGCCGTGGACAGGGCTGCGCGAGGCTCCGCCCAGGCTGGGCACTCTGCGCGCGTGTGCTCGGCCGTGTCCACGGCTCCGTCGCCACAGTGGTGACATACCACCGACGGCTCTCTCCCGACCACTTCGCACAAGTACTTGGCGAAGCAGCCGTGACCGGTCATGAGCTGCGTCAGGTGGTATGTGAGTGGGCCGTGTTTGCGTTCGACCCACTCTTTCAAAACAGGCCGAATGGCCGCTACGAGTTCCCCACTGGCACCCGGAACTCGTAGCCTTTCCGCCCATTTGAGGAGGAGGTTTTCGCGGGCCTCTTCCCGCCACTGTCGGACCTCACAAGGGTGGGGCCGGTTACCCGCCGCCCTCGCTCCCTTGACCCGCCAGAAGACACTCGAGCTGACTTCGGCCTCGAGGTCCCATGGCGAGCACTCAGGACGTCCGCCCATATCGGCGCTCCGTAGAGCGCCATCGAGCGTATCACGCCTGCAGGGGGCACCCGGCCCTCCGATGTTTGGCAGAAGCCGCCCCAGCGCTCCGGCTGCAGCCACCAGTCTTGGGGCCAAGCGCCGGAAGTGCTCCTCGAACTTCCACCTGCCGTCGAGGACGAGTCCCAGGTACTTCATCGTCGACCCGACGGTGATGGAAGTTCCGCCGACAGTGATGGCCATCCCCTGAGGTGGGGCGTTCCGAGGCCCATGAAACACTAGGGCCTCGGATTTGTGTAGTGCCACCTCGAGGCCCAGGGCGCGGATGCGGTGGACCGCATGTGCCACACCCGCCGTGGCCAGATACGCCGCCTCCCGATGGGAACTGCCGCGGGCCGACACGAGGGTGTCGTCAGCGTAACAGGTGACGCTGACCCCCCGCAGAGTGGCCCCGCGCAGCACCCAGTCGTACCCGATGTTCCACAGGAGTGGCCCTAAGACCGAGCCCTGTGGAACACCGCACGTCATCATCCTCCTGCTCGAACCATCCCTCGTCGGGTAGACGACTACTCGGCCCACGAAGTAGTCGGCGATGGTTCGACGCAGGTAGACCGGGACATTGTGAAATTTGAGGCCCTCCATTACCACCTCCCAGGGCAGGGCGTTAAAGGCGTTGGAGATATCGAGCGACACCGCCATCAACACCCCACCCCGGGAAACTTCCTCCTCGGCGAGCTGCCTCACCCTGGCGACTGCGTCCAGCGTCGAGCGGCCGGGGCGAAAACCGAATTGCCGCTCGCTCAGGCCCGGCTCCATGCTGCCGACAAGACGGGCTGCAAGCACACGCTCAAAGAGCTTGCTCGTCTCGTCGAGCAGCACGATTGGGCGGTAGGCCGACGGCTGATCGGGCGCTCGTCCCTCCTTGCGGATGAGAACGAGCCTTCCCGTTTTCCACCGATCGGGGAACCTGCCTTGAGCCAGGCACGCGGAAAATAGGCGCCGGACGCTCCCTCCGATCTCGCCCAGCGCAATCGCCAGGGCGCGCCCCGGTAACCCCAACCTAACCTAACCTAACCTAACCTTTTTTTTTTTTTTTTTTTTTTTTTTTTAACGAGGGGAAATGCATTTACGCATTGGTCGCCCGGTCCCGGGACCGGAACGGAAAATGTGGGACTCACGGGGAAAGAAAAATTCCCTGCCCGGAGCTGAAGGCTCCGTCCTACCCACTAAAACCACCTCGTAAATTCGTCTCGCGCAAGACGGCGGGGCTACGGGAACGCTGTTGGCTTGCAACCGCGACCCCGCCAGCGGTCGTCGCTGCTAGGCGACCCGACTCTAAAGTACGCTAAGGCGCACTTTCCTACTCTGCCTCAGCAGACTCCCTCGAGTCCATTACTGGAGGCCGGGCGTCTTTCGACGACGCCCCACGATTGGTCAGAACCGACCACACCACATCACGGCGGCGGCAGCGTTCGCCTTGCGAAGGCTCGCCGCCGGCGACCTGGTCTCCTACGACGCTGCGGGAGCGAGTCGGGATCGTCCTCCCGCTCTCGCTCCGCCGTCTCCTTTTGCGACATTACGGCGTCGCTAAACGTACAAACAGCCGACCAGGCCTCTTTGTTTCCGGCCATTCTCTCGATGATGGCCGGAAGCGACACGTCCCCTCCTATAGCCGTGGATAGGACCGCGCGAGGCTCCGCCCAAGCTGGGCACTCTGCGCGCGTGTGTTCGGCCGTATCCACGGCTCCGTTGCCACAGTGGTGGCACAACGTCGATGGTTCCCTGCCCACCACCTCGCACAGGTACTTGGCAAAGCACCCGTGCCCGGTCAAGAGCTGCGCGAGGTGATAGGTGGATGGGCCGTGCTTGCGCTCGACCCACTCCTGTAGAACAGGCCGAATGGCCTCCACGAGTTCCCGACTAGTACCCGGGACACCCAGTCTCTCCGACCATTTGGCGAAGAGACTTTGGCGGGCCTCTTCGCGCCATTGGCGAACCTCACGAGGGTGTGGTCGGTTCTCCTCTGCTGTCGCCGCCTTGACCCTCCAGTAGACGCTCGAATTGGCCTCGGCCTCGAGGTCCCATGGCGGGCTTCCGGCGAGCAGACACGCTGCGGTGTACGACACCGTGCGGTACGCACGAGCCGCTCTGAGCGCTATAATCCGCTGCGGACGTCGCAGCGAGGCGACGTTTCGGGCGCTCAGTGCGTCCGCCCATATCGGCGCCCCGTAGAGCGCCATCGAGCGAACGACACCGGCGTACAAGCGCCTGCAGGCGCCTCCTGGCCCCCCGACGTTCGGAAGGATCGACCCCAGCGCTCCGGCTGCGGCCACCAACCTCGGGGCCAAGCACCTGAAGTGCTCTTCGAAATTCCACCTACCGTCGAGAACGAGTCCGAGATATCTCATCGTCGACCCGACGGTGATGGAAATTCCGCCCACTGTGATGGTTGCCCCCGGTGGTGGCCCGTTCCGTGGCCCGTGGAATACGAGTGCCTCGGACTTGTGCAGGGCAACCTCTAGACCCAAAGCGCGGATGCGGTGCACGACGTGTGCCACACCCGCCGTAGCGAGATAGGCCGCCTCTCGATAGGAGCGGCCACGGGCCGACACGAGGGTGTCGTCAGCGTAGCACGTTACGCTGACCCCCCGCAAAGTGGCCCCGCGCAGCACCCAGTCGTACCCTATGTTCCACAAGAGCGGCCCTAGGACCGACCCCTGCGGAACACCGCACGACAACGTCTTCCTACCCCAGCCCTCCCTCGTCGGGTAGGCCACCGCTCTGCCCGAAAAATAATCGGCCACGGTACGCCTCAAGTAGCTCGGGACATTGTGAAAGCGCAATGCCTCCAAAACTACTTCCCAGGGTAGGGTGTTGAAGGCATTGGATATATCCAATGACACTGCAATCACGACCCCACCCCGAGAGACCTCCTCCTCTGCCAGGTCCCGTACCCTGGCGATCGCGTCTAGTGTAGAACGGCCAGGTCGAAAACCATACTGCCGCTCGTTAAGGCCCGGCTCCATGCTACCCACGAGACGGGTAGCGAGCACACGCTCGAATAGCTTGCTCGTCTCGTCGAGCAACACTATCGGGCGGTAGGCCGAAGGCTGATCGGGCGGGCGCCCTTCTTTACGGATCAGAACGAGTCTGCCCGTTTTCCACCGTTGCGGAAACCTACCCTGAGCGAAGCACGCGGTGAAGAGGTGCCGAATGCTGTCGCTCATCTCGTCCAACGCGATCGCCAAGGCGCGCCCCGGGATGCCATCGGGCCCCGGGGCTGTCCTCTTCGACCGGAGTTTCAGGGCGGCCGCCTGTAACTCCGTCTCAGTGACCGGAGTCACCTGATCCTCGAACTCGCGAGGTCCGGTGATGGGCGCCATGGCCGGCGGCGTGAATTCTCCCCTTTCTGGAAAGAGTGTGTCCACTACAGTCTCCAGGAGTAACGGCTGGAGACTGCTGGTTAGCGGCGGAGCCCAGGGTCGGAGCTTTTGCCGTACGACACGGTACGGTCTCCCCCACGGGTCTCTTTCGAGCGTCGCCAGCCATTCCCCCCACGCCACCTCTTTGGCCTGGGCTATGGCCTTCTGCAGCGTTTGGCAGGCGGCCCTGTAGGCGGCGTAAAAGACGCCTTCCGCGTCATGGTCGCGGACCCTTCTCCTCCTGCACCGACTGTACCGTCGGCGCGCTGCCACGCAAGCTTTGCGCAGCTGGCGGAGTTCTGGGCGCCACCAGTACAACCGTCGGCGCGGCGTGTGCGGTTTTGCCCGCGGCATCGCCGCATCGCAAATGCGAGACAGGGCGGCGCCGATTTCGTCGGCCTCTGTGTCGACTCGGACTACCGGGTCGGAACCGGCCCCCCAGGCTTCTACGATGGCCGCCTCTT
This sequence comes from Nymphalis polychloros, assembly GCA_905220585.2. NCBI lineage: Eukaryota > Metazoa > Arthropoda > Insecta > Lepidoptera > Nymphalidae > Nymphalis > Nymphalis polychloros. The sequence continues at coordinate 13,458,016 of HG992255.1, read as the reverse complement.
TCGCCAGCTGGCTGTCGAGACGGCCCAGGCACCAACGCGGTCCGTCCAGCCGTCCAGCAGCGGGCGGAGCGTCCCCAGTAGGAGAGACGGGAAACGCAGAGACACCGAACCGGATGTACCGGTGGTCGGACAGGGTCTCCACGCGCGTCTCCACTCTCCAATCGTGAACACGGCGGGCCAGGGCGTTGGACGCGAACGTGATGTCCACGATCGATTCGCCCTGCCACCGCACGCACGTGCTCTCCGACCCACTGTTGAGGACTACGAGTCCCAGTGATGTGGCCCACTCCACCAAAACCTCACCTCGTGCATCAGTCGCTGGGGAACCCCAAGCCGTTGATTTGGCGTTGAAATCCCCCGCGACCAACACAGAGGTGGGCGATATTTGCCCAACCAGAGCCCCGACCTCGACCAGCATTCGCTCGAACTCGGCGAGACTCCGATTGGGCGAGGCGTAGACGCCGACGACCGCCACACCGCCGACGACGGCCAGAACGTACCCCCTACCCTTCGCGACGCCCTCGATGGCCGGGGAGCCGGCCACAGCGGGGGCGACGATGGCCACCACTCGGTCGTGATCGGATACCCAATCGTCCCGCGAGGGAACGAAGTAGGGCTCCGACACCACCGCCACGTTAATTTGCCACTCTGCCATGCTTTGGACTAGAAGGTCCTGAGCCCTCGCAGAGTGGTTAACGTTGGCTTGGAGACAATGTAAGGCCATCACTATGCGGTCTCCATTGTCTCCACCTGTGCCCGTGAGGACGCGGCTGCGGGGCCGTTCGTCCTCACTTTGCCTTGTTTCGGTGCCACGCGAGCTTTCCCGCTCTGGCACCTTTTGCTGCCAACGGCATGAGCCGCTGGCTTACCAGCCGCTGCGCAGGCGACGCAATTTGCGTCGGCGGCTGAGCACTCGCGTGCCTTGTGATCGGGCTGACCGCAACGGAAGCACAGCCGGCTGCGATCCACGCCCCTGTCACACTTGACCCCCATGTGACCCCCCTCGAGACACCGGAAGCAGCGGAGCGGTCTGGGCTCGAGCAGTAACACTCGTGCCGAGACCCACCCGACCCTAATCCGACCAGCCTCCACTACCTTTTTGGCTGCCGCTACTGGGCAGCTCAACCAGAGCGAGCCAGAGCCGCTCGGGCCCCGAGCAATAGCTCCCGGTCTGATCGCTCCGACAGAGCAGCCTCCGTCTGCGGCGACCGCTGCGACGACTTCCTCCGCCGTGACCGAGTCGTCCAAGTCCATCACCCTAAGTTCCGCGCACTTAGTCGGTCGATTGACCTGGACGACATCCGGGCTGAACACCTCGCGGAGCCTGCCCGCTAGGGCATCTGCCGCCTTATCTGCCTCCTTAGTGCCCGGCGGTATCTCGAGGATCCGGGCCCCCGTGGCTGCCATACGGAATCGCACCGTAGTTAAGCCTACCTCTCTCAGGCTTATTTGGCTCTTAGCTTGAGCCAAAACCTGCTCGTACTTTACGCCCCTCTCCTCAGCCTCGGGCTTTAACTTTAAAGTTATAACCTCAGTGCGAGGAGGTCGGAGCTTTTTCCCGCTCTTGGGCTTTTGAGATTCCTTAGGAATCTGTTTTTTCGCCGCAGCTGCCGATTTGCTGGCCGCCTTTTTGGACTCCTTTGTAGGAGTCCGCTTCGCCGCCGCCACCGATTTGCTGGCTGTCTTTTGGGATTTTCTCCCAACGACAGCGCTCCACGGAATCGGCGCGGCTTCTGTCTCCGCGGATGACGAAGGAGCGTTCCTTCGACTCGTCGCCGCTTCTTGGGCAGCCAAGTTCGGGCGTCTCGCCCGCTTCGGCTTGGCCACCTCTACGACGGCTGGAGCGTCTTTGGCTTTCGAAGCCTGCTCCGCTCTCTTGTCGGCGGCCAGCGAAGGTCGTAGACGAGGTTCTGGAAGGAGGCGGCCTTCTATACCCTCGAAGCGAGCGTTCAGCATTACGCTGAACTGCTCGCGGTTAGCGCGCAGCGCCTCCTCCATGACCTTTTGGAGGTCAGATGCGGCCACGCTGCTCGCAACAGGCTGTTGCCGCATCTGGGCGACCTCTCGGCGGAGTTCGGCCAATTGGCCCGAAAGTTGCGCATTGGCTACTTCCAGGCGGGCGACCTCCTCCGTGACGGTAAGGGCCCTCAGATCGGCCACCGCACCTTTAATGGTGTCAGCGGCCGTCTTAAGGGCCCGAACGAAGGTGCCTTTTAGGTTGCTCGACTTGTCGGCAACCTGCACCACTACGTTGATCGCCTCCTGGACTGTTGCATCCAGTCCAGCAGACGTCTGCGGCACGTCTTCGATCCCACAACGGTTTCTAAGACGTGCCGCCCTCTCTTCGATGGCCACCTTGGCCTTGGCACTGTAGGCAGCGAGCGCATCCTCCGCCTGGAAGCGCTGCTCCTTTGCCATCTCTACGTTGAAGCCAACGTAGTGCCCAGTAGTGGTCGGTCGACCACGCCCCCTTTTGGACGATGGCTTTAGCCATCTACCGACCGATGCCTCCGAGCCGCAGTCTCTAGACTGCGCGCTCGCATCGCTGTCGGAGCCCGAGAAGCTCTCTCTAGGGAGAGATCGCTTCTCCCCTTTCCGTCTAGTCCTATCCGTCGAGCAAGCGACGCTGGCGACCGACGAGTCGGACTCAGAGAGTCGTTCCAGTCGGACAACCAGCTCCTTTTTAACGCCAAGGTCGTGGGTTTCTGCGCGCGCCATCGGGGCGCCCGCATCAACCGCCATTTCGTCGGTATCCAATCGTAAGGCAAAATCGTTATTGTTAGTGTTCAATGACATAATTGATCCCACGAGTATGGGGGAAATAAAAAGTCCACCAAGGCAGTGCCCCCTGTACCCTGGTAACCCTATTACACCGTGAGGTCGGGCGGTATCACGGGATCTCTAACCTAATGTTTTTTAATGAGGTTGGCTCCTCTCGGCCCGGCCGGTTAAGGCAAGGCCCTCGGTCCCACCACAGGCTGCGAGACATGATCCACAACACCCGGGTGGGGAAACGAGTTTGAGAGGCGGTGACAATAGTCTTGTTTACTCAGAGTCGACGCCGAAACTGAGCAAACCCGCCTCTCCCTACCTATTGTCTACGGCAGCCCAAAAGGACCCCGAAGACCCAGCAACCAATAAAGTCGCCGTGTGCGTCACGTGACCCAAAACGCGGGTCCCTCCGAAATGTAAAATATAAATATAAATAAATAAATATATATCTATTCTCCCCCCCTCGCGGCGCCCACTTGTAAAGAAGTGGGCGCAGAATCTCGTTCCCAAAACCGGGAAACGAGATCACCGCCGCGTCAGTCGTTAGCCGTTGTCGACAGCACTCCGGAAAAACATCGAAGCTGTAATGCTTATCGACCCCGTTGCCCAGGGTGCACCACGTGGAGGTGACTGACCTGCCCCCCAACCTAACCTAACCTAACCTTTTTTTTTTTTTTTTTTTTAACGAGGGGAAATGCATTTACGCATTGGTCGCCCGGTCCCGGGACCGGAACGGAAAATGTGGGACTCACGGGGAAAGAAAAATTCCCTGCCCGGAGCTGAAGGCTCCGTCCTACCCACTAAAACCACCTCGTAAATTCGTCTCGCGCAAGACGGCGGGGCTACGGGAACGCTGTTGGCTTGCAACCGCGACCCCGCCAGCGGTCGTCGCTGCTAGGCGACCCGACTCTAAAGTACGCTAAGGCGCACTTTCCTACTCTGCCTCAGCAGACTCCCTCGAGTCCATTACTGGAGGCCGGGCGTCTTTCGACGACGCCCCACGATTGGTCAGAACCGACCACACCACATCACAGCGGCGGCAGCGTTCGCCTTGCGAAGGCTCGCCGCCGGCGACCTGGTCTCCTACGACGCTGCGGGAGCGAGTCGGGATCGTCCTCCCGCTCTCGCTCCGCCGTCTCCTTTTGCGACATTACGGCGTCGCTAAACGTACAAACAGCCGACCAGGCCTCTTTGTTTCCGGCCATTCTCTCGATGATGGCCGGAAGCGACACGTCCCCTCCTATAGCCGTGGATAGGACCGCGCGAGGCTCCGCCCAAGCTGGGCACTCTGCGCGCGTGTGTTCGGCCGTATCCACGGCTCCGTTGCCACAGTGGTGGCACAACGTCGATGGTTCCCTGCCCACCACCTCGCACAGGTACTTGGCAAAGCACCCGTGCCCGGTCAAGAGCTGCGCGAGGTGATAGGTGGATGGGCCGTGCTTGCGCTCGACCCACTCCTGTAGAACAGGCCGAATGGCCTCCACGAGTTCCCGACTAGTACCCGGGACACCCAGTCTCTCCGACCATTTGGCGAAGAGACTTTGGCGGGCCTCTTCGCGCCATTGGCGAACCTCACGAGGGTGTGGCCGGTTCTCCTCTGCTGTCGCCGCCTTGACCCTCCAGTAGACGCTCGAATTGGCCTCGGCCTCGAGGTCCCATGGCGGGCTTCCGGCGAGCAGACACGCTGCGGTGTACGACACCGTGCGGTACGCACGAGCCGCTCTGAGCGCTATAATCCGCTGCGGACGTCGCAGCGAGGCGACGTTTCGGGCGCTCAGTGCGTCCGCCCATATCGGCGCCCCGTAGAGCGCCATCGAGCGAACGACACCGGCGTACAAGCGCCTGCAGGCGCCTCCTGGCCCCCCGACGTTCGGAAGGATCGACCCCAGCGCTCCGGCTGCGGCCACCAACCTCGGGGCCAAGCACCTGAAGTGCTCTTCGAAATTCCACCTACCGTCGAGAACGAGTCCGAGATATCTCATCGTCGACCCGACGGTGATGGAAATTCCGCCCACTGTGATGGTTGCCCCCGGTGGTGGCCCGTTCCGTGGCCCGTGAAATACGAGTGCCTCGGACTTGTGCAGGGCGACTTCTAAACCCAAAGCGCGGATGCGGTGCACGACGTGTGCCACACCCGCCGTAGCGAGATAGGCCGCCTCTCGATAGGAGCGGCCACGGGCCGACACGAGGGTGTCGTCAGCGTAGCACGTTACGCTGACCCCCCGCAAAGTGGCCCCGCGCAGCACCCAGTCGTACCCTATGTTCCACAAGAGCGGCCCTAGGACCGACCCCTGCGGAACACCGCACGACAACGTCTTCCTACCCCAGCCCTCCCTCGTCGGGTAGGCCACCGCTCTGCCCGAAAAATAATCGGCCACGGTACGCCTCAAGTAGCTCGGGACATTGTGAAAGCGCAATGCCTCCAAAACTACTTCCCAGGGTAGGGTGTTGAAGGCATTGGATATATCCAATGACACTGCAATCACGACCCCACCCCGAGAGACCTCCTCCTCTGCCAGGTCCCGTACCCTGGCGATCGCGTCTAGTGTAGAACGGCCAGGTCGAAAACCATACTGCCGCTCGTTAAGGCCCGGCTCCATGCTACCCACGAGACGGGTAGCGAGCACACGCTCGAATAGCTTGCTCGTCTCGTCGAGCAACACTATCGGGCGGTAGGCCGAAGGCTGATCGGGCGGGCGCCCTTCTTTACGGATCAGAACGAGTCTGCCCGTTTTCCACCGTTGCGGAAACCTACCCTGAGCGAAGCACGCGGTGAAGAGGTGCCGAATGCTTTCGCTCATCTCGTCCAACGCGATCGCCAAGGCGCGCCCCGGGATGCCATCGGGCCCCGGGGCTGTCCTCTTCGACCGGAGTTTCAGGGCGGCCGCCTGTAACTCCGTCTCAGTGACCGGAATCACCTGATCCTCGTACTCGCGAGGTCCGATGATGGGCGCCATGGCCGGCGGCGTGAATTCTCCCCTTTCGGGAAAGAGTGTGTCCACTACAGTCTCCAGGAGTAACGGCTGGAGACTGCTGGTTAGCGGCGGAGCCCAGGGTCGGAGCTTTTGCCGTACGACACGGTACGGTCTCCCCCACGGGTCTCTTTCGAGCGTCGCCAGCCATTCCCCCCACGCCGCTTCTTTGGCCTGGGCTATGGCCTTCTGCAGCGTTTGGCAGGCGGCCCTGTAGGCGGCGTAAAAGACGCCTTCTGCGTCATGGTCGCGGACCCTTCTCCTCCTGCACCGACTGTACCGTCGGCGCGCTGCCACGCAAGCTTTGCGCAGCTGGCGGAGTTCTGGGCGCCACCAGTACAACCGTCGGCGCGGCGTGAACGGTTTTGCTCGCGGCATCGCCGCATCGCAAATGCGAGACAGGGCGGCGCCGATTTCGTCGGCCTCTGTGTCGACTCGGACTACCGGGTCGGAACCGGCCCCCCAGGCTTCTACGATGGCCGCCTCTTTCGCCAGCTGGCTGTCGAGACGGCCCAGGCACCAACGCGGTCCGTCCAGCCGTCCAGCAGCGGGCGGAGCGTCCCCAGTAGGAGAGACGGGAAACGCAGAGACACCGAACCGGATGTACCGGTGGTCGGACAGGGTCTCCACGCGCGTCTCCACTCTCCAATCGTGAACACGGCGGGCCAGGGCGTTGGACGCGAACGTGATGTCCACGATCGATTCGCCCTGCCACCGCACGCACGTGCTCTCCGACCCACTGTTGAGGACTACGAGTCCCAGTGATGTGGCCCACTCCACCAAAACCTCACCTCGTGCATCAGTCGCTGGGGAACCCCAAGCCGTTGATTTGGCGTTGAAATCCCCCGCGACCAACACAGAGGTGGGCGATATTTGCCCAACCAGAGCCCCGACCTCGACCAGCATTCGCTCGAACTCGGCGAGACTCCGATTGGGTGAGGCGTAGACGCCGACGACCGCCACACCACCGACAACGGCAAGAACGTACCCCCTACCCTTCACAACGCCCTCGATGGCCGGGGAGCCGGCCACAGCGGGGGCGACGATGGCCACCACTCGGTCGTGATCGGATACCCAATCGTCCCGCGAGGGAACGAAGTAGGGCTCCGACACCACCGCCACGTTAATTTGCCACTCTGCCATGCTTTGGACTAGAAGGTCCTGAGCCCTCGCAGAGTGGTTAACGTTGGCTTGGAGACAATGTAAGGCCATCACTATGCGGTCTCCATTGTCTCCACCTGTGCCCGTGAGGACACGGCTGCGGGGCCGTTCGTCCTCACTTTGCCTTGTTTCGGTGCCACGCGAGCTTTCCCGCTCTGGCACCTTTTGCTGCCAACGGCATGAGCCGCTGGCTTACCAGCCGCTGCGCAGGCGACGCAATTTGCGTCGGCGGCTGAGCACTCGCGTGCCTTGTGATCGGGCTGACCGCAACGGAAGCACAGCCGGCTGCGATCCACGCCCCTGTCACACTTGACCCCCATGTGACCCCCCTCGAGACACCGGAAGCAGCGGAGCGGTCTGGGCTCGAGCAGTAACACTCGTGCCGAGACCCACCCGACCCTAATCCGACCAGCCTCCACTACCTTTTTGGCTGCCGCTACTGGGCAGCTCAACCAGAGCGAGCCAGAGCCGCTCGGGCCCCGAGCAATAGCTCCCGGTCTGATCGCTCCGACAGAGCAGCCTCCGTCTGCGGCGACCGCTGCGACGACTTCCTCCGCCGTGACCGAGTCGTCCAAGTCCATCACCCTAAGTTCCGCACACTTAGTCGGTCGATTGACCTGGACGACATCCGGGCTGAGGACCTCGCGGAGCCTGCCCGCTAGGGCATCTGCCGCCTTATCTGCCTCCTTAGTGCCCGGCGGTATCTCGAGGATCCGTGCCCCCGTGGCTGCCATACGGAATCGCACCGTAGTCAGGCCGACCTCTCGCAGGTTTATTTGGCTCTTAGCTTGAGCCAAAACCTGCTCGTACTTAACGCCTCTCTCCTCAGCATCGGGCTTTAACTTTAAAGTAATCACCTCAGTGCGAGGAGGGCGGAGCTTTTTCCCGCTCTTGTACTTTTGAGATTCCTTAGGAATCTGCTTTTTCGCCGCAGCGGCCGATTTGCCGGCCGCCTTTTTGGACTCCTTTGTAGGAGTCCGCTTCGCCGCCGCCACCGATTTGCTGGCTGTCTTTTGGGATTTTCTCCCAACGACAGCGCTCCACGGAATCGGCGCGGCTTCTGTCTCCGCTGATGACGAAGGAGCGTTCCCTCGACTCGTCGCCGCTTCTTGGGCAGCCAAGTTCGGGCGTCTCGCCCGCTTCGGCTTGGCCACCTCTACGACGGCTGGAGCGTCTTTGGCTTTCGAAGCCTGCTCCGCTCTCTTGTCGGCGGCCAGCGGAGGTCGCAGACGAGGTTCTGGAAGGAGGCGGCCTTCTATACCCTCGAAGCGAGCGTTCAGCATTACGCTGAACTGCTCGCGGTTAGCGCGCAGCGCCTCCTCCATGACCTTTTGGAGGTCAGATGCGGCCACGCTGCTCGCAACAGGCTGTTGCCGCATCTGGGCGACCTCTCGGCGGAGTTCGGCCAATTGGCCCGAAAGTTGCGCATTGGCTACTTCCAGGCGGGCGACCTCCTCCGTGACGGTAAGGGCCCTCAGATCGGCCACCGCACCTTTAATAGTGTCAGCGGCCGTCTTAAGGGCCCGAACGAAGGTGCCTTTTAGGTTGCTCGACTTGTCGGCAACCTGCACCACTACGTTGATCGCCTCCTGGACTGTTGCATCCAGTCCAGCAGACGTCTGCGGCACGTCTTCGATCCCACAACGGTTTCTAAGACGTGCCGCCCTCTCTTCGATGGCCACCTTGGCCTTGGCACTGTAGGCAGCCAGCGCATCCTCCGCCTGGAAGCGCTGCTCCTTTGCCTTCTCTACGTTGAAGCCAACGTAGAGCCCAGTAGTGGTCGGTCGACCACGCCCCCTTTTGGAGGATGGCTTCAGCCATCTACCAACCGATGCCTCCGAGCCGCAGTCTCTAGACTGTGCGCTCGCATCGCTGTCTGAGCCCGAGAAGCTCTCTCTAGGGAGAGATCGCTTCTCCCCTTTCCTTCTTTGCCTATCCGTCGAGCAAGCGACGCTGGCGACCGACGAGTCGGACTCAGAGAGTCGTTCCAGTCGGACAACCAGCTCCTTTTTAACGCCAAGGTCGTGGGTTTCTGCGCGCGCCATCGGGGCGCCCGCATCAACCGCCATTTCGTCGGTATCCAATCGTAAGGCAAAATCGTTATTGTTAGTGTTCAATGACATAATTGATCCCACGAGTATGGGGGAAATAAAAAGTCCACCAAGGCAGTGCCCCCTGTACCCTGGTAACCCTATTACACCGTGAGGTCGGGCGGTATCACGGGATCTCTAACCTAATGTTTTTTAATGAGGTTGGCTCCTCTCGGCCCGGCCGGTTAAGGCAAGGCCCTCGGTCCCACCACAGGCTGCGAGACATGATCCACAACACCCGGGTGGGGAAACGAGTTTGAGAGGCGGTGACAATAGTCTTGTTTACTCAGAGTCGACGCCGAAACTGAGCAAACCCGCCTCTCCCTACCTATTGTCTACGGCAGCCCAAAAGGACCCCGAAGACCCAGCAACCAATAAAGTCGCCGTGTGCGTCACGTGACCCAAAACGCGGGTCCCTCCGAAATGTAAATATAAATAAAGAAATATATATATCTATTCTCCCCCCCTCGCGGCGCCCACTTGTAAAGAAGTGGGCGCAGAATCTCGTTCCCAAAATCGGGAAACGAGATCACCGCCGCGTCAGTCGTTAGCCGTTGTCGACAGCACTCCGGAAAAACATCGAAGCTGTAATGCTTATCGACCCCGTTGCCCAGGGTGCACCACGTGGAGGTGACTGACCTGCCCCCCAACCTAACCTAACCTAACCTAACCTAACCTAACCTTTTTTTTTTTTTTTTTTTTTTTTTTTTTTTTTTTTTTTTTTTTTTTTTTTTTTTTTTTTTTTTTTTTTTTTTTTTTTTTTTTTTTTTAACGAGGGGAAATGCATTTACGCATTGGTCGCCCGGTCCCGGGACCGGAACGGAAAATGTGGGACTCACGGGGAAAGAAAAATTCCCTGCCCGGAGCTGAAGGCTCCGTCCTACCCACTAAAACCACCTCGTAAATTCGTCTCGCGCAAGACGGCGGGGCTACGGGAACGCTGTTGGCTTGCAACCGCGACCCCGCCAGCGGTCGTCGCTGCTAGGCGACCCGACTCTAAAGTACGCTAAGGCGCACTTTCCTACTCTGCCTCAGCAGACTCCCTCGAGTCCATTACTGGAGGCCGGGCGTCTTTCGACGACGCCCCACGATTGGTCAGAACCGACCACACCACATCACGGCGGCGGCAGCGTTCGCCTTGCGAAGGCTCGCCGCCGGCGACCTGGTCTCCTACGACGCTGCGGGAGCGAGTCGGGATCGTCCTCCCGCTCTCGCTCCGCCGTCTCCTTTTGCGACATTACGGCGTCGCTAAACGTACAAACAGCCGACCAGGCCTCTTTGTTTCCGGCCATTCTCTCGATGATGGCCGGAAGCGACACGTCCCCTCCTATAGCCGTGGATAGGACCGCGCGAGGCTCCGCCCAAGCTGGGCACTCTGCGCGCGTGTGTTCGGCCGTATCCACGGCTCCGTTGCCACAGTGGTGGCACAACGTCGATGGTTCCCTGCCCACCACCTCGCACAGGTACTTGGCAAAGCACCCGTGCCCGGTCAAGAGCTGCGCGAGGTGATAGGTGGATGGGCCGTGCTTGCGCTCGACCCACTCCTGTAGAACAGGCCGAATGGCCTCCACGAGTTCCCGACTAGTACCCGGGACACCCAGTCTCTCCGACCATTTGGCGAAGAGACTTTGGCGGGCCTCTTCGCGCCATTGGCGAACCTCACGAGGGTGTGGTCGGTTCTCCTCTGCTGTCGCCGCCTTGACCCTCCAGTAGACGCTCGAATTGGCCTCGGCCTCGAGGTCCCATGGCGGGCTTCCGGCGAGCAGACACGCTGCGGTGTACGACACCGTGCGGTACGCACGAGCCGCTCTGAGCGCTATAATCCGCTGCGGACGTCGCAGCGAGGCGACGTTTCGGGCGCTCAGTGCGTCCGCCCATATCGGCGCCCCGTAGAGCGCCATCGAGCGAACGACACCGGCGTACAAGCGCCTGCAGGCGCCTCCTGGCCCCCCGACGTTCGGAAGGATCGACCCCAGCGCTCCGGCTGCGGCCACCAACCTCGGGGCCAAGCACCTGAAGTGCTCTTCGAAATTCCACCTACCGTCGAGAACGAGTCCGAGATATCTCATCGTCGACCCGACGGTGATGGAAATTCCGCCCACTGTGATGGTTGCCCCCGGTGGTGGCCCGTTCCGTGGCCCGTGGAATACGAGTGCCTCGGACTTGTGCAGGGCAACCTCTAGACCCAAAGCGCGGATGCGGTGCACGACGTGTGCCACACCCGCCGTAGCGAGATAGGCCGCCTCTCGATAGGAGCGGCCACGGGCCGACACGAGGGTGTCGTCAGCGTAGCACGTTACGCTGACCCCCCGCAAAGTGGCCCCGCGCAGCACCCAGTCGTACCCTATGTTCCACAAGAGCGGCCCTAGGACCGACCCCTGCGGAACACCGCACGACAACGTCTTCCTACCCCAGCCCTCCCTCGTCGGGTAGGCCACCGCTCTGCCCGAAAAATAATCGGCCACGGTACGCCTCAAGTAGCTCGGGACATTGTGAAAGCGCAATGCCTCCAAAACTACTTCCCAGGGTAGGGTGTTGAAGGCATTGGATATATCCAATGACACTGCAATCACGACCCCACCCCGAGAGACCTCCTCCTCTGCCAGGTCCCGTACCCTGGCGATCGCGTCTAGTGTAGAACGGCCAGGTCGAAAACCATACTGCCGCTCGTTAAGGCCCGGCTCCATGCTACCCACGAGACGGGTAGCGAGCACACGCTCGAATAGCTTGCTCGTCTCGTCGAGCAACACTATCGGGCGGTAGGCCGAAGGCTGATCGGGCGGGCGCCCTTCTTTACGGATCAGAACGAGTCTGCCCGTTTTCCACCGTTGCGGAAACCTACCCTGAGCGAAGCACGCGGTGAAGAGGTGCCGAATGCTGTCGCTCATCTCGTCCAACGCGATCGCCAAGGCGCGCCCCGGGATGCCATCGGGCCCCGGGGCTGTCCTCTTCGACCGGAGTTTCAGGGCGGCCGCCTGTAACTCCGTCTCAGTGACCGGAGTCACCTGATCCTCGAACTCGCGAGGTCCGGTGATGGGCGCCATGGCCGGCGGCGTGAATTCTCCCCTTTCTGGAAAGAGTGTGTCCACTACAGTCTCCAGGAGTAACGGCTGGAGACTGCTGGTTAGCGGCGGAGCCCAGGGTCGGAGCTTTTGCCGTACGACACGGTACGGTCTCCCCCACGGGTCTCTTTCGAGCGTCGCCAGCCATTCCCCCCACGCCACCTCTTTGGCCTGGGCTATGGCCTTCTGCAGCGTTTGGCAGGCGGCCCTGTAGGCGGCGTAAAAGACGCCTTCCGCGTCATGGTCGCGGACCCTTCTCCTCCTGCACCGACTGTACCGTCGGCGCGCTGCCACGCAAGCTTTGCGCAGCTGGCGGAGTTCTGGGCGCCACCAGTACAACCGTCGGCGCGGCGTGTGCGGTTTTGCCCGCGGCATCGCCGCATCGCAAATGCGAGACAGGGCGGCGCCGATTTCGTCGGCCTCTGTGTCGACTCGGACTACCGGGTCGGAACCGGCCCCCCAGGCTTCTACGATGGCCGCCTCTTTCGCCAGCTGGCTGTCGAGACGGCCCAGGCACCAACGCGGTCCGTCCAGCCGTCCAGCAGCGGGCGGAGCGTCCCCAGTAGGAGAGACGGGAAACGCAGAGACACCGAACCGGATGTACCGGTGGTCGGACAGGGTCTCCACGCGCGTCTCCACTCTCCAATCGTGAACACGGCGGGCCAGGGCGTTGGACGCGAACGTGATGTCCACGATCGATTCGCCCTGCCACCGCACGCACGTGCTCTCCGACCCACTGTTGAGGACTACGAGTCCCAGTGATGTGGCCCACTCCACCAAAACCTCACCTCGTGCATCAGTCGCTGGGGAACCCCAAGCCGTTGATTTGGCGTTGAAATCCCCCGCGACCAACACAGAGGTGGGCGATATTTGCCCAACCAGAGCCCCGACCTCGACCAGCATTCGCTCGAACTCGGCGAGACTCCGATTGGGCGAGGCGTAGACGCCGACGACCGCCACACCGCCGACGACGGCCAGAACGTACCCCCTACCCTTCGCGACGCCCTCGATGGCCGGGGAGCCGGCCACAGCGGGGGCGACGATGGCCACCACTCGGTCGTGATCGGATACCCAATCGTCCCGCGAGGGAACGAAGTAGGGCTCCGACACCACCGCCACGTTAATTTGCCACTCTGCCATGCTTTGGACTAGAAGGTCCTGAGCCCTCGCAGAGTGGTTAACGTTGGCTTGGAGACAATGTAAGGCCATCACTATGCGGTCTCCATTGTCTCCACCTGTGCCCGTGAGGACGCGGCTGCGGGGCCGTTCGTCCTCACTTTGCCTTGTTTCGGTGCCACGCGAGCTTTCCCGCTCTGGCACCTTTTGCTGCCAACGGCATGAGCCGCTGGCTTACCAGCCGCTGCGCAGGCGACGCAATTTGCGTCGGCGGCTGAGCACTCGCGTGCCTTGTGATCGGGCTGACCGCAACGGAAGCACAGCCGGCTGCGATCCACGCCCCTGTCACACTTGACCCCCATGTGACCCCCCTCGAGACACCGGAAGCAGCGGAGCGGTCTGGGCTCGAGCAGTAACACTCGTGCCGAGACCCACCCGACCCTAATCCGACCAGCCTCCACTACCTTTTTGGCTGCCGCTACTGGGCAGCTCAACCAGAGCGAGCCAGAGCCGCTCGGGCCCCGAGCAATAGCTCCCGGTCTGATCGCTCCGACAGAGCAGCCTCCGTCTGCGGCGACCGCTGCGACGACTTCCTCCGCCGTGACCGAGTCGTCCAAGTCCATCACCCTAAGTTCCGCGCACTTAGTCGGTCGATTGACCTGGACGACATCCGGGCTGAACACCTCGCGGAGCCTGCCCGCTAGGGCATCTGCCGCCTTATCTGCCTCCTTAGTGCCCGGCGGTATCTCGAGGATCCGGGCCCCCGTGGCTGCCATACGGAATCGCACCGTAGTTAAGCCTACCTCTCTCAGGCTTATTTGGCTCTTAGCTTGAGCCAAAACCTGCTCGTACTTTACGCCCCTCTCCTCAGCCTCGGGCTTTAACTTTAAAGTTATAACCTCAGTGCGAGGAGGTCGGAGCTTTTTCCCGCTCTTGGGCTTTTGAGATTCCTTAGGAATCTGTTTTTTCGCCGCAGCTGCCGATTTGCTGGCCGCCTTTTTGGACTCCTTTGTAGGAGTCCGCTTCGCCGCCGCCACCGATTTGCTGGCTGTCTTTTGGGATTTTCTCCCAACGACAGCGCTCCACGGAATCGGCGCGGCTTCTGTCTCCGCGGATGACGAAGGACCGTTCCTTCGACTCGTCGCCGCTTCTTGGGCAGCCAAGTTCGGGCGTCTCGCCCGCTTCGGCTTGGCCACCTCTACGACGGCTGGAGCGTCTTTGGCTTTCGAAGCCTGCTCCGCTCTCTTGTCGGCGGCCAGCGAAGGTCGTAGACGAGGTTCTGGAAGGAGGCGGCCTTCTATACCCTCGAAGCGAGCGTTCAGCATTACGCTGAACTGCTCGCGGTTAGCGCGCAGCGCCTCCTCCATGACCTTTTGGAGGTCAGATGCGGCCACGCTGCTCGCAACAGGCTGTTGCCGCATCTGGGCGACCTCTCGGCGGAGTTCGGCCAATTGGCCCGAAAGTTGCGCATTGGCTACTTCCAGGCGGGCGACCTCCTCCGTGACGGTAAGGGCCCTCAGATCGGCCACCGCACCTTTAATGGTGTCAGCGGCCGTCTTAAGGGCCCGAACGAAGGTGCCTTTTAGGTTGCTCGACTTGTCGGCAACCTGCACCACTACGTTGATCGCCTCCTGGACTGTTGCATCCAGTCCAGCAGACGTCTGCGGCACGTCTTCGATCCCACAACGGTTTCTAAGACGTGCCGCCCTCTCTTCGATGGCCACCTTGGCCTTGGCACTGTAGGCAGCGAGCGCATCCTCCGCCTGGAAGCGCTGCTCCTTTGCCATCTCTACGTTGAAGCCAACGTAGTGCCCAGTAGTGGTCGGTCGACCACGCCCCCTTTTGGACGATGGCTTTAGCCATCTACCGACCGATGCCTCCGAGCCGCAGTCTCTAGACTGCGCGCTCGCATCGCTGTCGGAGCCCGAGAAGCTCTCTCTAGGGAGAGATCGCTTCTCCCCTTTCCGTCTAGTCCTATCCGTCGAGCAAGCGACGCTGGCGACCGACGAGTCGGACTCAGAGAGTCGTTCCAGTCGGACAACCAGCTCCTTTTTAACGCCAAGGTCGTGGGTTTCTGCGCGCGCCATCGGGGCGCCCGCATCAACCGCCATTTCGTCGGTATCCAATCGTAAGGCAAAATCGTTATTGTTAGTGTTCAATGACATAATTGATCCCACGAGTATGGGGGAAATAAAAAGTCCACCAAGGCAGTGCCCCCTGTACCCTGGTAACCCTATTACACCGTGAGGTCGGGCGGTATCACGGGATCTCTAACCTAATGTTTTTTAATGAGGTTGGCTCCTCTCGGCCCGGCCGGTTAAGGCAAGGCCCTCGGTCCCACCACAGGCTGCGAGACATGATCCACAACACCCGGGTGGGGAAACGAGTTTGAGAGGCGGTGACAATAGTCTTGTTTACTCAGAGTCGACGCCGAAACTGAGCAAACCCGCCTCTCCCTACCTATTGTCTACGGCAGCCCAAAAGGACCCCGAAGACCCAGCAACCAATAAAGTCGCCGTGTGCGTCACGTGACCCAAAACGCGGGTCCCTCCGAAATGTAAAATATAAATATAAATAAATAAATATATATCTATTCTCCCCCCCTCGCGGCGCCCACTTGTAAAGAAGTGGGCGCAGAATCTCGTTCCCAAAACCGGGAAACGAGATCACCGCCGCGTCAGTCGTTAGCCGTTGTCGACAGCACTCCGGAAAAACATCGAAGCTGTAATGCTTATCGACCCCGTTGCCCAGGGTGCACCACGTGGAGGTGACTGACCTGCCCCCCAACCTAACCTAACCTAACCTAACCTAACCTAACCCCCTTCCGCCTCCAAACGCGAGAGAAAACAGACGTATTTTAAGTTGTAAAGTGCCGTTCCGCTGATTTTTATTGTTTAAAAATTCGAAAAAGTGGGTTTTTGTTGATCAATACCAAAGTGCAATACACCAAAATTCGCGGGAAAGTGTGCCCTATAAGGTGGTGTATATAATATTTCTTAAGTGTGTCAAAAAGTGCGCAAAAAAAGGAAAAAACCCCAAAAAAGTGCTTAGTGAAAAACTTTAAACGAAGACGCTGACCGAAATCGATCGGTAACCTATCGATTTTTATACATCGTCGGACGGGGCTCTTTAAGGCCTAAAATCTGACACCTGAGTCAGATTTTTCTGACCAAAACTCGCGGAGATAAAACCGAAAAACCTCCGACCACGTGGCCACGTGGTCTTGGATCCAGCGGGGTGCGGGGAAATCCGACGACGTCACCAGGCGCAGGAAAACGAGACCAGGCCAACGGTACTTTTAGTATAATTTTAAGTTCAGTGGTTCCGAAGATATTCGAGTTCAAAATTTTAACCAAAATTCAAAATTCAAAATCAAAAAAAGTAAAGCGGTGACCCCCCCCCAAATTTATTGTAATTTGTAGGGCCCGCCAGGGTCTAGCACCCTGTAAAATTTTAGAATTTTTGGCCAAGTATTTCCGGAGATATTAATTTTTGAAAATTGAGGGTGCACACGTGGGGGTGCAACCCTTACTCGAATCTCTTCGGAACCCTGCTAGAAAAATAGGACGTATTTAGCTTAGTCATTAGAATTTTTTTTCAGAATTTTAAGTGTGTTTTTTGTATTTTTAAGCTAAGTAATTACTGAAAAATTTAAGTTTTTACCACCCCAAAAATTGGGGGTGGATTTTAAAATTTTATTTAGTTCTTAAATAGACAGACCTCACCAAGACGAATCAAACGAGCCCAAACACGGGCTATTTGGCTCAACGGTAGAAGAAATAAAGAAAATCCGGACAGGTGGTTGCCATATTGGCGGCCATCTTGAAAATTTTTAAATAACCATAACTCCGGCCCTATTGGTCGCAGAAACCCACGGTTTTCTCTACCGTTGAAGCCACAATCAGGACCATCTCTTGGTGGGGTCAAAGACTCTACGTAGAGTCGACCCCAAAGCTGCGTTTTGAGTGGCGGATTGGGGTAGTCCTCGGTGGGGCCAGTACGAAGAGCCGTCGCACGTCGCTCTGGGATCGGCGGTTCCCGAGATATTAATTATTAAAAAATAAACCATCTGCGCAGACGCCATTTTGAAAATCTTTGGGCTGCGATATCTCGGCAACCGCTGGTCGGAGAGCCGTGCGGTTTTCGGCGTTCGGAAACCCCCGCCCAGGGCTACATTTTAAGAGTATAGGGGCGACTCTACGTAGAGTCACTGACAAAAAGGTAGAGTTTTCTCTACCTTTTTATAGTTGTAAGTTAGATTAAGTATTTTAGACCGGGCGTATTGCCCAGGAGCAAGTCTCCACTTTTACTAACCGCTATTGCGGTATTTTAAACTTATTGACATAGTATATATTTACCAAATCTTATTATATTTTAACAATTAACGCGACCTCCACAAAATGGCGACATACCGGACCCCAACCAAAAAACAAGATGTGATCGAATCACCCCCCATCCCCAGCAAGGAGCCAAAAAAGCTGGCCCGACGCAGTTTGGAGAAGTGGGAGCAGCCTACCTGCGACGCCACTATTACGGCGACGCAGGGCGCCCCGACTGCCTCCAAACTGCGCCGGAAATCAACCGACACCCCCAACCAAGGGGAGGAAGCGCGGGCACAAGCGTCCGTGGCGACCGCAAGGGTGGGGGGGGGCAGAGTACGGGAGGCTGCTGCACAAGTAGCAAGGGCCAAAGTTGCGCTGGGACAGTCAAGGAATTTAAAGGGCGAGATTAAGGAGACCCTCCTTGACGTCCTAAGCAAGCTTAGGAAGATGGTGGCCGAGTCCGAGGCGGAACGCAACGCTGTCGTAACCGGAAAGGGGAACGGGGGCTCCGTGGATGGCGTGCCGGTGAACAAAAGCACGGACACGACATTCACGGTCCCCCCGGACCCCGAGATGACCAGATGCCTCGAGGAGCATTCTCGAATGCTCCTCGAACACAAAGAGGCTATGACGGCTCTCAAAAACGAAATGGCGAGATGCTGCCAAACTATGGACGAGCAGCGGCGGAGTTACGCCAGCGTTGCCGCCTCGAGACCGCAGCAGTCTCCGAGGCCTGCGGCCCTTCACTCGGTGGTCGTCACGTCCCTGGATGACCAGGAAACGGCGGACGAGGTCCTCGGCAAAGTGCGGAGGACCATCGACGCCAAAGACGGATGGGTGAAGGTTGACCGGGTCCGGAAAGCAAGAGATAGGAAAGTGATCATGGGTTTCGGGACTGCCGAGGAAAGGAAAAAGGCTAAGGATAGGCTAGGGGGGAAAGGAACGGGCCTCGTCGTCGAGGACGTTAGGAACAGGGACCCGCTTCTGGTCCTCTTGGGCGTCTTGTCCGTAAATACGGACGAAGACGTAATCAAGGCCCTGAGGAACCAGAATCGGGACCTTTTCAGCGGCCTCGGCGCCGGGGAGGACCGCCTCCTAGTCAAGTATCGCAGAAGGGCAAGAAACCCGCACGTGGCCCATGTAGTCCTTAGTGCGTCGCCCACCCTCTGGGCAAGGATCACCAGCGTGGGCTTCGTCCACATTGACCTGCAGAGGGTGCGAGCAGAGGACCAGTCTCCACTGGTCCAGTGCACGCGATGCCTAGGATTTGGCCACGGGCGCAAATACTGCAAAGATTCAATAGATCTTTGCAGTCACTGTGGCGGGCCGCACCTAAAGGCTAAGTGCCCGGATGCGCTGGCGGGGGCCCCGCCTTCCTGCCGGAACTGTCGCAGGGCGAAGCTCGACAATGTCGAGCATAACGCCTTCAGCGGCGACTGTCCCGTCAGGAAGAAGTGGGACACCCTCGCCCGCTCATCCGTAGCATATTGCTAAGGGCAGGCCGGCGGACACAGTGGCGCTCAATATCCTCCAGGCAAACCTGCAGCGTAGTAGGCTGGCACACTCCGAGCTCCTGATAGAAGCCTCTAACCTGCGTACGCGGATTGCTTTGGTGCAGGAGCCATACGTCGGTGGGATAGGGCGCGTAAAGAGTCAGAGTGGGATCAGGGTCTTCCAGTGTGCGGACCAGGGAAGTGGGACTGTTAAGGCCGCGATCATAGTGTTTGACGCGGACCTTCAAATCACACAGTACCCGAAACTCACCACGACCAACATCTCAGTGGTGGGGATCCATGTTCGCAACTGGGAGATCATTCTGGTCTCATTCTACTTTGAGCCCGACCTACCGATGGACCCGCACCTGGCACATCTGCGCCGGGTGCAGCGCGAGACGGGAGCTCGGAGTCTTGTTATGGGGGGCGACTCCAATGCCAAATGTGTCTGGTGGGGAAGCCCCGTAACAGACAGCCGAGGCGAAACTATGCATGGTTTCCTGGAGGACCTCGGTCTCTGTCTCCTGAACCAAGGGGAAACCCCCACTTTCGACACTATCCGGGGCGGCGAAAGGTACAGCAGTTATATTGATATAACTGCTGTATCGCCTGACCTCCTTGGCTTGGTGGACGGCTGGCGCGTGCGCGAAGATCTGACCAACTCGGATCACAACGGCATCACCTTCTTAATTAACACTGAACATATAAATACAAATAACATTAGGCACACCACACGAAAATTTTACACTAAAAAGGCCAATTGGGCCCAATTTCGTGAGAAATTGGGCCAAATTAAAACACGAGAACACTTCACAATAGACACTATACAAAGAACACAATCTTCTAATCATTTGGACCATATTATATCAAAATTAAATAATATATTAGAAGAAACATGCACACACACAATACCACACATTACACATAAGGAGGTTCTCTCGATGCCGTGGTGGAACGAGGGGTTAGTAGCGCTAAAGCGAGAGGTGGCCACCAAGAAAGGCAGGATTAGGTGTGCAGCGCCGGTTAGGCGTCGAAAGGTGGTCGGAGAGTACCTGGAAGCGAAGGAGAGGTACGAGACCGAGGCAGCGCATGCGCAGACGCGCAGCTGGGTGTCCTTCTGCGAACGCCAGGATGGGGAGACTGTGTGGGGGGGCATATACAGAGTCCTCGGCAGGACTTCCAGAAGGGACGTAGACCCACCGATGATTGTGGATGGTGTGGGGCTGGATGCCGGGGGATCGGCCCAACTCCTGGCTGAGACCTTCTACCCGGAGGACTCTGAAGTGGATGGCACCGAGGAGCACCGCCGGGTGAGGGTCCTGGCCGGGCGGGCCGATATCGGGGCTTCTTCGGGCCAGAACGACCCACCCTTCACTCATCTCGAGCTGAAGTTGGCTAGTCGGTCCTTTGACCCGAAGAAGGCCCCAGGCGCGGACGGTTTCACCGCCGATATATGTCTGCACGCGATTGAACTGGACCCGGACCTCTTTTTGTGCATCTTTAACAAGTGCCTCGAGCTCCGCTGCTTTCCTGGGCCCTGGAAGGAGGCCACGGTGATTGTCCTCCGAAAACCAGGGAGGGACAATTATACGACTCCCAAGTCGTATCGACCGATCGGACTCCTTCCGGTGCTCGGAAAGATTTTGGAGAAGATGCTTGTCGCTCGGTTACAGTACCATATTATGCCCAAGATTAGTACTCGCCAGTTTGGCTTTATGCCCCAGCGAAGTACTGAGGACGCCCTCTATACCCTGGTGGGACACATCAGACAAAATCTTCAGATGAAGAAGATTGTTGTTCTGGTCTCACTGGATATAGAGGGCGCCTTCGACAACGCTTGGTGGCCTATGATTAAGGTCAGGCTGGCTGAGGAAAAGTGCCCAGACAACATCCGACGGCTCTTGGGCAACTACCTGAGCGGCAGGCGAGCGAGGGTGAGGTACTTGGGAAGGGAGCACATAAGAGACACCGGGAAGGGCTGCGTGCAGGGATCTATCGGTGGGCCGATTCTGTGGAACCTGCTCCTGGATCCACTGCTCCGGGGGTTGGAGGCCGAAGGCAACTACGTGCAGGCTTTCGCCGATGATGTGGTGTTGGTGTTCGAGGGTGAGACGGCCCTCGAGATCGAACGTCGGGCCAATGCCGTCCTCGAGAGTGTGCGGGCGTGGGGCGCATCCAATAAACTGCGGTTTGCGCCTCACAAGACGAACGCTATGGTCGTGACGCGCAAACTCAAGTATGACGCCCCGCGTCTGCGCATGGGCGGGGTCGACATTGTCCTGGCGAACGAGATCAAGCTGCTGGGGGTCGTCATAGACCGAAAACTCACATTCAACACCCACGTCGCGAACGTCTGCAAGCGCGCGGTTGCCTTTTACCACCAGCTGGCCCGAGCAGCAAAGGTCAGCTGGGGTCTCCACCCCGAGGTAATCCGCACCATATACAGATCGGTGGTTGAGCCCGTGATTCTGTACGCTGCTGCCGTTTGGGCACCGGCCGTCAATAAGCTGGGTGTGCGGAAGCAGCTGAACGTGGTCCAGCGTGGCTTCGCGCAGAAGCTATGTAGGTCATACCGCACTGCGTCCCTGAACTCGGCACTATTGCTGGCTGGGGTGCTTCCCCTCGACCTCCGGGTTCGCGAAGCTGCGACCTTGTATGAGGCGAGGAGAGGGGTACCTCAGCGGGTGATAGGAGATCGGGAGGTAGAGCGGATGACCTCGGCTCTGCAGTCTCCGCATCCCGCCCGTCATATCGACCTGGACTTCAAATGCCTGGTGGACCAGGAACAATATGACGCAAATTGCGCCAATACGTACAACATCTTTACGGACGGCAGCAAGATTGAGGGCAAAGTGGGAGCGGCGCTGTCCGTATGGACCGGCGCTGCCGAAACCAAAACCCTCAAGCTTGCTCTGCCGTCCTATTGTACGGTCTACCAGGCGGAACTCCTGGCGATATGCCGGGCGGCGCGGATGGCTGCGGACCACTTGGCCGGGTCAGTCGGGATTTATTCCGACTCCTCGTCGGCACTGCTCACGATTAAAAACCCGAAAGCCCTCCATCCCCTGGCTGTTGAAGCGCGGGGACATCTGCATAGGGCCCTGCTCCAGGACAAGCATATCAGCTTGTATTGGATCAAGGCCCATGCAGGACTAGAGGGGAATGAGCGTGCCGACCACCTGGCCAAGGAGGCTGCGCTGAGGCTCAAGCGCGCTTTTGACTACGACGGCTGCCCGGTTTCGTTCATCAGGCGGAGCATTCGTATGCAATCGCTTGATGAATGGAACCGGAGATACCGTGCGGGCGAAACGGCCGGAGTCACCAAGGTGTTCTTCCCTGATGCGGTGGCCGCGTACCGGATCATCGGTAAAATAAAGGTGGACAGATTTCTCACCCAGGTTCTGACGGGGCACGGTGGGTTCTCCGAGTACTTGCATCGGTTCAAGTGCAAGGAGAGCCCATCGTGCATCTGCGATCCTGCGTGTTCGGAGTCTGTCCTCCACGCCCTTCTGGAGTGCCCGGCCCATGATCATGAGAGGCTTAAACTAGAAAACGCAACAGATACCAAAATTGTAAAGAAAACATTAGCTGAGCTTATGAATGGTAAAAGTAGAGACTTGCTCCTACAATTCTGTATAAAAATTTGTAAAATAGTTAACAATAGGAATAAGATATAAATTTATGTTAAGTAATTATAGTGTCTATAATTAGGTTAACATAGCAATAAAACTGTATTAGTAATTAAGGAGTTAGAAGTAAGTTTTTACCATAAGTTTTAGCCATGTAATTAATTATAAGTTTGCGTTTAGGTTAAAAAATTAATTATAAGTTTATAATGTTAGTTGCAACAAAAAATTAGTGTAAGCCTATTAATTAAGTTAAAATTGTAAATAATAAAAATATACTTCTGTCTCCCCACATGATTTCCCCGGGTACTTTAGAATTAAGATTAGTAGCCTAGAGCGGTAGAAGTAGGAAGGGAACCCACCCAGATCAGCGAAAGACGACGAATGAAAGAAAGATATAGTATGATGAATGAAAGTACGAGAAGCATGAGAGCGAGAACTAGTATGAATGAGTAGAAATTAAATAATGTAAATAAAGTCTCGCATAATGTGCGAGGTCAAGATTAAAAAAAAAAAAAAAAAAAAAAAAAAAAACCTAACCTAACCTTTTTTTTTTTTTTTTTTTTTTTTTTTTTTTTTTTTTTTTTTTTTTTTTTTTTTTTTTTTTTTTTTTTTTTTGTTTAACGAGGAGGAAAGGCACTTACGCCTGCCGCCCGGTCGGGGGACCGGGACGGGTATGTGGGACTCACGGGGCAGAAGGCCCCGTCACTACCCACTAAAACCTCCTCGAAATTCCGCCTTTCCGCAAGGCGGCAGGGCCACGGGAACGCGTTAGCTTGCCACCGCGACCCTGCCAGCGGCAGTCGCTAACAGGCGACCCGCCTCAAAGGCGCGCCAGGATGTTAGGGCGCGCCTTCCATCTCCGCCTCCGTCTGTGCCGTGACGGACTCCCCCGAGTCCGCCACTGGAGGCCGGGCGTCAGGGCTTGACGCCCCGCGGCGGATCAGATAACTGGCTCCGCCGCCAACCACGCTCTAGGCCAGGTCAATGCGGCAACGTGCGACCTGCATACGCACGTCGCCGCCGACCAGGCCGCCTTCGGCGCAGCGGGAGGGAGTTGGAGTCATCCTCCCGCTGTCGTTCTGCCGCCTCCTTCTGCGACATCACTGTGTCGCAGAAGGCGCAGAATGCCATCCAGGCCTCTTTGCTTCCCGCCATTCTCCTCACAATGGCAGGAAGTGAGATATCTCCACCGAAGGCCGTGGACAGGGCTGCGCGAGGCTCCGCCCAGGCTGGGCACTCTGCGCGCGTGTGCTCGGCCGTGTCCACGGCTCCATCGCCACAATGGTGACATACCACCGACGCCTCTCTCCCGACCACTTCGCACAAGTATTTGGCGAAGCAGCCGTGCCCGGTCATGAGCTGCGTCAGGTGGTACGTGAGTGGGCCGTGCTTACGCTCGACCCACTCTTTCAGTATTGGCCGAATGGCCGCTACGAGTTCCGCACTCGCTCCCGGAACTCGTAGCCTCTCCGTCCATTTTAAGAGGAGGTTCTCGCGGGCCTCCTCCCGCCACTGCCGGACCTCACGCGGGTGGGGCCGGTTTCCCTCCGCTCCTGCTTCCTTGACCCGCCAGTAGACACTCGAGTAGATCTCGGCCTCGAGGTCCCATGGCGGGCTTCCGGAAAGCAAGGTGGCCGCCGTGTAAGACACCGTGCGGTACGCCCGAGCCGCTCTGAGCGCCATGGCCCGCTGCGGACGTCGCAGCGAGGCCACGTTTCGGGCACTCAGAGCGTCCGCCCATATCGGCGCTCCATAGAGCGCCATCGAACGCACCACGCCGGTGTACAGGCGCCTGCAGAGGGAACCCGGCCCCCCGACGTTGGGCAGCAAACGTCCGAGCGCTCCGGCTGCAGCCACCAGTCTTGGGGCCAAGCGCCGGAAGTGCTCCTCGAACTTCCACCTGCCATCGAGGACGAGTCCTAGGTACTTCATCGTCGACCCGATGGTGATGGAAGTTCCGCCGACGACGATTGCTAACCCCCGAGGTGGGGCATTCCGAGGCCCATGAAAGACTAGGGCCTCGGATTTGTGCAAGGCCACCTCGAGGCCCAGCGCGCGGATGCGGTGGACCGCGTGAGCCACACCCGCCGTGGCCAGATAGGCCGCCTCCCGGTGGTTGCTGCCGCGGGCCGACACGAGGGTGTCGTCAGCGTAGCAGGTGACGCTGACCCCCCGCAACGTGGCCCCGCGCAGCACCCAATCGTAACCGATGTTCCACAGGAGTGGCCCTAAGACCGAGCCCTGTGGAACACCGCACGTCACGACCCTCCTGCTCGAACCATCCCTCGTCGGGTAAGCGACTACTCGGCCCACAAAGTAGTCGGCGATGATTCGACGCAGGTAGACCGGGACCCGATGGTGTTTGAGGCCCTCCAGTATGACCTCCCAAGGCAGGGTGTTGAAGGCGTTGGAGATATCCAGCGACACTGCCATCAACACCCCACCCCGAGAAACCTCCTCCTCAGCGAGCTGCCTCACCCTGGCGACTGCGTCCAGCGTCGAGCGGCCGGGGCGAAATCCGAACTGCCATTCGCTAAGGCCCGGCTCCATGCTGCCGACGAGACGGGCTGCAAGTACGCGCTCAAAGAGCTTGCTCGTCTCGTCGAGCAGCACGATTGGGCGGTAGGCCGACGGCTGATCGGGCGCTCGTCCCTCCTTGCGGATGAGAACGAGCCTTCCCGTTTTCCACCGATCGGGGAACCTGCCTTGAGCCAGGCACGCGGAAAATAGGCGTCGGACGCTCCCTCCGATCTCGCCCAGCGCAATCGCCAGGGCGCGCCCCGGTATACCGTCAGGCCCTGGGGCTGTCCTTTTCGAACGTAACTTCAGGACAGCCGCACCCAACTCCGCCTCGGTAACCGGGTACGCCTGGACCGCCAACTCTTCGTCCTCGCGATCCGTCGTCGGTACCATCGGTGGTACGAACGCTCCACGCTCGGGAAAGAGCTCGTGGGTGATTCGCTCCACGAGCTGCGGCTGGAGACTGCTGGTGAGCGGGGGAGTCCAGGGTCGGAGCTTCTGCCTCACGACCCGGTACGGTCTCCCCCACGGATCCCCCTCGAGGGTCGCCAGCCACTCCTCCCACGCCGCCTCTTTTGCCTGAGCTATGGCCTTCTGCAGCGTTGCACAGGCAGACCTGTAGGCGGCGTAGAGGACTTCCTCCGATGCGTGGTCGCGGACTCGCCTCCTCCTGCACCGAGTGTACCGACGACGGGCGGCGACGCAGGCTCTCCTCAGCTGCCGGAGTTCGGGTCGCCACCAGTAGACGCGGCGACGTGGGGTCTGAGGCTTGACTCTCGGCATCGCCACATCGCAAATGCGGAACAGGGCGGCGCCGAGTTGGTCAGCCTCTCGGTCGACCTGGACAACCGGATCGGAACCGGCGCCCCAGGCCTCCACGATGGCCGCCTCTTTTGCCAACTGGCTATCGAGACGGCCCAGACTCCACCGCGGACCTTCTGACCGCTCAACAGCGGGCTGGACGACGGGAACCGTGGAGACATCAAATCGGATGTACCGATGATCTGAAAGTGTCTCCACGCCCGTCTCCACCCTCCAGTCTCGAACACGGCGGGCCAGGGCGTTGGACGCGAACGTGATGTCCACGATCGATTCGCCCTGTAGCCGCACGCACGTGTTCTCAGACCCACTGTTGATCACCGCGAGACCAGTAGCAACTGCCCACTCCTCGAGAGCCTCGCCCCTGGCATCCGTCGCGGGGGAACCCCAAGCCGTCGATTTGGCATTGAAGTCCCCCGCAACTATCACCGTGCTGGGTGATACCTGCCCAACCAGAGCCCCGACCTCGACCAGCTGTTGCTCAAAGTCGGCGAGACTCCGGTTGGGAGAGGCGTAGACTCCCACAACCGCAAGATCGCCCACGACGGCGAGGACGCACCCTCTGCCCCTGGCTACACCCTCGATGGACGGGGAGCCAGCGACAGCGGGGGCGACAATGGCCACTACCCCATCGTGGTCGGAGACCCAATCGTCCCGGGAGGGAACGAAGTAGGGCTCCGATACCACCGCAACGCCGATTTGCCACTCTGCCATGCTTTGGACTAGGAGGTCCTGAGCCCTGGCAGAGTGGTTTATGTTGGCCTGGAGACAACGCAGAGCCATCAGTGCGCGGTCTCCATTGGCTCCACCCTGGGGCCTGCAGCGCTACCCTGCTGCGGCGCTCTGCCCTTCTGCGGCGCTGCCCGTTTGCTGCCGCCCTGGCAGCCCTTGGATCCGACCGCATGGGCTGCTGGCTTACCGGCCGCAGAACACACTACACATTTTGCCACCGGGGCAGCACATTCCCGTGCCTTGTGGTCGGGTTGACCGCAGCGGAAGCACAGACGGCTGCGGTCGACACCCCTGTCACATTTTGCCCCTACGTGGCCCCCCTCCAGGCACCTGTAGCAGCGCTGAGGTCTCGGCTCGAGCAGCGTTACCCGTGCCGAGACCCATCCCACCTTTATACGGCCAGCCTCCACCACCTTCTTTGCGGCCGCCACCGGACAGCTAATCCAGAGGGAGCCACAGCCACTGGAGCCCCGGGCAATAGCCCCCGGCCTTATAGCTCCCGCGGAGCAGCCCCCAGCTTCGGCCACCGCAGCCACCACCTCCTCCGCCGTGACGGAATCGTCCAGGTCCATGACCCTTAGCTCGACACACTTGGTCGGCCTATGGACCTGGACGTCGTCCGGGCTTAGCACCTCACGAAGCTTGGATGCAAGGGCGTCCGCCGCTTTTTCCGCATCGCTGGTGCCCGGCGGGACCTCCAGTATGCGTCCTCCCGTGGCTGATGCCCGGAAGCGCACCGCAGTCAAGCCGACCTCGCTCAACTTGATGCGGCTCTTCGCTTGGGCCAGGACAGTCTCATACTTGAGGCCCTTCTCGGAGGCACCGGGCTTTAGCGTGATCGTAATCACGGCGGAGCGAGGTGGACGGAGTTTCCTCTTTGGAGGGGCCGTCTTCTTGGCACTGGCCGAGTTCGACTTCGCTGCCGATGCCGCCGATTCGGTGGTCGCCTTCTTGGTCGTTGTTTTCGTCCGAACGACGGCACTCCAGCTTTTCGAAGAACTACTCGGCCCCGAGGATGACGGAGGGGCACTCTTTTTCGCCGCTGCCGCAGCCGCTTCTTGCGCAGCCATATTAGGGCGTTTTCCCCGTTTACGCTTGTTCCGTTGGGCTGCCTCGGAGTTCGCAACCTCAACGGAGATCGGTTCGGCTGTAACGCCCACGGTTGCTGCGGTCGGAACCTGCGCCGTCCTGCGATCGGCGGCCAGCGGAGGTCGCAGCCGAGGCTCCGGAAGGAGGCGGCGCTCGATGCCCTCCATCCGCGCGTTCAACATATTGGCGAACTGCTCACTGCTGCTGGCCCGAAAGCTGCGCGTTGGCCGCTTCAAGCCGGGCAACCTCCTCCGTCATCGTTAGGGCCCTCAGGTCAGCCACCGCTCCTTTGATGGTGTCCGCGGCGGTTTTAAGGGCCCTGACGAAGGTGCCTTTCAGGTTGCCCGACTTGTTGGCCACCTGTATCACCACGTCCAGCGCCTCTTGAACCGCCGCGTCCAGAGCGGCGGACGTCCTCGGTGCTTCCTCGGCTGTTGTCGGGTGGCGGCTCCTGGAGCGGGCCGTCCTCTCCTCGATCGCCACCTGGGCCGCTTCGTTGAAGGCAGCCAGCGCTTCTTCCGCCTGGAGGCTGCCTTCCTTGGCTTTAACGAGCTCCGCCTGGGATTTTCCCAGCCCGACATACTTCCCATGAGTGGGCGGTCGGCCACGCCCCCTCTTGCTTGCAGGTTTCAGTCGCCTAATGGATGAGGACTCTGAGTGGTCGCTTTGCTGACCGCTCGCGTCACTCTCGCCCGAGCCCGAGCATACATCTTCAGCGCGGGTCCGCTTCTCGCCCCTCCGCCGCTTTTGCATTTCGCCCGATACTGTCCGCATGCTGCAGCCCGACGTGTCCGACTCGGAGAGTCGTTCAGGTCGGGCAGCTAGTCCTTTAAGTTCGCCAGGGTCATTGGTATCAGCGCGCGCCAACGGGGCGCCCACCTCCACCGCTACATCATCAGACGCCGAATCCACGGTCTGCATCGTGCAGGCCGACGAGTCCGACTCGGAGAGTCGTTCCAGCCGGCCAGCACGTCCTTTCAGTACGCCTGGGTCGTTGATTTTGGCCACCGCCATACCGTCAATTTCTTTATCCTTTTTTTTATTTTGAAAATTTTCCATAGTAAATCCCACGAGTATGGGGGAAATAAACAGTCCACCAAGGCAGTGCCCCCTGTACCTTGGTAACCCTATTACACCGTGAGGTCGGGCGGTATCACGGGATCTCTAAGCTAAAGTTTTTTATTGAGGTTGGCTCCTCTTGGCCCGGCCGGTTAAGGCAAGGCCCTCGGTCCCATCACGGGCTGCGAGACATGATCCACAACACCCGGATGGGGAAACGAGTTTGAGAGGCGGTGACAAAAGTCTTGTTTACTCAGAGTCGACACCGAAACTGAGCAAACCCGCCTCTCCCGCCGCTGGCCTCCGGAAGCCCAAAAAGACCCCGAAGACCCAGCAACTAAGCTATTTACAACAAATACAAATACATAAAACGAACAATAACACCATAACATAAAACAAAGAAGTCTCCTCAAATTGCCACGAAGCCGCTCACACAGTCCACTCTGCTAAACAGAGAAGTACCAGGAGCGACCCGTGACATAACCGTCGTGTCAGTCTTAGCCGTGGTCGACAGGCACTCCGAGAAAAACCTAACTAACCTAACCTAACCTAACCTAACCTAACCTTTTTTCCATCGGAATGCCTGTCGACCCCGTTGCCCAGGGTGCACCACGTGGAGGTGACTGACTTGCACCCCAACCTAACCTAACCTAACCTTTTTTTTTTTTTTTTTTTTTTTTTTTTTTTTGTTTAACGAGGAGGAAAGGCATTTACGCCTGCCGCCCGGTCGGGGGACCGGGACGGGTATGTGGGACTCACGGGGCAGAAGGCCCCGTCCTACCCACTAAAACCTCCTCGAAATTCCGCCTCTCCGCAAGGCGGCAGGGCCACGGGAACGCGTTGGCTTGCAACCGCGACCCTGCCAGCGGCAGTCGCTAACAGGCGACCCGCCTCGAAGGCGCGCCAGGATGTTAGGGCGCGCCTTCCAACTCCGCCTCCGTCAGTGCAGTGACGGACTCCCCCGAGTTCGCCACTGGAGGCCACGCGTCAGGGGCCGACGCCATCACCACCGCTCAAAACGTCATTGCGGCAACGTGCGACCAGCGAACGCACGTCGCCGCCGACCGGGCCGCCTTCGACGCAGCGGGAGGGAGTTGGTGTCGTCCTCCCGCTGCCGTTCTGCGTGTTCCTTCGCGGACATGACTTGTTCGCTGAATTCGTGTATTGCCGCCCAGAACCTTTTTTTTTTTTTTTTTTTTTGTTTAACGAGGAGGAAAGGCATTTACGCCTGCCGCCCGGTCGGGGGACCGGGACGGGTATGTGGGACTCACGGGGCAGAAGGCCCCGTCACTACCCACTAAAACCTCCTCGAAATTCCGCCTTTCCGCAAGGCGGCAGGGCCACGGGAACGCGTTAGCTTGCCACCGCGACCCTGCCAGCGGCAGTCGCTAACAGGCGACCCGCCTCAAAGGCGCGCCAGGATGTTAGGGCGCGCCTTCCATCTCCGCCTCCGTCTGTGCCGTGACGGACTCCCCCGAGTCCGCCACTGGAGGCCGGGCGTCAGGGCTTGACGCCCCGCGGCGGATCAGATAACTGGCTCCGCCGCCAACCACGCTCTAGGCCAGGTCAATGCGGCAACGTGCGACCTGCATACGCACGTCGCCGCCGACCAGGCCGCCTTCGGCGCAGCGGGAGGGAGTTGATGTCGTCCTCCCGCTGCCGTTCTGCTGCCTCTTTCTGCGACATCACAGTGTCGCAGAAAGAGGAAAATGCCGCCCAGGCCTCTTTGCTTCCCGCCATTTTCCTTGCAATGGCGGGAAGCGAAAGATCTCGTCCGAAAACCGTGGACAGGGCTGCGCGAGGCTCCGCCCAAGCTGGGCACTCTGCGCGCGTGTGCTCGGCCGTGTCCACGGCTCCATCGCCACAATGGTGACATACCACCGACGGCTCTCTCCCGACCACTTCGCACAAGTATTTGGCGAAGCAGCCGTGCCCGGTCATGAGCTGCGTCAGGTGGTACGTGAGTGGGCCGTGCTTACGCTCGACCCACTCCTTCAATACTGGCCGAATGGCCGCTACGAGTTCCGCACTAGCTCCCGGAACTCGTAGCCTCTCCGCCCATTTTATGAAGAGGTTTTCGCGGGCCTCTTCTCGCCACTGCTGGACCTCCCGAGGGTGGGGCCGGTCTCCCTCCGCTCCTGCTCCCTTGACCCGCCAATAGACACTCGAGTAGATCTCGGCCTCGAGGTCCCATGGCGGGCTTCCGGAAAGCAAGGTGGCCGCCGTGTAAGACACCGTGCGGTACGCCCGAGCCGCCCTGAGCGCCATGGCCCGCTGTGGACGTCGCAGCAGGGCCACGTTTCGGGCACTCAGAGCGTCCGCCCATATCGGCGCTCCATAGAGCGCCATCGAACGCACCACGCCGGTGTACAGGCGCCTGCAGAGGGAACCCGGCCCTCCGACGTTGGGCAGCAATCGTCTGAGCGCTCCGGCTGCAGCCACCAGTCTTGGGGCCAAGCGCCGGAAGTGCTCCTCGAACTTCCACCTGCCATCGAGGACAAGTCCTAGGTACTTCATCGTCGACCCGATGGTGATGGAAGTTCCGCCGACGACGATTGCTAACCCCCGAGGTGGGGCATTCCGAGGCCCATGAAAGACTAGGGCCTCGGATTTGTGCAAGGCCACCTCGAGGCCCAGCGCGCGGATGCGGTGGACCGCGTGAGCCACACCCGCCGTGGCCAGATAGGCCGCCTCCCGGTGGTTGCTGCCGCGGGCCGACACGAGGGTGTCGTCAGCGTAGCAGGTGACGCTGACCCCCCGCAACGTGGACCCGCGCAGCACCCAGTCATAACCGATGTTCCACAGGAGTGGCCCTAAGACCGAGCCCTGTGGAACACCGCACGTCACGACCCTCCTGCTCGAACCATCCCTCGTCGGGTAGACGATCGCTCGACCCACAAAATAGTCGGCGATGGTTCGACGCAGGTAGGCCGGGACACCGTGGTAATTAAGGCCCTCCAGAATGACCTCCCAAGGCAGGGTGTTGAAGGCGTTGGAGATATCCAGCGACACTGCCATCAACACCCCACCCCGAGAAACCTCCTCCTCGGCGAGCTGCCTCACCCTGGCGACTGCGTCCAGCGTCGAGCGGCCGGGGCGAAATCCGAACTGCCATTCGCTAAGGCCCGGCTCCATGCTGCCGACGAGACGGGCTGCAAGTACGCGCTCAAAGAGCTTGCTCGTCTCGTCGAGCAGCACGATTGGGCGGTAGGCCGACGGCTGATCGGGCGCTCGTCCCTCCTTGCGGATGAGAACGAGCCTTCCCGTTTTCCACCGATCGGGGAATCTGCCTTGAGCCAGGCACGCAGAAAATAGACGCCGGACGCTCCCGCCGATCTCCTCCAGCGCAATCGCCAGGGCGCGTCCCGGAATACCGTCAGGCCCTGGGGCTGTCCTTTTCGAACGTAACTTCAGGACAGCCGCACACAACTCCGCCTCGGTAACCGGGTACGCCTGATCCGCCATCTGTTCATCCTCGTGATCCGTCGTCGGTACCATCGGCGGTACGAAAGCTCCACGCTCGGGAAAGAGCTCCTGGATGATCCGCTCCACGAGCTGCGGCTGGAGACTGCTGGTGAGCGGGGGAGTCCAGGGTCGGAGCTTCTGCCTCACGACCCGGTACGGTCTCCCCCACGGATCCCCCTCGAGAGTGGCCAGCCACTCCTCCCACGCCGCCTCTTTGGCCTGAGCTATGGCCTTCTTCAAGGTGATACAGGCGGACCTGTAGGCGGCGTAGAGGACTTCCTCCGATGCGTGGTCGCGGACTCGCCTCCTCCTGCACCGAGTGTACCGACGACGGGCGGCGACGCAAGCTCTCCGCAGCTGCCGGAGTTCGGGTTGCCACCAGTAGACGCGGTGACGTGGGGTCTGAGGCTTGACTCTCGGCATCGCCACATCGCAAATGCGGAACAGGGCGGCGCCGAGTTGGTCAGCCTCTCGGTCGACCTGGTCAACCGGATCGGAACCGGCGCCCCAGGCCTCCACGATGGCCGCCTCTTTTGCCAACTGGCTATCGAGACGGCCCAGACTCCACCGCGGACCTTCTGACCGCTCAACAGCGGGCTGGATGACGGGAGCCGTGGAGACATCAAATCGGATATATCGGTGATCCGAAAGAGTCTCCACACCCGTCTCCACCCTCCAGTCTCGAACACGGCGGGCCAGGGCGTTGGACGCGAACGTGATGTCGACGATCGATTCGCCCTGTAGCCGCACGCACGTGCTCTCCGACCCACTGTTGATCACCGCGAGACCAGTAGCAACTGCCCACTCCTCGAGAGCCTCGCCCCTGGCATCCGTCGCAGGGGAACCCCAAGCCGTGGATTTGGCATTGAAGTCCCCCGCAACTATCACCGTGCTGGGTGATACCTGCCCAACCAGAGCCCCGACCTCGACCAGCTGTTGTTCAAAGTCGGCGAGACTCCGATTGGGAGAGGCGTAGACTCCCACAACCGTAAGATCGCCCACGACGGCGAGGACGCACCCTCTGCCCCTGGCTACACCCTCGATGGACGGGGAGCCAGCGACGGCAGGGGCGACGATGGC
The DNA here is from genome assembly GCA_905220585.2 of Nymphalis polychloros. Taxonomy (NCBI): domain Eukaryota; kingdom Metazoa; phylum Arthropoda; class Insecta; order Lepidoptera; family Nymphalidae; genus Nymphalis; species Nymphalis polychloros. The sequence goes on along the minus strand of HG992255.1, from coordinate 13,424,635 downwards.
CACTACCCCATCGTGGTCGGAGACCCAATCGTCCCGAGAGGGAACGAAATAGGGCTCCGATACCACCGCAACGCCGATTTGCCACTCTGCCATGCTTTGGACTAGGAGGTCCTGAGCCCTGGCAGAGTGGTTTATGTTTGCCTGGAGACAGCGCAGAGCCATCAGTGCGCGGTCTCCATTGGCTCCACCCTGAGGCCTGCAGCGCCACCCTGCTGCGGCGCTGCACGACCTCTGCCGCCCTGGCAGCCCCTGCTCCCGACGGCATGTGCTGCTGGCCGACCGGCCGCTGAGCAGACCACACACTTCGGGTCAGCAGCGGTACACTCCCGGGCCTTATGGTCAGGTTGACCGCAACGGAAGCACAGACGGCTGCGGTCGATACCCCTGACGCATTTTGCCCCCACGTGGCCCCCCTCAAAGCACCTGTAACACCGCAGGGGCCTCGGCTCGAGCAGCACCACCCGCGCCGAGACCCACCCCACCTTTAGGCGGCCAGCCTCCAGCACCTTTTTAGCGGCAGCCACCGGGCAGTTCAGCCAAAGGGAGCCGGAGCCTTTCGAGCCCCGGGCAATAGCCCCCGGCCTTATGGCTCCCGCGGAGCAGCCCCCAGCTTCGGCCACCGCAGCCACCACCTCGTCCGCCGTGACGGAATCGTCCAGATCCATGACCCTTAGCTCTACGCATTTGGTCGGCCTATGGACCTGGACGTCGTCCGGGTTGAGGACCTCCTGGAGTTTGCAGGCAAGGGCGTCCGCCGCCTTCTCCGCGTCATTTGTGCCCGGTGGAACCTCCAGGATACGTCCCCCCGTGGCTGATGCCCGGAAGCGCACCGCAGTCAAGCCGACCTCGCTCAACTTGATGCGGCTCTTCGCCTCCGCCAGGACATTCTCGTATTTGAGGCCCTTCTCCATGGCACCGGGCTTCAGGGTGATGGTGATCACCTCGGAGCGAGGAGGGCGGAGTTTCCTCTTGGGAGGCGTCTTCTTCGCTGCACCGGTGGGTTTAGATGCCGATGCCGCCGGTTCGGTGGTCGTCTTTTTAGACGTCCGTCGAACGACGGCACTCCAGGTTATCGGAGCCTGTCCGCCTGTACTGCCCGGCTCCGAGGACGACGGAGGGGCATTTTGTGTGGTCGTCGCCGCCGCCGCTTCTTGAGCAGCCATGTTTGGGCGTTTTGCCCGCTTACGTCTGCTCTGTCCGGCCGCGTTCACAACCGAAGGCGGATCAGCTGTGACGGTTGCAGTTGCGGCCGGAGCCTGCGCCGCCCTGCGATCGGCGGCCAGCGGAGGTCGCAGCCGAGGCTCCGGAAGGAGGCGGCGTTCGATGCCCTCCATCCGCGCGTTCAGCATATTAGCGAACTGCTCGCGGCTGGAGCGCAGCGCCTCCTCCAAGATTCGCTGAAAATGCGTGTCTTCCCTCGTAATTGGCTGTGCGCGCAACTGGGCCACTTCCCGGCGCAGCTCGGCCAACTGGCCCGAAAGCTGCGCGTTGGCCGCTTCCAAGCGGGCTACCTCCTCCGTCATGGTTAGGGCCCTCAAGTCAGCCACCGCTCCTTTGATGGTGTCCGCGGCGGTTTTAAGGGCCCTGACGAAGGTGCCTTTCAGGTTGCCCGACTTATTGGCAACCTGTAGCACCACATCCAGGGCCTCTTGAACCGCCGCGTCCAGAGCGGCGGACGTCCTCGGCGCTTCCTCGGCTGTTGTCTGGTGGCGGTTCCTGGAGCGGGCCGTCCTCTCCTCGATCGCCACCTGGGCCGCTTCGTTGAAGGCAGCCAGCGCTTCTTCTGCCTGGAGGCTGCCTTCCTTGGCTTTGCCGAGCTCCGCCTGGGATTTTCCCAGCCCAACATATCTGCCATGGGTGGGCGGTCGGCCACGTCCCCTCTTGCTAACAGGCTTCAGCAATCTGCTGGCTGAGGATTCAGAGTTAGCGCTCTGTATGCTCGCGTCACTCTCGCCCGAGCCCGAGCATTCATCCTCAGCGCGGGTCCGCTTCTCGCCCCTCCGCCGCTTTTGCATTTCGCCCGATACTGTCCGCATGCTGCAGCCCGACGTGTCCGACTCGGAGAGTCGTTCAGGTCGGGCAGCTAGTCCTTTAAGTACGCCAGGGTCATTGGTATCAGCGCGCGCCAACGGGGCGCCCACCTCCACCGCTACATCATCAGACGCCGAATCCACGGTCTGCATCGTGCAGACCGACGAGTCCGACTCGGAGAGTCGTTCCAGCCGGCCAGCACGTCCTTTCAGTATGCCTGGGTCGTTGATTTTGGCCACCGCCATACCATCAATTTCTCTATCCTTTTTTTTGTTTTGAAAATTTTCCATAGTAAATCCCACGAGTATGGGGGAAATAAACAGTCCACCAAGGCAGTGCCCCCTGTACCTTGGTAACCCTATTACACCGTGAGGTCGGGCGGTATCACGGGATCTCTAAGCTAATGTTTTTTATTGAGGTTGGCTCCTCTTGGCCCGGCCGGTTAAGGCAAGGCCCTCGGTCCCACCACGGGCTGCGAGACATGATCCACAACACCCGGATGGGGAAACGAGTTTGAGAGGCGGTGACAAAAGTCTTGTTTACTCAGAGTCGATACCGAAACTGAGCAAACCCGCCTCTCCCGCCGCTGGCCTCCGGAAGCCCAAAAAGACCCCGAAGACCCAGCAACTAAAGCTATTTACAACAACACAAACATACGAAAAAGAACAATAACACCACAAAACATAAAACAAATACTCCCATCAATTGCCACGAAGCCGCTCACACAGTCCACTCTGCTAAACAGAGAAGTACCAGGAGCGACCCGTGGCATAACCGTCGTGTCAGTCTTAGCCGTGGTCGACAGGCACTCCGAGAAAAAACCTAACCTAACCTAACCTAATCTAACCTAACCTAACCTTTTTCTTTCATCGGAATGCCTGTCGACCCCGTTGCCCAGGGTGCACCACGTGGAGGTGACTGACTTGCACCCCTGCCGCCCAGAACCTTTTTTTTTTTTTTTTTTTTGTTTAACGAGGAGGAAAGGCATTTACGCCTGCCGCCCGGTCGGGGGACCGGGACGGGTATGTGGGACTCACGGGGCAGAAGGCCCCGTCCTACCCACTAAAACCTCCTCGAAATTCCGCCTCTCCGCAAGGCGGCAGGGCCACGGGAACGCGTTGGCTTGCAACCGCGACCCTGCCAGCGGCAGTCGCTAAACGGCGACCCGCCTCAAAGGCGCGCCAGGGTGTTAAGGCGCGCCTTCCAACTCCGCCTCCGTCTGTGCTGTGACGGACTCCCCCGAGTCCGCCACTGGAGGCCAGGCGTCAGGGGCCGACGCCCCGCAGCGGATCAGGTGGCTGGCTCCGCCGCCAACCACACTCAGGCCAGGTCATTGCGGCAACGTGCGACCTGCGAACGCACGTCGCCGCCGACCAGGCCGCCTTCGGCGCAGAGGGAGGGAGCCGGTGTCGTCCTCCCGCTGCCGTTCTGCGTGTTCCTTCGCGGACATAACGTGTTCGCTGAAGTCACGCATTGCCGCCCACGCTTCTTCACTGGCGGCCATCCTTTTTACAATCGCCGGAAGCGTCACGTCTCCACCGAATGCCGTGGACAGGGCTGCGCGAGGCTCCGCCCAAGCTGGGCACTCTGCGCGCGTGTGCTCGGCCGTGTCCACGGCTCCATCGCCACAATGGTGACATACCACCGACGGCTCTCTCCCGACCACTTCGCACAAGTACTTGGCGAAGCAGCCGTGACCGGTCATGAGCTGCGTCAGGTGGTACGTGAGTGGGCCGTGTTTGCGTTCGACCCACTCTTTCAAAACAGGCCGAATGGCCGCTACGAGTTCCCCACTGGCACCCGGAACTCGTAGCCTTTCCGCCCATTTGAGGAGGAGGTTTTCGCGGGCCTCTTCCCGCCACTGTCGGACCTCACAAGGGTGGGGCCGGTTACCCGCCGCCCTCGCTCCCTTGACCCGCCAGAAGACACTCGAGCCGACTTCGGCCTCGAGGTCCCATGGCGGGCTTCCGGAGAGCAAGGTAGCCGCCCAGAACCTAACCTAACCTAACCTAACCTAACCTAACCTAACCTAACCTTTTTTTTTTTTTTTTTTTTTTTTTTTTTTTTTTTTTTTTTTTTTTTTTTTTTTAACGAGGGGAAATGCATTTACGCATTGGTCGCCCGGTCCCGGGACCGGAACGGAAAATGTGGGACTCACGGGGAAAGAAAAATTCCCTGCCCGGAGCTGAAGGCTCCGTCCTACCCACTAAAACCACCTCGTAAATTCGTCTCGCGCAAGACGGCGGGGCTACGGGAACGCTGTTGGCTTGCAACCGCGACCCCGCCAGCGGTCGTCGCTGCTAGGCGACCCGACTCTAAAGTACGCTAAGGCGCACTTTCCTACTCTGCCTCAGCAGACTCCCTCGAGTCCATTACTGGAGGCCGGGCGTCTTTCGACGACGCCCCACGATTGGTCAGAACCGACCACACCACATCACGGCGGCGGCAGCGTTCGCCCTGCGAAGGCTCGCCGCCGGCGACCTGGTCTCCTCCGACGTTGCGGGAGCGAGTCGGGATCGTCCTCCCGCTCTCGCTCCGCCGTCTCCTTTTGCGACATTACGTCGTCGCTAAACGTACAAACAGCCGACCAGGCCTCTTTGCTTCCGGCCATTCTCTCGATGATGGCCGGAAGCGACACGTCCCCTCCTATAGCCGTGGATAGGACCGCGCGAGGCTCCGCCCAAGCTGGGCACTCTGCGCGCGTGTGTTCGGCCGTATCCACGGCTCCGTTGCCACAGTGGTGGCACAACGTCGATGGTTCCCTGCCCACCACCTCGCACAGGTACTTGGCAAAGCACCCGTGCCCGGTCAAGAGCTGCGCGAGGTGATAGGTGGATGGGCCGTGCTTGCGCTCGACCCACTCCTGTAGAACAGGCCGAATGGCCTCCACGAGTTCCCGGCTAGTACCCGGGACACCCAGTCTCTCCGACCATTTGGCGAAGAGACTTTGGCGGGCCTCTTCGCGCCATTGGCGAACCTCACGAGGGTGTGGCCGGTTCTCCTCTGCTGTCGCTGCCTTGACCCGCCAGTAGACGCTCGAATTGGCCTCGGCCTCGAGGTCCCATGGCGGGCTTCCGGCGAGCAGACACGCTGCGGTGTACGACACCGTGCGGTACGCACGAGCCGCTCTGAGCGCTATAATCCGCTGCGGACGTCGCAGCGAGGCGACGTTTCGGGCGCTCAGTGCGTCCGCCCATATCGGCGCTCCGTAGAGCGCCATCGAGCGAACGACACCGGCGTACAAGCGCCTGCAGGCACCTCCTGGCCCCCCGACGTTCGGAAGGATCGACCCCAGCGCTCCGGCTGCGGCCACCAACCTCGGGGCCAAGCACCTGAAGTGTTCTTCGAAATTCCACCTACCGTCGAGAACGAGTCCGAGATATCTCATCGTCGACCCGACGGTGATGGAAATTCCGCCCACTGTGATGGTTGCCCCCGGTGGTGGCCCGTTCCGTGGCCCGTGAAATACGAGTGCCTCGGACTTGTGCAGGGCAACCTCTAGACCTAAAGCGCGGATGCGGTGCACGACGTGTGCCACACCCGCCGTAGCGAGATAGGCCGCCTCTCGATAGGAGCGGCCACGGGCCGACACGAGGGTGTCGTCAGCGTAGCACGTTACGCTGACCCCCCGCAAAGTGGCCCCGCGCAGCACCCAGTCGTACCCTATGTTCCACAAGAGCGGCCCTAGGACCGACCCCTGCGGAACACCGCACGACAACGTCTTCCTACCCCAGCCCTCCCTCGTCGGGTAGGCCACCGCTCTGCCCGAAAAATAATCGGCCACGGTACGCCTCAAGTAGCTCGGGACATTGTGAAAGCGCAATGCCTCCAAAACTACTTCCCAGGGTAGGGTGTTGAAGGCATTGGATATATCCAATGACACTGCAATCACGACCCCACCCCGAGAGACCTCCTCCTCTGCCAGGTCCCGTACCCTGGCGATCGCGTCTAGTGTAGAACGGCCAGGTCGAAAACCATACTGCCGCTCGTTAAGGCCCGGCTCCATGCTACCCACGAGACGGGTAGCGAGCACACGCTCGAATAGCTTGCTCGTCTCGTCGAGCAACACTATCGGGCGGTAGGCCGAAGGCTGATCGGGCGGGCGCCCTTCTTTACGGATCAGAACGAGTCTGCCCGTTTTCCACCGTTGCGGAAACCTACCCTGAGCGAAGCACGCGGTGAAGAGGTGCCGAATGCTGTCGCTCATCTCGTCCAACGCGATCGCCAAGGCGCGCCCCGGGATGCCATCGGGCCCCGGGGCTGTCCTCTTCGACCGGAGTTTCAGGGTGGCCGCCTGTAACTCCGTCTCAGTGACCGGAGTCACCGGATCCTCGAACTCGCGAGGTCCGGTGATGGGCGCCATGGCCGGCGGCGTGAATTCTCCCCTTTCTGGAAAGAGTGTGTCCACTACAGTCTCCAGGAGTAACGGCTGGAGACTGCTGGTTAGCGGCGGAGCCCAGGGTCGGAGCTTTTGCCGTACGACACGGTACGGTCTCCCCCACGGGTCTCTTTCGAGCGTCGCCAGCCATTCCCCCCACGCCACCTCTTTGGCCTGGGCTATGGCCTTCTGCAGCGTTTGGCAGGCGGCCCTGTAGGCGGCGTAAAAGACGCCTTCCGCGTCATGGTCGCGGACCCTTCTCCTCCTGCACCGACTGTACCGTCGGCGCGCTGCCACGCAGGCTTTGCGCAGCTGGCGGAGTTCTGGGCGCCACCAGTACAACCGTCGGCGCGGCGTGAACGGTTTTGCCCGCGGCATCGCCGCATCGCAAATGCGAGACAGGGCGGCGCCGATTTCGTCGGCCTCTGTGTCGACTCGGACTACCGGGTCGGAACCGGCCCCCCAGGCTTCTACGATGGCCGCCTCTTTCGCCAGCTGGCTGTCGAGACGGCCCAGGCACCAACGCGGTCCGTCCAGCCGTCCAGCAGCGGGCGGAGCGTCCCCAGTAGGAGAGACGGGAAACGCAGAGACACCGAACCGGATGTACCGGTGGTCGGACAGGGTCTCCACGCGCGTCTCCACTCTCCAATCGTGAACACGGCGGGCCAGGGCGTTGGACGCGAACGTGATGTCCACGATCGATTCGCCCTGCCACCGCACGCATGTGCTCTCCGACCCACTGTTGAGGACTACGAGTCCCAGTGATGTGGCCCACTCCACCAAAACCTCACCTCGTGCATCAGTCGCTGGGGAACCCCAAGCCGTTGATTTGGCGTTGAAATCCCCCGCGACCAACACAGAGGTGGGCGATATTTGCCCAACCAGAGCCCCGACCTCGACCAGCATTCGCTCGAACTCGGCGAGACTCCGATTGGGTGAGGCGTAGACGCCGACGACCGCCACACCGCCGACGACGGCCAGAACGTACCCCCTACCCTTCGCAACGCCCTCGATGGCCGGGGAGCCGGCCACAGCGGGGGCGACGATGGCCACCACTCGGTCGTGATCGGATACCCAATCGTCCCGCGAGGGAACGAAGTAGGGCTCCGACACCACCGCCACGTTAATTTGCCACTCTGCCATGCTTTGGACTAGAAGGTCCTGAGCCCTCGCAGAGTGGTTAACGTTGGCTTGGAGACAATGTAAGGCCATCACTATGCGGTCTCCATTGTCTCCACCTGTGCCCGTGAGGACGCGGCTGCGGGGCCGTTCGTCCTCACTTTGCCTTGTTTCGGTGCCACGCGAGCTTTCCCGCTCTGGCACCTTTTGCTGCCAACGGCATGAGCCGCTGGCTTACCAGCCGCTGCGCAGGCGACGCAATTTGCGTCGGCGGCTGAGCACTCGCGTGCCTTGTGATCGGGCTGACCGCAACGGAAGCACAGCCGGCTGCGATCCACGCCCCTGTCACACTTGACCCCCATGTGACCCCCCTCGAGACACCGGAAGCAGCGGAGCGGTCTGGGCTCGAGCAGTAACACTCGTGCCGAGACCCACCCGACCCTAATCCGACCAGCCTCCACTACCTTTTTGGCTGCCGCTACTGGGCAGCTCAACCAGAGCGAGCCAGAGCCGCTCGGGCCCCGAGCAATAGCTCCCGGTCTGATCGCTCCGACAGAGCAGCCTCCGTCTGCGGCGACCGCTGCGACGACTTCCTCCGCCGTGACCGAGTCGTCCAAGTCCATCACCCTAAGTTCCGCACACTTAGTCGGTCGATTGACCTGGACGACATCCGGGCTGAGGACCTCGCGGAGCCTGCCCGCTAGGGCATCTGCCGCCTTATCTGCCTCCTTAGTGCCCGGCGGTATCTCGAGGATCCGGGCCCCCGTGGCTGCCATACGGAATCGCACCGTAGTTAAGCCTACCTCTCTCAGGTTTATTTGGCTCTTAGCTTGAGCCAAAACCTGTTCGTACTTTACGCCCCTCTCCTCAGCCTCGGGCTTTAACTTTAAAGTTATAACCTCAGTGCGAGGAGGTCGGAGCTTTTTCCCGCTCTTGGGTTTTTGAGATTCCTTAGGAATCTGTTTTTTCGCCGCAGCGGCCGGTTTGCTGGCCGCCTTTTTGGACTCCTTTGTAGGAGTCCGCTTCGCCGCCGCCACCGATTTGCTGGCTGTCTTTTGGGATTTTCTCCCAACGACAGCGCTCCACGGAATCGGCGCGGCTTCTGTCTCCGCGGATGACGAAGGAGCGTTCCTTCGACTCGTCGCCGCTTCTTGGGCAGCCAAGTTCGGGCGTCTCGCCCGCTTCGGCTTGGCCACCTCTACGACGGCTGGAGCGTCTTTGGCTTTCGAAGCCTGCTCCGCTCTCTTGTCGGCGGCCAGCGAAGGTCGTAGACGAGGTTCTGGAAGGAGGCGGCCTTCTATACCCTCGAAGCGAGCGTTCAGCATTACGCTGAACTGCTCGCGGTTAGCGCGCAGCGCCTCCTCCATGACCTTTTGGAGGTCAGATGCGGCCACGCTGCTCGCAACAGGCTGTTGCCGCATCTGGGCGACCTCTCGGCGGAGTTCGGCCAATTGGCCCGAAAGTTGCGCATTGGCTACTTCCAGGCGGGCGACCTCCTCCGTGACGGTAAGGGCCCTCAGATCGGCCACCGCACCTTTAATAGTGTCAGCGGCCGTCTTAAGGGCCCGAACGAAGGTGCCTTTTAGGTTGCTCGACTTGTCGGCAACCTGCACCACTACGTTGATCGCCTCCTGGACTGTTGCATCCAGTCCAGCAGACGTCTGCGGCACGTCTTCGATCCCACAACGGTTTCTAAGACGTGCCGCCCTCTCTTCGATGGCCACCTTGGCCTTGGCACTGTAGGCAGCGAGCGCATCCTCCGCCTGGAAGCGCTGCTCCTTTGCCATCTCTACGTTGAAGCCAACGTAGTGCCCAGTAGTGGTCGGTCGACCACGCCCCCTTTTGGACGATGGCTTTAGCCATCTACCGACCGATGCCTCCGAGCCGCAGTCTCTAGACTGCGCGCTCGCATCGCTGTCGGAGCCCGAGAAGCTCTCTCTAGGAAGAGATCGCTTCTCCCCTTTTCGTCTTTGCCTATCCGTCAAGCAAGCGACGCTGGCGACCGACGAGTCGGACTCAGAGAGTCGTTCCAGTCGGACAACCAGCTCCTTTTTAGCGCCAAGGTCGTGGGTTTCTGCGCGCGCCATCGGGGCGCCCGCATCAACCGCCATTTCGTCGTTATCCGATCGTAAGGCCTCAGGTCCGTTTTCGATATTTTTAGAGTTCAATGCCATAATTGATCCCACGAGTATGGGGGAAATAAAAAGTCCACCAAGGCAGTGCCCCCTGTACCCTGGTAACCCTATTACACCGTGAGGTCGGGCGGTATCACGGGATCTCTAACCTAATGTTTTTTAATGAGGTTGGCTCCTCTCGGCCCGGCCGGTTAAGGCAAGGCCCTCGGTCCCACCACAGGCTGCGAGACATGATCCACAACACCCGGATGGGGAAACGAGTTTGAGAGGCGGTGACAATAGTCTTGTTTACTCAGAGTCGACGCCGAAACTGAGCAAACCCGCCTCTCCCTACCTATTGTCTACGGCAGCCCAAAAGGACCCCGAAGACCCAGCAACCAATAAAGTCGCCGTGTGCGTCGCGTGACCCAAAACGCGGGTCCCTCCGAAATGTAAATGTAAACATAAATAAATAAATAAATATATAAATATATATCTATTCTCCCCCCCTCGTGGCGCCCACTTGTAAAGAAGTGGGCGCAGAATCTCGTTCCCAAAACCGGGAAACGAGATCACCGCCGCGTCAGTCGTTAGCCGTTGTCGACAGCACTCCGGAAAAACATCGAAGCTGTAATGCTTATCGACCCCGTTGCCCAGGGTGCACCACGTGGAGGTGACTGACCTGCCCCCCAACCTAACCTAACCTAACCTAACCTTTTTTTTTTTTTTTTTTTTTTTTTTTTTTTTTTTTTTTTTTTTTTTTTTTTTTTTTAACGAGGGGAAATGCATTTACGCATTGGTCGCCCAGGTCCCGGGACCGGAACGGAAAATGTGGGACTCACGGGGAAAGAAAAATTCCCTGCCCGGAGCTGAAGGCTCCGTCCTACCCACTAAAACCACCTCGTAAATTCGTCTCGCGCAAGACGGCGGGGCTACGGGAACGCTGTTGGCTTGCAACCGCGACCCCGCCAGCGGTCGTCGCTGCTAGGCGACCCGACTCTAAAGTACGCTAAGGCGCACTTTCCTACTCTGCCTCAGCAGACTCCCTCGAGTCCATTACTGGAGGCCGGGCGTCTTTCGACGACGCCCCACGATTGGTCAGAACCGACCACACCACATCACAGCGGCGGCAGCGTTCGCCTTGCGAAGGCTCGCCGCCGGCGACCTGGTCTCCTACGACGCTGCGGGAGCGAGTCGGGATCGTCCTCCCGCTCTCGCTCCGCCGTCTCCTTTTGCGACATTACGGCGTCGCTAAACGTACAAACAGCCGACCAGGCCTCTTTGTTTCCGGCCATTCTCTCGATGATGGCCGGAAGCGACACGTCCCCTCCTATAGCCGTGGATAGGACCGCGCGAGGCTCCGCCCAAGCTGGGCACTCTGCGCGCGTGTGTTCGGCCGTATCCACGGCTCCGTTGCCACAGTGGTGGCACAACGTCGATGGTTCCCTGCCCACCACCTCGCACAGGTACTTGGCAAAGCACCCGTGCCCGGTCAAGAGCTGCGCGAGGTGATAGGTGGATGGGCCGTGCTTGCGCTCGACCCACTCCTGTAGAACAGGCCGAATGGCCTCCACGAGTTCCCGGCTAGTACCCGGGACACCCAGTCTCTCCGACCATTTGGAGAAGAGACTTTGGCGGGCCTCTTCGCGCCATTGGCGAACCTCACGAGGGTGTGGCCGGTTCTCCTCTGCTGTCGCTGCCTTGACCCTCCAGTAGACGCTCGAATTGGCCTCGGCCTCGAGGTCCCATGGCGGGCTTCCGGCGAGCAGACACGCTGCGGTGTACGACACCGTGCGGTACGCACGAGCCGCTCTGAGCGCTATAATCCGCTGCGGACGTCGCAGCGAGGCGACGTTTCGGGCGCTCAGTGCGTCCGCCCATATCGGCGCCCCGTAGAGCGCCATCGAGCGAACGACACCGGCGTACAAGCGCCTGCAGGTGCCTCCTGGGCCCCCGACGTTCGGAAGGATCGACCCCAGCGCTCCGGCTGCGGCCACCAACCTCGGGGCCAAGCACCTGAAGTGCTCTTCGAAATTCCACCTACCGTCGAGAACGAGTCCGAGATACCTCATCGTCGACCCGACGGCGATGGATATTCCGCCCACTGTGATGGTTGCCCCCGGTGGTGGCCCGTTCCGTGGCCCGTGAAATACGAGTGCCTCGGACTTGTGCAGGGCAACCTCTAGACCCAAAGCGCGGATGCGGTGCACGACGTGTGCCACACCCGCCGTAGCGAGATAGGCCGCCTCTCGATAGGAGCGGCCACGGGCCGACACGAGGGTGTCGTCAGCGTAGCACGTTACGCTGACCCCCCGCAAAGTGGCCCCGCGCAGCACCCAGTCGTACCCTATGTTCCACAAGAGCGGCCCTAGGACCGACCCCTGCGGAACACCGCACGACAACGTCTTCCTACCCCAGCCCTCCCTCGTCGGGTAGGCCACCGCTCTGCCCGAAAAATAATCGGCCACGGTACGCCTCAAGTAGCTCGGGACATTGTGAAAGCGCAATGCCTCCAAAACTACTTCCCAGGGTAGGGTGTTGAAGGCATTGGATATATCCAATGACACTGCGATCACGACCCCACCCCGAGAGACCTCCTCCTCTGCCAGGTCCCGTACCCTGGCGATCGCGTCTAGTGTAGAACGGCCAGGTCGAAAACCATACTGCCGCTCGTTAAGGTCCGGCTCCATGCTACCCACGAGACGGGTAGCGAGCACACGCTCGAATAGCTTGCTCGTCTCGTCGAGCAACACTATCGGGCGGTAGGCCGAAGGCTGATCGGGCGGGCGCCCTTCTTTACGGATCAGAACGAGTCTGCCCGTTTTCCACCGTTGCGGAAACCTACCCTGAGCGAAGCACGCGGTGAAGAGGTGCCGAATGCTGTCGCTCATCTCGTCCAACGCGATCGCCAAGGCGCGCCCCGGGATGCCATCGGGCCCCGGGGCTGTCCTCTTCGACCGGAGCTTCAGGGCGGCCGCCTGTAACTCCGTCTCAGTGACCGGAATCACCTGATCCTCGAACTCGCGAGGTCCGGTGATGGGCGCCATGGCCGGCGGCGTGAATACTCCCCTTTCTGGAAAGAGTGTGTCCACTACAGTCTCCAGGAGTAACGGCTGGAGACTGCTGGTTAGCGGCGGAGCCCAGGGTCGGAGCTTTTGCCGTACGACACGGTACGGTCTCCCCCACGGGTCTCTTTCGAGCGTCGCCAGCCATTCCCCCCACGCCACCTCTTTGGCCTGGGCTATGGCCTTCTGCAGCGTTTGGCAGGCGGCCCTGTAGGCGGCGTAAAAGACGCCTTCCGCGTCATGGTCGCGGACCCTTCTCCTCCTGCACCGACTGTACCGTCGGCGCGCTGCCACGCAAGCTTTGCGCAGCTGGCGGAGTTCTGGGCGCCACCAGTACAACCGTCGGCGCGGCGTGAACGGTTTTGCCCGCGGCATCGCCGCATCGCAAATGCGAGACAGGGCGGCGCCGATTTCGTCGGCCTCTGTGTCGACTCGGACTACCGGGTCGGAACCGGCCCCCCAGGCTTCTACGATGGCCGCCTCTTTCGCCAGCTGGCTGTCGAGACGGCCCAGGCACCAACGCGGTCCGTCCAGCCGTCCAGCAGCGGGCGGAGCGTCCCCAGTAGGAGAGACGGGAAACGCAGAGACACCGAACCGGATGTACCGGTGGTCGGACAGGGTCTCCACGCGCGTCTCCACTCTCCAATCGCGAACACGGCGGGCCAGGGCGTTGGACGCGAACGTGATGTCCACGATCGATTCGCCCTGCCACCGCACGCACGTGCTCTCCGACCCACTGTTGAGGACTACGAGTCCCAGTGATGTGGCCCACTCCACCAGAACCTCACCTCGTGCATCAGTCGCTGGGGAACCCCAAGCCGTTGATTTGGCGTTGAAATCCCCCGCGACCAACACAGAGGTGGGCGATATTTGCCCAACCAGAGCCCCGACCTCGACCAGCATTCGCTCGAACTCGGCGAGACTCCGATTGGGTGAGGCGTAGACGCCGACGACCGCCACACCGCCGACGACGGCCAGAACGTACCCCCTACCCTTCGCGACGCCCTCGATGGCCGGGGAGCCGGCCACAGCGGGGGCGACGATGGCCACCACCCGGTCGTGATCGGATACCCAATCGTCCCGCGAGGGAACGAAGTAGGGCTCCGACACCACCGCCACGTTAATTTGCCACTCTGCCATGCTTTGGACTAGAAGGTCCTGAGCCCTCGCAGAGTGGTTAACGTTGGCTTGGAGACAATGTAAGGCCATCACTATGCGGTCTCCATTGTCTCCACCTGTGCCCGTGAGGACGCGGCTGCGGGGCCGTTCGTCCTCACTTTGCCTTGTTTCGGTGCCACGCGAGCTTTCCCGCTCTGGCACCTTTTGCTGCCAACGGCATGAGCCGCTGGCTTACCAGCCGCTGCGCAGGCGACGCAATTTGCGTCGGCGGCTGAGCACTCGCGTGCCTTGTGATCGGGCTGACCGCAACGGAAGCACAGCCGGCTGCGATCCACGCCCCTGTCACACTTGACCCCCATGTGACCCCCCTCGAGACACCGGAAGCAGCGGAGCGGTCTGGGCTCGAGCAGTAACACTCGTGCCGAGACCCACCCGACCCTAATCCGACCAGCCTCCACTACCTTTTTGGCTGCCGCTACTGGGCAGCTCAACCAGAGCGAGCCGGAGCCGCTCGGGCCCCGAGCAATAGCTCCCGGTCTGATCGCTCCGACAGAGCAGCCTCCGTCTGCGGCGACCGCTGCGACGACTTCCTCCGCCGTGACCGAGTCGTCCAAGTCCATCACCCTAAGCTCCGCGCACTTAGTCGGTCGATTGACCTGGACGACATCCGGGCTGAGGACCTCGCGGAGCCTGCCCGCTAGGGCATCTGCCGCCTTATCTGCCTCCTTAGTGCCCGGCGGTATCTCGAGGATCCGGGCCCCCGTGGCTGCCATACGGAATCGCACCGTAGTTAAGCCTACCTCTCTCAGGTTTATTTGGCTCTTAGCTTGAGCCAAAACCTGTTCGTACTTTACGCCCCTCTCCTCAGCCTCGGGCTTTAACTTTAAAGTTATAACCTCAGTGCGAGGAGGTCGGAGCTTTTTCCCGCTCTTGGGTTTTTGAGATTCCTTAGGAATCTGTTTTTTCGCCGCAGCGGCCGGTTTGCTGGCCGCCTTTTTGGACTCCTTTGTAGGAGTCCGCTTCGCCGCCGCCACCGATTTGCTGGCTGTCTTTTGGGATTTTCTCCCAACGACAGCGCTCCACGGAATCGGCGCGGCTTCTGTCTCCGCGGATGACGAAGGAGCGTTCCTTCGACTCGTCGCCGCTTCTTGGGCAGCCAAGTTCGGGCGTCTCGCCCGCTTCGGCTTGGCCACCTCTACGACGGCTGGAGCGTCTTTGGCTTTCGAAGCCTGCTCCGCTCTCTTGTCGGCGGCCAGCGAAGGTCGTAGACGAGGTTCTGGAAGGAGGCGGCCTTCTATACCCTCGAAGCGAGCGTTCAGCATTACGCTGAACTGCTCGCGGTTAGCGCGCAGCGCCTCCTCCATGACCTTTTGGAGGTCAGATGCGGCCACGCTGCTCGCAGCAGGCTGTTGCCGCATCTGGGCGACCTCTCGGCGGAGTTCGGCCAATTGGCCCGAAAGTTGCGCATTGGCTACTTCCAGGCGGGCGACCTCCTCCGTGACGGTAAGGGCCCTCAGATCGGCCACCGCGCCTTTAATGGTGTCAGCGGCCGTCTTAAGGGCCCGAACGAAGGTGCCTTTTAGGTTGCTCGACTTGTCGGCAACCTGCACCACTACGTTGATCGCCTCCTGGACTGTTGCATCCAGTCCAGCAGACGTCTGCGGCACGTCTTCGATCCCACAACGGTTTCTAAGACGTGCCGCCCTCTCTTCGATGGCCACCTTGGCCTTGGCACTGTAGGCAGCGAGCGCATCCTCCGCCTGGAAGCGCTGCTCCTTTGCCATCTCTACGTTGAAGCCAACGTAGTGCCCAGTAGTGGTCGGTCGACCACGCCCCCTTTTGGACGATGGCTTTAGCCATCTACCGACCGATGCCTCCGAGCCGCAGTCTCTAGACTGCGCGCTCGCATCGCTGTCGGAGCCCGAGAAGCTCTCTCTAGGAAGAGATCGCTTCTCCCCTTTTCGTCTTTGCCTATCCGTCAAGCAAGCGACGCTGGCGACCGACGAGTCGGACTCAGAGAGTCGTTCCAGTCGGACAACCAGCTCCTTTTTAGCGCCAATGTCGTGGGTTTCTGCGCGCGCCATCGGGGCGCCCGCATCAACCGCCATTTCGTCGTTATCCGATCGTAAGGCCTCAGGTCCGTTTTCGTTATTTTTAGAGTTCAATGCCATAATTGATCCCACGAGTAAGGGGGAAATAAAAAGTCCACCAAGGCAGTGCCCCCTGTACCCTGGTAACCCTATTACACCGTGAGGTCGGGCGGTATCACGGGATCTCTAACCTAATGTTTTTTAATGAGGTTGGCTCCTCTCGGCCCGGCCGGTTAAGGCAAGGCCCTCGGTCCCACCACAGGCTGCGAGACATGATCCACAACACCCGGATGGGGAAACGAGTTTGAGAGGCGGTGACAATAGTCTTGTTTACTCAGAGTCGACGCCGAAACTGAGCAAACCCGCCTCTCCCTACCTATTGTCTACGGCAGCCCAAAAGGACCCCGAAGACCCAGCAACCAATAAAGTCGCCGTGTGCGTCGCGTGACCCAAAACGCGGGTCCCTCCGAAATGTAAAATGTAAATATAAATAAATAAATAAATATATAAATATATATCTATTCTCCCCCCCTCGTGGCGCCCACTTGTAAAGAAGTGGGCGCAGAATCTCGTTCCCAAAACCGGGAAACGAGATCACCGCCGCGTCAGTCGTTAGCCGTTGTCGACAGCACTCCGGAAAAACATCGAAGCTGTAATGCTTATCGACCCCGTTGCCCAGGGTGCACCACGTGGAGGTGACTGACCTGCCCCCCAACCTTTTTTTTTTTTTTTTTTTTTTTAACGAGGGGAAATGCATTTACGCATTGGTCGCCCGGTCCCGGGACCGGAACGGAAAATGTGGGACTCACGGGGAAAGAAAAATTCCCTGCCCGGAGCTGAAGGCTCCGTCCTACCCACTAAAACCACCTCGTAAATTCGTCTCGCGCAAGACGGCGGGGCTACGGGAACGCTGTTGGCTTGCAACCGCGACCCCGCCAGCGGTCGTCGCTGCTAGGCGACCCGACTCTAAAGTACGCTAAGGCGCACTTTCCTACTCTGCCTCAGCAGACTCCCTCGAGTCCATTACTGGAGGCCGGGCGTCTTTCGACGACGCCCCACGATTGGTCAGAACCGACCACACCACATCACGGCGGCGGCAGCGTTCGCCCTGCGAAGGCTCGCCGCCGGCGACCTGGTCTCCTCCGACGCTGCGGGAGCGAGTCGGGATCGTCCTCCCGCTCTCGCTCCGCCGTCTCCTTTTGCGACATTACGTCGTCGCTAAACGTACAAACAGCCGACCAGGCCTCTTTGCTTCCGGCCATTCTCTCGATGATGGCCGGAAGCGACACGTCCCCTCCTATAGCCGTGGATAGGACCGCGCGAGGCTCCGCCCAAGCTGGGCACTCTGCGCGCGTGTGTTCGGCCGTATCCACGGCTCCGTAGCCACAGTGGTGGCACAACGTCGATGGTTCCCTGCCCACCACCTCGCACAGGTACTTGGCAAAGCACCCGTGCCCGGTCAAGAGCTGCGCGAGGTGATAGGTGGATGGGCCGTGCTTGCGCTCGACCCACTCCTGTAGAACAGGCCGAATGGCCTCCACGAGTTCCCGACTAGTACCCGGGACACCCAGTCTCTCCGACCATTTGGCGAAGAGACTTTGACGGGCCTCTTCGCGCCATTGGCGAACCTCACGAGGGTGTGGCCGGTTCTCCTCTGCTGTCGCCGCCTTGACCCTCCAGTAGACGCTCGAATTGGCCTCGGCCTCGAGGTCCCATGGCGGGCTTCCGGCGAGCAGACACGCTGCGGTGTACGACACCGTGCGGTACGCACGAGCCGCTCTGAGCGCTATAATCCGCTGCGGACGTCGCAGCGAGGCGACGTTTCGGGCGCTCAGTGCGTCCGCCCATATCGGCGCCCCGTAGAGCGCCATCGAGCGAACGACACCGGCGTACAAGCGCCTGCAGGCGCCTCCTGGCCCCCCGACGTTCGGAAGGATCGACCCCAGCGCTCCGGCTGCGGCCACCAACCTCGGACCTGCCCCCCAACCTAACCTAACCTTTTTTTTTTTTTTTTTTTTTTTTTTTTTTTTTTTTTTTTTTTAACGAGGAGGAAAGGCATTTACGCCTGCCGCCCGGTCGGGGGACCGGGACGGGTATGTGGGACTCACGGGGCAGAAGGCCCCGTCCTACCCACTAAAACCTCCTCGAAATTCCGCCTCTCCGCAAGGCGGCAGGGCCACGGGAACGCGTTGGCTTGCAACCGCGACCCTGCCAGCGGCAGTCGCTAACAGGCGACCCGCCTCAAAGGCGCGCCAGGATGTTAGGGCGCGCCTTCCATCTCCGCCTCCGTCCGTGCCGTGACGGACTCCCCCGAGTCCGCCACTGGAGGCCGGGCGTCAGGGGCCGACGCCCCGCGGCGGATCAGGTGACTGGCTCCGCCGCCAACCACACTCAGGCCAGGTCACTGCGGCAACGTGCGACCTGCGAACGCACGTCGCCGCCGACCAGGCCGCCCTCGGCGCAGCGGGAGGGAGTTGGAGTCGTCCTCCCGCTGTCGTTCCGCCGCCTCTTTCTGCGACATTATTGTTTCGCTGAAAACAGTAAATGCCGCCCAGGCCTCACGACTTATGGCCATTCTCCTCACAATGGCAGGAAGTGACAGATCTCCACCGAAGGCCGTGGACAGGGCTGCGCGAGGCTCCGCCCAGGCTGGGCACTCTACGCGCGTGTGCTCGGCCGTGTCCACGGCTCCGTCGCCACAGTGGTGACATACCACCGACGGCTCTCTCCCGACCACTTCGCACAAGTA
The DNA here is from genome assembly GCA_905220585.2 of Nymphalis polychloros. NCBI lineage: Eukaryota > Metazoa > Arthropoda > Insecta > Lepidoptera > Nymphalidae > Nymphalis > Nymphalis polychloros. The sequence goes on along the minus strand of HG992255.1, from coordinate 13,405,970 downwards.
TTTGGCGAAGCAGCCGTGACCGGTCATGAGCTGCGTCAGGTGGTACGTGAGTGGGCCGTGTTTGCGTTCGACCCACTCTTTCAAAACAGGCCGAATGGCCGCTACGAGTTCCCCACTGGCTCCCGGAACTCGTAGCCTTTCCGCCCATTTGCAGAGGAGGTGGTTTTCTCGGGCCTCTTCCCGCCACTGTCGGACCTCACGAGGGTGGGGCCGGTTACCCTCCGCTCTTGCTCCTTTCACCCGCCAGAATACACTCGAGCTGATTTCGGCCTCGAGGTCCCATGGCGGGCTTCCGGACAGCAAGGTGGCTGCCGTGTAAGACACCGTGCGGTACGCCCGAGCCGCCCTGAGCGCCATGGCCCGTTGCGGACGTCGCAGCGAGGCCACGTTACGAGCGCTCAGAGCGTCCGCCCATATTGGCGCTCCGTAGAGCGCCATCGAACGTATCACGCCGGTGTACAGGCGCCTGCAGGGGGCACCCGGCCCTCCGATGTTTGGCAGTAGCCGCCCCAGCGCTCCGGCTGCAGCCACCAGTCTTGGGGCCAAGCGCCGGAAGTGCTCGTCGAACTTCCACCTGCCGTCGAGGACGAGTCCCAGGTACTTCATCGTCGACCCGACGGTGATGGAAGTTCCGCCGACAGTGATGGCCATCCCCCGAGGTGGGGCGTTCCGAGGCCCATGAAACACTAGGGCCTCGGATTTGTGTAATGCCACCTCGAGGCCGAGGGCGCGGATGCGGTGAACCGCATGTGCCACACCCGCCGTTGCCAGATACGCCGCCTCCCGATGGGAGCTGCCGCGGGCCGACACGAGGGTGTCGTCAGCGTAGCAGGTGACGCTGACCCCCCGCAGAGTGGCCCCGCGCAGCACCCAGTCGTAGCCGATGTTCCACAGGAGTGGCCCTAAGACCGAGCCCTGTGGAACACCGCACGACAACGACTTCCTTTCCCAACCTTCCCTCGACGGGTATTCCACCGCTCTGCCCGAGAAATAAGCAGCCACGATTCGCCGCAGGTAGCCCGGTACATTGTGGTAATTTAGGCCCTCCATTACCACTTCCCAGGGCAGGGTGTTGAAGGCGTTGGAGATGTCCAACGATACTGCCATAACAACCCCACCCCGAGACACCTCCTCCTCGGCAAGGTTCCGCACTCTGGCGATCGCATCCAGTGTTGAGCGGCCGGGGCGAAAGCCGTATTGTCGCTCGTCAAGACCCGGCTCCATACTACCAACGAGACGGGCAGCGAGCACTCGCTCAAAGAGCTTGCTCGTCTCGCTGAGCAGCACAATTGGGCGGTAAGCAGACGGCTGATCGGGCGACCGACCGTCCTTTCGGATCAGTACGAGCCTGCCCGTTTTCCACCGTTGCGGAAACCGACCCTGAGCCAAGCACGCGGTAAAAAGCTGTCGAATGCTTTCCCCCATCACCTCCAATGCGATCGCCAAGGCGCGCCCCGGGATACCGTCAGGCCCCGGGGCTGTCTTCTTAGACCGGAGTTTTAGAGCGGCCGCCTGCAGTTCACCCTCTGTGACCGGATAAAATATGCCCTCGTTAGCGCGGGGTTCAGTGGTGGCCATCATAGCCGGTGGCAAAGATTCCACTCGCTCAGGAAAGAGCGTGTCCACGACACTCTTCAGGAGCAGCGGCTGCATACTGCTGGTTAGCGGGGGAGTCCAGGGTCGGAGCTTCTGCCTCACAACCCGGTACGGTCTCCCCCACGGATCTCCTTCGAGAGTGGACAGCCACTCCTCCCACGCCGCCTCTTTGGCCGTGGCTATGGCCTTTTTCAGCGTTTCGCAGGCAGTCCTATAGGCGGCGTAGAAGACGTCTTCCAGTGCGTGGTCGCGGACTCGCCTCCTCCTGAGCCGAGTGTATTGGCGACGGGCGGCGACGCAAGCTCTCCTCAGCTGCCGGAGTTCGGGTCGCCACCAGTAGACGCGGCGACGTGGGGTCTGAGGCTTGACTCTCGGCATCGCCACATCGCAAATGCGGAACAGGGCGGCGCCGAGTTGGTCAGCCTCTCGGTCGACCTGGACAACCGGGTCGGAACCGGCGCCCCAGGCCTCCACGATGGCCGCCTCTTTTGCCAACTGGCTATCGAGACGGCCAAGACTCCACCGCGGACCTTCTGACCGCTCAACAGCGGGCTGGACGACGGGAACCGCGGAGACATCAAATCGGATATATCTGTGGTCCGATAGTGTCTCCGCACCCGTCTCCACCCTCCAGTCCCGAACACGGCGGGCCAGGGCGTTGGACGCGAACGTAATGTCGACGATCGATTCGCCCTGTAGCCGCACGCACGTGTTCTCCGACCCACTGTTGATCACCGCGAGACCAGTAGCAGCTGCCCACTCCTCGAGAGCCTCGCCTCTGGCATCCGTCGCAGGGGAACCCCAAGCCGTGGATTTGGCATTGAAGTCCCCCGCAACTATCACCGGGCTGGGTGATACTTGCCCAACCAGAGCCCCGACCTCGACCAGTTGTTGTTCAAAGTCGGCGAGACTCCGATTGGGAGAGGCGTAGACTCCCACAACCGCCACATCGCCTACAACCGCGAGCACGCACCCTCTGCCCCTGGCTACACCCTCGATGGACGGGGAGCCAGCCACGGCAGGGGCAACGATGGCCACCACTTCTTCGTGGTCGGAGACCCAATCGTCCCGGGAGGGAACAAAATAGGGCTCCGATACCACCGCAACGCCGATTTGCCACTCTGCCATGCTTTGGACTAGGAGGTCCTGAGCCCTGGCAGAGTGGTTTATGTTAGCCTGGAGACAGCGCAGGTCCATCAGTGCGCTGTCTCCATTGGCTCCGCCTCGATACTTGCAGGAGTGGCTACGGAGCCTGTCGTAGCCACTCTGCCCTTCTGCGGCGCTGCTCGTTTTCTGCCGCCCTGGCAGCCCTTGCATCCGACCGCATGGGCTGCTGGCTTACCGGCCGCTGAACAGACCACACATTTTGCCACCGGGGCAGCACATTCCCGGGCCTTGTGGTCGGGTTGACCGCAGCGGAAGCACAAACGGCTGCGGTCCACACCCCTGTCACATTTGGCCCCCACGTGGCCCCCCTCCAGGCACCGGTAACAACGTAGTGGCCTCGGCTCGAGCAGCGTTACCCGCGCCGAGACCCAACCGACCTTTACGCGGCCATCCTCCACCACCTTTTTTGCGGCGGCCACCGGGCAGCTCAGCCAGAGGGAGCCAGAGCCATTTGAGCCCCGAGCAATAGCCCCGGGCCTTATAGCTCCCGCGGAGCAGCCCCCAGCTTCGGCCACCGCAGCCACCACCTCCTCCGCCGTGACGGAATCGTCCAGGTCCATGACCCTTAGCTCGACGCACTTGGTCGGCCTATGGACCTGGACGTCGTCCGGGTTTAGCACCTCGCGGAGCTTGGATGCGAGGGCGTCCGCCGCTTTTTCCGCATCGCTGGTGCCCGGCGGGACCTCCAGTATGCGTCCTCCTGTGGCTGCTGCCCTGAAGCGCACCGCAGTCAAGCCGACCTCGCTCAACTTGATGCGGCTCTTCGCTTGGGCCAGGACAGTCTCGTACTTGAGGCCCTTCTCGGAGGCACCGGGCTTTAGCGTGATCGTAATCACGGCGGAGCGAGGTGGGCGGAGTTTCCTCTTGGGATTCTTGGGGGCCTGTTTAGCTGCACCGGTGGACTTCGTCGATGCCGCCGGTTCGGTGGTCGTCTTTTTAGACGTTCGTCGAACGACGGCGCTCCAGGTTGTCGGAGCACTTCCTGGCTGCGAAGACGATGGAGGGGCATTCTTTGTGGCCGCCGCCGCTGCCGCTTCTTGGGCGGCCATATTCGGGCGTTTTGCCCGTTTATGCTTGGTCCTTCGTTGGGCTGCCTCGACGTTCGCAGCCTCAGTGGAGGGCGGCTCTGCTGTGGCACTCACAGTTGCGGCTGGGACCTGCGCCGCCCTGCGATCGGCGGCCAGCGGAGGTCGCAGCCGAGGCTCCGGAAGGAGGCGGCGTTCTATACCTTCCATCCGCGCGTTCAACATTTTCGCGAACTGCTCGCGGTTGGAGCGCAGCGCCTCCTCCATGATCCGCTGGACGTTCGAGTCGTCCAACGTAGCCGGCTGTTTTCGCATTTGGGCCACCTCGCGGCGCAGCTCGGCCAGCTGGCCCGAAAGCTGAGCGTTGGCTGCTTCAAGTCGGGCAACCTCTTCCGACATGGTCAGCGCCCTGAGATCTGCCACAGCACCTTTGATGGTGTCCGCGGCAGTCTTCAGGGCTCGGACGAATGTTCCCTTCATGTTGCCCGACTTATTAGCAACCTGTAACACCACGTCAAGTGCCTGTTGGACCGCTGCGTCCAGAGCGGCGGACGTCTTCGGCACGTCCTCAGCTGCAGATGGTTGGCGGTTTCTCATACGGGCCGCCCTTTCTTCAATCGCCACCTTGGCCGCTTCGTTATAGGCGGCCAACGAATCTTCCGCCTGGAGGTTATCTTTCTTAGTTAGACTGAGCTCCGTCTGTGTCTTCCCCAGTCCAACAAACCTACCATGAGTAGGCGGACGGCCACGCCCCCTCTTGTTAGCGGGTTTGAGCCACCTGCTGGCTGAGGATTCGGATTTGTCGCTCAGCTGGACGCTCGCGTCGCTCTCCGAGCCCGAGCAGCTATCCCCAGCGTGGCTCCGCTTTTCTCCTCTACTCCGCTTTTGATTTTCCGCCGATTCCACGGACTGCATGCTGCAGACCGAGGAGTCCGACTCAGAGAGTCGTTCCAGCCGAATCGTTAGTCCTTTTAGAACGCCAGTGTCGTTGGTTTCAGCGCGCGCCATCGGGGCGCCCGCCTCCACCGCTATGTCATCGATTTCCGATCGTATTCCAGTCTCTTGTCTTTTATCGTTTTTAGTTTTAGAAAATGGCATAAGTAGTCCCACGAGTGTGGGGGAAATAAAAGTCCACCAGGGCAGTGCCCCCTGTACCCTGGTAACCCTATTACACCGTGAGGTCGGGCGGTATCACGGGATCTCTAAACTAATGTTTTTTAGTGAGGTTGGCTCCTCTTGGCCCGGCCGGTTAAGGCAAGGCCCTCGGTCCCACCACAGGCTGCGAGACGTGATCCACAACACCTGGGTGGGGAAACGAGTTTGAGAGGCGGTGACAAAAGTCTTGTTTACTCAGAGTCGATACCGAAACTGAGCAAACCCGCCTCTCCCACCACTGGTCTCTGGAGACCCAGCAACAAATAACAGGCTATTTACAACAAATATATATATACAACAACTTGTAAAAGAAACAACAACAACAAATTGTACATAAAATAACATCACAAAACGTAACAACGAAAAACTCCTCTCCATTTGCCACGAAGCCGCTCTCACAGTCCACTCTGCCAAACAGAGAAGTACCAGGAGCGACCCGTGGCAGAAACGTCGTGTCAGTCTTAGCCGTGGTCGACAGGCACTCCGAGAAAACTTCGAAATGCTTGTCGACCCCGTTGCCCAGGGTGCACCACGTGGAGGTGACTGACTTGCACCCCAACCTAACCTAACCTTTTTTTTTTTTTTTTTTTTTTTTTTTTTTTTTTTTTAACGAGGGGAAATGCATTTACGCATTGGTCGCCCGGTCCCGGGACCGGAACGGAAAATGTGGGACTCACGGGGAAAGAAAAATTCCCTGCCCGGAGCTGAAGGCTCCGTCCTACCCACTAAAACCACCTCGTAAATTCGTCTCGCGCAAGACGGCGGGGCTACGGGAACGCTGTTGGCTTGCAACCGCGACCCCGCCAGCGGTCGTCGCTGCTAGGCGACCCGACTCTAAAGTACGCTAAGGCGCACTTTCCTACTCTGCCTCAGCAGACTCCCTCGAGTCCATTACTGGAGGCCGGGCGTCTTTCGACGACGCCCCACGATTGGTCAGAACCGACCACACCACATCACGGCGGCGGCAGCATTCGCCTTGCGAAGGCTCGTCGCCGGCGACCTGGTCTCCTACGACGCTGCGGGAGCGAGTCGGGATCGTCCTCCCGCTCTCGCTCCGCCGTCTCCTTTTGCGACATTACGGCGTCGCTAAACGTACAAACAGCCGACCAGGCCTCTTTGTTTCCGGCCATTCTCTCGATGATGGCCGGAAGCGACACGTCCCCTCCTATAGCCGTGGATAGGACCGCGCGAGGCTCCGCCCAAGCTGGGCACTCTGCGCGCGTGTGTTCGGCCGTATCCACGGCTCCGTTGCCACAGTGGTGGCACAACGTCGATGGTTCCCTGCCCACCACCTCGCACAGGTACTTGGCAAAGCACCCGTGCCCGGTCAAGAGCTGCGCGAGGTGATAGGTGGATGGGCCGTGCTTGCGCTCGACCCACTCCTGTAGAACAGGCCGAATGGCCTCCACGAGTTCCCGACTAGTACCCGGGACACCCAGTCTCTCCGACCATTTGGAGAAGAGAATTTGGCGGGCCTCTTCGCGCCATTGGCGAACCTCACGAGGGTGTGGCCGGTTCTCCTCTGCTGTCGCCGCCTTGACCCTCCAGTAGACGCTCGAATTGGCCTCGGCCTCGAGGTCCCATGGCGGGCTTCCGGCGAGCAGACACGCTGCGGTGTACGACACCGTGCGGTACGCACGAGCCGCTCTGAGCGCTATAATCCGCTGCGGACGTCGCAGCGAGGCGACGTTTCGGGCGCTCAGTGCGTCCGCCCATATCGGCGCCCCGTAGAGCGCCATCGAGCGAACGACACCGGCGTACAAGCGCCTGCAGGCGCCTCCTGGCCCCCCGACGTTCGGAAGGATCGACCCCAGCGCTCCGGCTGCGGCCACCAACCTCGGGGCCAAGCACCTGAAGTGCTCTTCGAAATTCCACCTACCGTCGAGAACGAGTCCGAGATATCTCATCGTCGACCCGACGGTGATGGAAATTCCGCCCACTGTGATGGTTGCCCCCGGTGGTGGCCCGTTCCGTGGCCCGTGAAATACGAGTGCCTCGGACTTGTGCAGGGCGACTTCTAAACCCAAAGCGCGGATGCGGTGCACGACGTGTGCCACACCCGCCGTAGCGAGATAGGCCGCCTCTCGATAGGAGCGGCCACGGGCCGACACGAGGGTGTCGTCAGCGTAGCACGTTACGCTGACCCCCCGCAAAGTGGCCCCGCGCAGCACCCAGTCGTACCCTATGTTCCACAAGAGCGGCCCTAGGACCGACCCCTGCGGAACACCGCACGACAACGTCTTCCTACCCCAGCCCTCCCTCGTCGGGTAGGCCACCGCTCTGCCCGAAAAATAATCGGCCACGGTACGCCTCAAGTAGCTCGGGACATTGTGAAAGCGCAATGCCTCCAAAACTACTTCCCAGGGTAGGGTGTTGAAGGCATTGGATATATCCAATGACACTGCAATCACGACCCCACCCCGAGAGACCTCCTCCTCTGCCAGGTCCCGTACCCTGGCGATCGCGTCTAGTGTAGAACGGCCAGGTCGAAAACCATACTGCCGCTCGTTAAGGCCCGGCTCCATGCTACCCACGAGACGGGTAGCGAGCACACGCTCGAATAGCTTGCTCGTCTCGTCGAGCAACACTATCGGGCGGTAGGCCGAAGGCTGATCGGGCGGGCGCCCTTCTTTACGGATCAGAACGAGTCTGCCCGTTTTCCACCGTTGCGGAAACCTACCCTGAGCGAAGCACGCGGTGAAGAGGTGCCGAATGCTTTCGCTCATCTCGTCCAACGCGATCGCCAAGGCGCGCCCCGGGATGCCATCGGGCCCCGGGGCTGTCCTCTTCGACCGGAGTTTCAGGGCGGCCGCCTGTAACTCCGTCTCAGTGACCGGAATCACCTGATCCTCGTACTCGCGAGGTCCGATGATGGGCGCCATGGCCGGCGGCGTGAATTCTCCCCTTTCGGGAAAGAGTGTGTCCACTACAGTCTCCAGGAGTAACGGCTGGAGACTGCTGGTTAGCGGCGGAGCCCAGGGTCGGAGCTTTTGCCGTACGACACGGTACGGTCTCCCCCACGGGTCTCTTTCGAGCGTCGCCAGCCATTCCCCCCACGCCGCTTCTTTGGCCTGGGCTATGGCCTTCTGCAGCGTTTGGCAGGCGGCCCTGTAGGCGGCGTAAAAGACGCCTTCTGCGTCATGGTCGCGGACCCTTCTCCTCCTGCACCGACTGTACCGTCGGCGCGCTGCCACGCAAGCTTTGCGCAGCTGGCGGAGTTCTGGGCGCCACCAGTACAACCGTCGTCGCGGCGTGAACGGTTTTGCTCGCGGCATCGCCGTATCGCAAATGCGAGACAGGGCGGCGCCGATTTCGTCGGCCTCTGTGTCGACTCGGACTACCGGGTCGGAACCGGCCCCCCAGGCTTCTACGATGGCCGCCTCTTTCGCCAGCTGGCTGTCGAGACGGCCCAGGCACCAACGCGGTCCGTCCAGCCGTCCAGCAGCGGGCGGAGCGTCCCCAGTAGGAGAGACGGGAAACGCAGAGACACCGAACCGGATGTACCGGTGGTCGGACAGGGTCTCCACGCGCGTCTCCACTCTCCAATCGTGAACACGGCGGGCCAGGGCGTTGGACGCGAACGTGATGTCCACGATCGATTCGCCCTGCCACCGCACGCACGTGCTCTCCGACCCACTGTTGAGGACTACGAGTCCCAGTGATGTGGCCCACTCCACCAAAACCTCACCTCGTGCATCAGTCGCTGGGGAACCCCAAGCCGTTGATTTGGCGTTGAAATCCCCCGCGACCAACACAGAGGTGGGCGATATTTGCCCAACCAGAGCCCCGACCTCGACCAGCATTCGCTCGAACTCGGCGAGACTCCGATTGGGTGAGGCGTAGACGCCGACGACCGCCACACCGCCGACAACGGCAAGAACGTACCCCCTACCCTTCGCAACGCCCTCGATGGCCGGGGAGCCGGCCACAGCGGGGGCGACGATGGCCACCACTCGGTCGTGATCGGATACCCAATCGTCCCGCGAGGGAACGAAGTAGGGCTCCGACACCACCGCCACGTTAATTTGCCACTCTGCCATGCTTTGGACTAGAAGGTCCTGAGCCCTCGCAGAGTGGTTAACGTTGGCTTGGAGACAATGTAAGGCCATCACTATGCGGTCTCCATTGTCTCCACCTGTGCCCGTGAGGACACGGCTGCGGGGCCGTTCGTCCTCACTTTGCCTTGTTTCGGTGCCACGCGAGCTTTCCCGCTCTGGCACCTTTTGCTGCCAACGGCATGAGCCGCTGGCTTACCAGCCGCTGCGCAGGCGACGCAATTTGCGTCGGCGGCTGAGCACTCGCGTGCCTTGTGATCGGGCTGACCGCAACGGAAGCACAGCCGGCTGCGATCCACGCCCCTGTCACACTTGACCCCCATGTGACCCCCCTCGAGACACCGGAAGCAGCGGAGCGGTCTGGGCTCGAGCAGTAACACTCGTGCCGAGACCCACCCGACCCTAATCCGACCAGCCTCCACTACCTTTTTGGCTGCCGCTACTGGGCAGCTCAACCAGAGCGAGCCAGAGCCGCTCGGGCCCCGAGCAATAGCTCCCGGTCTGATCGCTCCGACAGAGCAGCCTCCGTCTGCGGCGACCGCTGCGACGACTTCCTCCGCCGTGACCGAGTCGTCCAAGTCCATCACCCTAAGTTCCGCACACTTAGTCGGTCGATTGACCTGGACGACATCCGGGCTGAGGACCTCGCGGAGCCTGCCCGCTAGGGCATCTGCCGCCTTATCTGCCTCCTTAGTGCCCGGCGGTATCTCGAGGATCCGTGCCCCCGTGGCTGCCATACGGAATCGCACCGTAGTCAGGCCGACCTCTCGCAGGTTTATTTGGCTCTTAGCTTGAGCCAAAACCTGCTCGTACTTAACGCCTCTCTCCTCAGCATCGGGCTTTAACTTTAAAGTAATCACCTCAGTGCGAGGAGGGCGGAGCTTTTTCCCGCTCTTGTACTTTTGAGATTCCTTAGGAATCTGCTTTTTCGCCGCAGCGGCCGATTTGCCGGCCGCCTTTTTGGACTCCTTTGTAGGAGTCCGCTTCGCCGCCGCCACCGATTTGCTGGCTGTCTTTTGGGATTTTCTCCCAACGACAGCGCTCCACGGAATCGGTGCGGCTTCTGTCTCCGCGGATGACGAAGGAGCGTTCCCTCGACTCGTCGCCGCTTCTTGGGCAGCCAAGTTCGGGCGTCTCGCCCGCTTCGGCTTGGCCACCTCTACGACGGCTGGAGCGTCTTTGGCTTTCGAAGCCTGCTCCGCTCTCTTGTCGGCGGCCAGCGAAGGTCGCAGACGAGGTTCTGGAAGGAGGCGGCCTTCTATACCCTCGAAGCGAGCGTTCAGCATTACGCTGAACTGCTCGCGGTTAGCGCGCAGCGCCTCCTCCATGACCTTTTGGAGGTCAGATGCGGCCACGCTGCTCGCAGCAGGCTGTTGCCGCATCTGGGCGACCTCTCGGCGGAGTTCGGCCAATTGGCCCGAAAGTTGCGCATTGGCTACTTCCAGGCGGGCGACCTCCTCCGTGACGGTAAGGGCCCTCAGATCGGCCACCGCACCTTTAATGGTGTCAGCGGCCGTCTTAAGGGCCCGAACGAAGGTGCCTTTTAGGTTGCTCGACTTGTCGGCAACCTGCACCACTACGTTGATCGCCTCCTGGACTGTTGCATCCAGTCCAGCAGACGTCTGCGGCACGTCTTCGATCCCACAACGGTTTCTAAGACGTGCCGCCCTCTCTTCGATGGCCACCTTGGCCTTGGCACTGTAGGCAGCGAGCGCATCCTCCGCCTGGAAGCGCTGCTCCTTTGCCATCTCTACGTTGACGCCAACGTAGTGCCCAGTAGTGGTCGGTCGACCACGCCCCCTTTTGGATGATGGCTTTAGCCATCTACCGACCGATGCCTCCGAGCCGCAGTCTCTAGACTGCGCGCTCGCATCGCTGTCGGAGCCCGAGAAGCTCTCTCTAGGAAGAGATCGCTTCTCCCCTTTCCGTCTTTGCCTATCCGTCGAGCAAGCGACGCTGGCGACCGACGAGTCGGACTCAGAGAGTCGTTCCAGTCGGACAACCAGCTCCTTTTTAACGCCAAGGTCGTGGGTTTCTGCGCGCGCCATCGGGGCGCCCGCATCAACCGCCATTTCGTCGGTATCCAATCGTAAGGCAAAATCGTTATTGTTAGTGTTCAATGACATAATTGATCCCACGAGTATGGGGGAAATAAAAAGTCCACCAAGGCAGTGCCCCCTGTACCCTGGTAACCCTACTACACCGTGAGGTCGGGCGGTATCACGGGATCTCTAACCTAATGTTTTTTAATGAGGTTGGCTCCTCTCGGCCCGGCCGGTTAAGGCAAGGCCCTCGGTCCCACCACAGGCTGCGAGACATGATCCACAACACCCGGATGGGGAAACGAGTTTGAGAGGCGGTGACAATAGTCTTGTTTACTCAGAGTCGACGCCGAAACTGAGCTAACCCGCCTCTCCCTACCTATTGTCTACGGCAGCCCAAAAAGACCCCGAAGACCCAGCAACCAATAAAGTCGCCGTGTGCGTCACGTGACCCAAAACGCGGGTCCCTCCGAAATGTAAAATATAAATAAATAAATATATAAATGTATATCTATTCTCCCCCCCTCGCGGCGCCCACTTGTAAAGAAGTGGGCGCAGAATCTCGTTCCCAAAACCGGGAAACGAGATCACCGCCGCGTCAGTCGTTAGCCGTTGTCGACAGCACTCCGGAAAAACATCGAAGCTGTAATGCTTATCGACCCCGTTGCCCAGGGTGCACCACGTGGAGGTGACTGACCTGCCCCCCAACCTAACCTAACCTAACCTAACCTAACCTAACCTAACCTAACCTAACCTAACCTTTTTTTTTTTTTTTTTTTTTTTTTTTTTTTTTTTTTTTTTTTTTTTTTTTTTTCACGCAGTGGAAACCTTCAGAAAGGTACCCGATTCTCTTGGGGGAAGAACCGGGTTATGTGGGATTCTTACCCACTAAAACCACTGCGATGGCCGTCCTCGGCACGGATCGGAGGGGCTGCGGGATCGTGTTGATATAACGCATCCGCGGCCCCTCCCGTGCTGCGCTCCGCTCGTGGTTCGGCGGAGCTCTCCTCAGGGAGCGAAGGTAATCTCGCCCCCCCGCACTCCTCGCTAGTGCGTACGGCAGCGCGAGGCCATTCCGGCTGCCGTCCTCCTCAGGGCTGCTTAAAATAGGATACGTGAGACCCCCACCTCACGCATCCACGGCCCCAGGGTAACGCCCTATATTTAAAGCCCCGGACGTTGGGGCTGTAGGAAGGCCGGGACGACGCCGACGTCGTCTCTGCCGAGCAGGATCGGCCCTTTCCCGTTCCCGCTCCGCCGTCTCCTTCTGGACCATGACGGTCTCACAGAAGGAGGCTACGGCCCTCCACGCCGATTCTCTGCGGAGCATCGCCGACACGATTGCTCGCAGGGACAGGTCTTGTCCGACTTCACGGACCAGGTTCTCCCTCTCCGCACTCCACGCGGGACACACCTCCAGCGTGTGCTGAGCGGTGTCCCAGTCCGCGCCACAGTGGTGACACATCGCCGTCGACTCGCGTCCGATCTTACACAGGTATTCTCCAAAACAACCGTGACCGGTCATTACCTGCGTAAGTCGGAAGGTGACTCGTCGCTTTCGTCTCATCCAGGCTTCGAAGGCTGGCAGGATCGCTCCGACGACGCGTTTGCGCGCGTACCGTTCTTCGCAGAGACGGTCACGCCACGTCGCAAGAGCCCTCCTGTGTTCCCGCCGCTTCAACGCCTCGACCGCACTCGGAGGGGGCGCGCTTTCACTGTTCTGACGGAGGATGCGGGTCTGTTGATAGACCCTCGCGTCCATATCCGCCAGAATGTCCAAGGGCGGAAAGCGCGCTAGGACGGTTGCCGCCTCATAGGATATCGTACGATATCCCCGCACTATACGGATGGCCACTCTCCGCTGCGAACTTTGGATCTTAGTTCTGCAACGGCGGACACCCGACAGCCTATGAGACCAAACGGGCGCCCCGTAGAGGGCCATCGATCGCACGACACCGGCATAGAGACGGCGAACTTCCTCCCTCGGTCCCCCGAGATTAGGCAGCAGTCTGTGCATGGCACCAGCTACCTTCTCGATCCGGGGGGCTAAGCGGTCGAAGTGCTCTTCGAAGCCCCAACGACCGTCTAAGGTTAGGCCCAGGTATTTCATGTACCTGGCCACCTGGACGTTTGAGTCACCAACGCGGACGTGCGAGTCGGGCGGTTCCCTGCTCCTCGGCAGTTTATGGAACCATAGCGCCTCTGTCTTATGAGACGCTATCCGAAGGCCCAACTCGCAGATCTTATCGATGACGATGTTCACCCCGAGCTCGGCGAGCTCTTTGGTTCTCTCAAAATTCTCCCCCGATGCCAGCACCAACGTGTCGTCTGCATAACAAACGACGCTGACACCGTCAGGGAGAGTGACGCGCAGGACTGCGTCATACGCGAGGTTCCACAACAGGGGCCCCAAAACTGACCCCTGTGGGACCCCACAGCAAACCTCTCTCCGGGTCCTCGTACCGTCTTGCTCCGTATACGAGATGTATCTGTCACGCAAGTAGCCACCAACGATCGCCTGCAGGTAAGGGGGCACACGATGGTGTAAGAGTGCCCTCCTAATAGCGTCCCAGGGCAACGTGTTGAATGCGTTGACGATATCGAGACTTATCGCCAACGCCACGCCACCCTGGGCCACCGCCTGCTCCGACAAAGACCGGACGCGTAAGATCGCGTCGATAGTCGAACGGCCCTGCCGGAAGCCGAACTGGCACTCGGCCAGGTCGGGGCCGACACGCGACAGATGCCTACACAGACGAGCAGCGACAATTCGCTCAAAAAGCTTGCCAGCCTCGTCCAGCAGGCATATGGGACGGTACGCAGAAAGAGATTCTGCAGCCCTGCCATCCTTCTTTAAGAGAACCAAATTCGCTTCCTTCCAGACCTTGGGGAACGTAGCAGTACGGAGGCAGCTGTTGAACAGCCGCCTCAGCCTACTCCCCAATGAAGCTGAAGCTAACACCAACGCTCGCCCCGGAATCCCGTCAGGGCCGGGTGCAGTGTTGCGAGCCCGCAAGCGACCAATCGCGTGGTTTAGCTCCTGCTCAGTCACCCCCAGCTCCTCGGACCAAACCGGTAATGGCAGGGGGACCGAAGGACTTGACCGGATCACTGGAAAGAGTAGTTCTATGACTCTCCTCAGTAAATCCGGATCTAAGGTTTCCGTCAGCGGGGGCATCCACGGGCGTAATTTGCCCAGCACCATACGGTATGGACGCCCAAATGGATCCCTGTCGAGTCCCTCTAGGAGCTCGTTCCAGGAACGAGCGCTAGCATCCGAGATCTCGACTCGAAGCACCAACTTGGCTTCCCGGAACGCCTCGTATGCTTCAGCTTTTTGGTCTGGAGTTGCTCGCCGTCTTCTTCGGGTACGTGTGTACTCACGGCGCGCATGCAAACAAGACTCGCGCAGTTGCGCGATATGCGTCGACCACCAGTACACCGCTCGGCGCTTAGGGCGGCTGGCTCGGGGCATAGAGACGTCGCAGACTGACGTCATCGTATCCCTGAGTCGAACCGACTCACCCTCTGGATCGGACAAAACCTCTTCGGCGCTTTCTGACCAGGCCGCGACGATGGCAGCGGCTTCGAGGAAATCTCGATTTAGCCGCTTAAGGGACCAACGACGCGGCAAGTTGCCTCCTCGACATTGGCTGGAACGTTCGGGACGACGGAGAGCTACATCGAATACGATGTAGCGGTGGTCGGATAGTGTGACCACCTCTTCCGCGACGCGCCATCCCGACAGCATGCGAATGGCAGCAGGATTCGACCATGTAAGATCGACGATGGACTCACCCTGCCATCGAACCTAACCTAACCTAACCTAACCTAACCCAGTCCCCTCCCGTCTCTTGTGGTGAACGCACGGCTCCCGAGTCGCTCCGCATCATTTTAAACAAAGTTATATTTACGTAAATTCATAAAAGTGGAAAAAAGTGCACCGATTTCGCTGAAAGTGGTACCAAAAGTTGCGTCTCAGTGAGTGCTATAAAGTGAGTGCCTTAAGGATCACTGATTCCCTCTGAAAAGAGGGAAAAAACAGGAAAAACCGGAATTAAGGTAAATTCGCTCCACTTATTTGAGAACGCCGCCTAAACGAGATCGGTGACATACCACTTTTATTATATCATAATAAAGGTCTCGTAAGCCCGCGTCGTTGAGCCCTCTTCCAGATTTTTAACGCAAAAATTCTGGAAGTTAGGGCCAAAAAAACATTTCGAGCACGTGGCTCTAATTTCGGAACCGAGATAGGTACATAAGAGTGGTATAGGTCTATCGATCGGCCCCGACGAGACAAGGGTTTTGGTGGTTTTAGTTCCCGGATCGGATAATTTTCGGGGGAGTTATCCCCTGAAAACTGAAAAGGGGCTAAAACCAAAAACTTCAAACTCGATTTAAAAATCGGGACGATCGGTGACCCCCACTAAAATTTATTAAATTCGTTAGTTAATATCTTAAGCTACATAAATACCAATTTTCAAAATTTTTTAACCTGTAGTTTTTAAGATATTAATTTTTTAAGTGAAAGTGAGTTACACGTGGTCCCCCTTCTGGGGGCCTGGTAAATACCTTAGTATTTTTAAAAAATAGCTCGTAATTAAATAAGGTAAATTCTGTAAAAATTTTTAAAAAATAATCAATTTTCGATTTTTTATCAATATTTTAGTATTTTAATTGTAAATATTTTTAAAATTTTTTATTAGTTCATTCTAAAAATTATTTAATAGTGCAACTGGATAGGGCTTGAAAAACCCTATCCAACGATACCAAACTCTGTGTGCCTGGGACATCCGGTTCCGGAATAAATACGAAATATAAATTTAGGTACATAGCGGCGGCCATCTTGGAAATATTCAAGCCGCTATAACTTTATAATTAATAGGCCGACTGACGCGGGACTTTGGACCCACAGGGTGGGGGATCGAAACCTATCCCCCTGAGAGGTGTGTGAGAGGTGTAATTTGCGACTCTATTTTCTTGCAGTGCAGGGTAGAGCCGCACTAGGCATTAGCCTGGACCCGTCGCACACCCCTGTGGGATTGAAATTGATTGAGATATCGCGGTTGTAAGATTGGTCGGCCATATTGGCCGCCATCTTGGAAAACTTTAACCGTCGATATCTCGGGAGCGGGGCACCGTAGAGCGGTGCGGTTTTCGCCACTACGTTATACATTGGAAAGGCCACATAGACATATAGTAGGATATCGAAATTTCCGAAATTTTTAAAATTTCCGAAATTTTTTTTTTTTGAAAAATTTTTTTTATTTTTTTTATTTTTTGAACTTTATTTTAGAATTTAAATTTAAAATTGTGACCTTGGGGTACAATATATACCCCAACTAGAAATAGTTTTTATTTTAGTTTTATTGTTTTTAAATTTTTAAAATTGAATTTTAAATTCAGACTTGTGACCTTAATCCTATAATAGAGATAAGGATAATTTATAATACCAGTAGATTTATTTAGTAAGACTGGGAGTTTTAAGGAAGGGGACTTTTCTTTTAATTGACAAAAATTTTTTAGAATAGAAAATAGGATACTGACTGTGGTGCTTTACACACCCAGTTTTTATTAATTGACAAGACTTACTTTAATTCAGTAATTAAAGAAAGTTTTGACTGTGGTGCTTTACACACCCAGCTCTTAAATTTTTGACTAAATTATTTTTTGTTTTCTTTTTAACTAAAGACTAGAGACTAGGGGTATCTGTACATACCCCGAAGTAAACATAGGTTTAAAATTAATCTTATTATAAGTATATATATATTTATTAACCGTGGTTTTATACACCCAAATTCTTTGTCTTAATAAATTATATGACAAGATTTTGACATTATTATATTGGAGACTTTTTAATCAACATTAATTAATAATATACATAAACATAATTTTATATAAAAACATAGTCGTTTTATTGTTGACTAAGTCGGGTAGCGCTATACACTACCTGACAAATACGCCAATAAAATCATAGTTAAAGGGGTTTTTAAGTTGATTAAAAAGATTAGCAGCATGTCTCGAATTGTCAAACCATCAACTGCAGGGGGGATTAAAAATAAGGCCACATCGGGCACGTCTAGTAACGACAAGAAAGCAGTACAATCGACAATACAAAAACATGTAACACAACCCCCGACACAGAGACGCAGTCGCTTCTCCCTCGACAGCGTCAAAGAAGATATATTAGGAAAAGATATAGCCTCGCTTCCTAAAAGGGCAAATGAGCTCTTTCAGGAGGCGAAGCTACAGCTTGAACAGTCGGGGAACATAAAGACATCCATAAAGGAGCTCGTAATTTACAATCTGGGAGCCCTTTATGAGATTGTACTGCAGTTAAACGAAGTGAGGGAGGCTACGGAGCTTGATGTGCCTCAGATACGAGATGAGGAGAGTATCCTGGAAAGAATGCAAGGCCAAACGGAGGTGGCTACACGTACGAATGAAGAGATTGTGAAGATAAAAGAGCAATTGCGGGAAATAAAAGAATGCCTCAAGACTAAAACTACGAAATTGGATCAACCACCTAAGCCTAAGCCGGCCACAACGACGAATCCGAAGCTGGAACCACAGCGCCAG
This sequence comes from Nymphalis polychloros, assembly GCA_905220585.2. Classification (NCBI taxonomy): domain Eukaryota; kingdom Metazoa; phylum Arthropoda; class Insecta; order Lepidoptera; family Nymphalidae; genus Nymphalis; species Nymphalis polychloros. Next base: position 13,388,351 of record HG992255.1, on the reverse strand, counting down.
TCTATCCACTCGGTGGTTGTCTCATCGGAGGAGGTGATTGACACCTCTGACGATGTGATAACCAAGATACGGGCGGCAGTAGATGCGAAAACGTCCGGTATCAGGGTGGATAGGCTGAGAAAAGCCAGGGATCAAAAAGTGATCCTCGGTTGTAGCGACAGGGGTGAGCTACAGAGGGTCACTACAAAGTTGAAGGAGACTAGGCTTAAGGTGGAAGAGAAGACTAATAAAGATCCATTAGTCATCCTAAAAAATGTCCTGTCCTTTAACAGCGACGATGACATCGTCAGAGCTGTTAAAGGACAAAATAAACACATCATTAAGGACATCCCCCCTGAAGATCTTAGGATGGCTATAAAATACAAGAGGAAGGCGAAGAACACATGTGAGAGTCATGTTATCATGCAGGTCTCCCCTATTCTCTGGAGGACACTGATAGATGCAGGGAAAATCTATGTGGATCTCCAGAGAATAGTGGTGGCAGACCAATCGCCGGTCCTGCAATGCTCGAAATGTCTCGGCTTCGGGCATGGCAAGATGACATGCACGGAGAGTCAGGACATCTGTAGCCACTGTACCGGGCCGCATCTGAAAAGGGAGTGCCCTTGGTGGAAGGCGGGCAGTGTACCAAAGTGCGCGAATTGCCGGCATGAGAAAGACGAGGACACGGCTCACAATAGCTTTGATGAGTCGTGCCCAGTTAGAAAAAAGTGGGACAGGCTGGCACGCGCACGGGTCGCCTACTGCTAAGGGCACAATACAGAAGGGAAACTGTAGTGTACCACCACTAAATTTTGAAATTTTAAAATTTAAAAGTACAATAGTTTCTGATCGGATGGTCAACAGGGATATGGATCTGTGGCATAGATCTTGTTCGATCTATAGCCCAGATAACATAGTACAAAGCCCGGAAAGAGAACATCGGACCATGCCGATCGAAATCAAGAAAGATGCCTAGACAGCCCAATGTACTACATATATTATAGAATATATGTATCTACATGGGCTGCTGGGTATCTGGCAACAATCAATACATATAAATAAATTTGGAAAAAAAAAAAATAAAGAAACCGGAAAATAAAATTATACTGATTTTCAAAATTCATTTGGCTCACAAAAGTAAAATAGAAAATTCAAGGAAAATTATATTAGAGAAAACGAACATAAGAAAAAAAGAAGAACATAAGAAAAATTCAATACTAGAAAGAACATACTTGACACATATGAAAACAATAAAGAACATTAGTAATAGTAATAATTATAGGAAAAAAAAAAAAAAAAAAAAAAAAAAAAAAAAAAAAAAAAAAAAAAAAAAAAAAAAAAAAGATGACGATATACACAGAAAAGAGCAATAAATACTTAAAAGAATAATAGCCACAAAAAAGCAATATACACAAAAAACAGAGTGTAAAAAAAAAAAAAAAAAAAAAATATATATATTCATTATAATTAAACTAGTTTATTATAGAAATAAGTGATGGTATACTGTAGTTAGGATTTGTAAATAAAAAATTTCTGCCTGAAAAAATTAAAAACCCTCCTCTAGTAATAATGTCAAAATTGATAAATAAGGTCTCCGACCATCATGTCGGAGGAGTTGCTGCAGACCCCTGGCGAAAAGCAGGGGGTCATAAAATTAAAAAAAAAAAAAACCTAACCTAACCTAACCTAACCTTTTTTTTTTTTTTTTTTTTTTTTTTTTTAACGAGGGGAAATGCATTTACGCATTGGTCGCCCGGTCCCGGGACCGGAACGGAAAATGTGGGACTCACGGGGAAAGAAAAATTCCCTGCCCGGAGCTGAAGGCTCCGTCCTACCCACTAAAACCACCTCGTAAATTCGTCTCGCGCAAGACGGCGGGGCTACGGGAACGCTGTTGGCTTGCAACCGCGACCCCGCCAGCGGTCGTCGCTGCTAGGCGACCCGACTCTAAAGTACGCTAAGGCGCACTTTCCTACTCTGCCTCAGCAGACTCCCTCGAGTCCATTACTGGAGGCCGGGCGTCTTTCGACGACGCCCCACGATTGGTCAGAACCGACCACACCACATCACGGCGGCGGCAGCGTTCGCCCTGCGAAGGCTCGCCGCCGGCGACCTGGTCTCCTCCGACGCTGCGGGAGCGAGTCGGGATCGTCCTCCCGCTCTCGCTCCGCCGTCTCCTTTTGCGACATTACGTCGTCGCTAAACGTACAAACAGCCGACCAGGCCTCTTTGCTTCCGGCCATTCTCTCGATGATGGCCGGAAGCGACACGTCCCCTCCTATAGCCGTGGATAGGACCGCGCGAGGCTCCGCCCAAGCTGGGCACTCTGCGCGCGTGTGTTCGGCCGTATCCACGGCTCCGTTGCCACAGTGGTGGCACAACGTCGATGGTTCCCTGCCCACCACCTCGCACAGGTACTTGGCAAAGCACCCGTGCCCGGTCAAGAGCTGCGCGAGGTGATAGGTGGATGGGCCGTGCTTGCGCTCGACCCACTCCTGTAGAACAGGCCGAATGGCCTCCACGAGTTCCCGGCTAGTACCCGGGACACCCAGTCTCTCCGACCATTTGGAGAAGAGACTTTGGCGGGCCTCTTCGCGCCATTGGCGAACCTCACGAGGGTGTGGCCGGTTCTCCTCTGCTGTCGCTGCCTTGACCCGCCAGTAGACGTTCGAATTGGCCTCGGCCTCGAGGTCCCATGGCGGGCTTCCGGCGAGCAGACACGCTGCGGTGTACGACACCGTGCGGTACGCACGAGCCGCTCTGAGCGCTATAATCCGCTGCGGACGTCGCAGCGAGGCGACGTTTCGGGCGCTCAGTGCGTCCGCCCATATCGGCGCCCCGTAGAGCGCCATCGAGCGAACGACACCGGCGTACAAGCGCCTGCAGGCGCCTCCTGGCCCCCCGACGTTCGGAAGGATCGACCCCAGCGCTCCGGCTGCGGCCACCAACCTCGGGGCCAAGCACCTGAAGTGCTCTTCGAAATTCCACCTACCGTCGAGAACGAGTCCGAGATATCTCATCGTCGACCCGACGGTGATGGAAATTCCGCCCACTGTGATGGTTGCCCCCGGTGGTGGCCCGTTCCGTGGCCCGTGAAATACGAGTGCCTCGGACTTGTGCAGGGCAACCTCTAGACCCAAAGCGCGGATGCGGTGCACGACGTGTGCCACACCCGCCGTAGCGAGATAGGCCGCCTCTCGATAGGAGCGGCCACGGGCCAACACGAGGGTGTCGTCAGCGTAGCACGTTACGCTGACCCCCCGCAAAGTGGCCCCGCGCAGCACCCAGTCGTACCCTATGTTCCACAAGAGCGGCCCTAGGACCGACCCCTGCGGAACACCGCACGACAACGTCTTCCTACCCCAGCCCTCCCTCGTCGGGTAGGCCACCGCTCTGCCCGAAAAATAATCGGCCACGGTACGCCTCAAGTAGCTCGGGACATTGTGAAAGCGCAATGCCTCCAAAACTACTTCCCAGGGTAGGGTGTTGAAGGCATTGGATATATCCAATGACACTGCAATCACGACCCCACCCCGAGAGACCTCCTCCTCTGCCAGGTCCCGTACCCTGGCGATCGCGTCTAGTGTAGAACGGCCAGGTCGAAAACCATACTGCCGCTCGTTAAGGTCCGGCTCCATGCTACCCACGAGACGGGTAGCGAGCACACGCTCGAATAGCTTGCTCGTCTCGTCGAGCAACACTATCGGGCGGTAGGCCGAAGGCTGATCGGGCGGGCGCCCTTCTTTACGGATCAGAACGAGTCTGCCCGTTTTCCACCGTTGCGGAAACCTACCCTGAGCGAAGCACGCGGTGAAGAGGTGCCGAATGCTGTCGCTCATCTCGTCCAACGCGATCGCCAAGGCGCGCCCCGGGATGCCATCGGGCCCCGGGGCTGTCCTCTTCGACCGGAGCTTCAGGGCGGCCGCCTGTAACTCCGTCTCAGTGACCGGAATCACCTGATCCTCGAACTCGCGAGGTCCGGTGATGGGCGCCATGGCCGGCGGCGTGAATACTCCCCTTTCTGGAAAGAGTGTGTCCACTACAGTCTCCAGGAGTAACGGCTGGAGACTGCTGGTTAGCGGCGGAGCCCAGGGTCGGAGCTTTTGCCGTACGACACGGTACGGTCTCCCCCACGGGTCTCTTTCGAGCGTCGCCAGCCATTCCCCCCACGCCACCTCTTTGGCCTGGGCTATGGCCTTCTGCAGCGTTTGGCAGGCGGTCCTGTAGGCGGCGTAAAAGACGCCTTCCGCGTCATGGTCGCGGACCCTTCTCCTCCTGCACCGACTGTACCGTCGGCGCGCTGCCACGCAAGCTTTGCGCAGCTGGCGGAGTTCTGGGCGCCACCAGTACAACCGTCGGCGCGGCGTGAACGGTTTTGCCCGCGGCATCGCCGCATCGCAAATGCGAGACAGGGCGGCGCCGATTTCGTCGGCCTCTGTGTCGACTCGGACTACCGGGTCGGAACCGGCCCCCCAGGCTTCTACGATGGCCGCCTCTTTCGCCAGCTGGCTGTCGAGACGGCCCAGGCACCAACGCGGTCCGTCCAGCCGTCCAGCAGCGGGCGGAGCGTCCCCAGTAGGAGAGACGGGAAACGCAGAGACGCCGAACCGGATGTACCGGTGGTCGGACAGGGTCTCCACGCGCGTCTCCACTCTCCAATCGCGAACACGGCGGGCCAGGGCGTTGGACGCGAACGTGATGTCCACGATCGATTCGCCCTGCCACCGCACGCACGTGCTCTCCGACCCACTGTTGAGGACTACGAGTCCCAGTGATGTGGCCCACTCCACCAGAACCTCACCTCGTGCATCAGTCGCTGGGGAACCCCAAGCCGTTGATTTGGCGTTGAAATCCCCCGCGACCAACACAGAGGTGGGCGATATTTGCCCAACCAGAGCCCCGACCTCGACCAGCATTCGCTCGAACTCGGCGAGACTCCGATTGGGTGAGGCGTAGACGCCGACGACCGCCACACCGCCGACGACGGCCAGAACGTACCCCCTACCCTTCGCGACGCCCTCGATGGCCGGGGAGCCGGCCACAGCGGGGGCGACGATGGCCACCACTCGGTCGTGATCGGATACCCAATCGTCCCGCGAGGGAACGAAGTAGGGCTCCGACACCACCGCCACGTTAATTTGCCACTCTGCCATGCTTTGGACTAGAAGGTCCTGAGCCCTCGCAGAGTGGTTAACGTTGGCTTGGAGACAATGTAAGGCCATCACTATGCGGTCTCCATTGTCTCCACCTGTGCCCGTGAGGACGCGGCTGCGGGGCCGTTCGTCCTCACTTTGCCTTGTTTCGGTGCCACGCGAGCTTTCCCGCTCTGGCACCTTTTGCTGCCAACGGCATGAGCCGCTGGCTTACCAGCCGCTGCGCAGGCGACGCAGTTTGCGTCGGCGGCTGAGCACTCGCGTGCCTTGTGATCGGGCTGACCGCAACGGAAGCACAGCCGGCTGCGATCCACGCCCCTGTCACACTTGACCCCCATGTGACCCCCCTCGAGACATCGGAAGCAGCGGAGCGGTCTGGGCTCGAGCAGTAACACTCGTGCCGAGACCCACCCGACCCTAATCCGACCAGCCTCCACTACCTTTTTGGCTGCCGCTACTGGGCAGCTCAACCAGAGCGAGCCAGAGCCGCTCGAGCCCCGAGCAATAGCTCCCGGTCTGATCGCTCCGACAGAGCAGCCTCCGTCTGCGGCGACCGCTGCGACGACTTCCTCCGCCGTGACCGAGTCGTCCAAGTCCATCACCCTAAGTTCCGCGCACTTAGTCGGTCGATTGACCTGGACGACATCCGGGCTGAGGACCTCGCGGAGCCTGCCCGCTAGGGCATCTGCCGCCTTATCTGCCTCCTTAGTGCCCGGCGGTATCTCGAGGATCCGGGCCCCCGTGGCTGCCATACGGAATCGCACCGTAGTTAAGCCTACCTCTCTCAGGCTTATTTGGCTCTTAGCTTGAGCCAAAACCTGCTCGTACTTTAAGCCCCTCTCCTCAGCCTCGGGCTTTAACTTTAAAGTTATAACCTCAGTGCGAGGAGGTCGGAGCTTTTTCCCGCTCTTGGGCTTTTGAGATTCCTTAGGAATCTGTTTTTTCGCCGCAGCGGCCGATTTGCTGGCCGCCTTTTTGGACTCCTTTGTAGGAGTCCGCTTCGCCGCCGCCACCGATTTGCTGGCTGTCTTTTGGGATTTTCTCCCAACGACAGCGCTCCACGGAATCGGTGCGGCTTCTGTCTCCGCGGATGACGAAGGAGCGTTCCTTCGACTCGTCGCCGCTTCTTGGGCAGCCAAGTTCGGGCGTCTCGCCCGCTTCGGCTTGGCCACCTCTACGACGGCTGGAGCGTCTTTGGCTTTCGAAGCCTGCTCCGCTCTCTTGTCGGCGGCCAGCGAAGGTCGCAGACGAGGTTCTGGAAGGAGGCGGCCTTCTATACCCTCGAAGCGAGCGTTCAGCATTACGCTGAACTGCTCGCGGTTAGCGCGCAGCGCCTCCTCCATGACCTTTTGGAGGTCAGATGCGGCCACGCTGCTCGCAGCAGGCTGTTGCCGCATCTGGGCGACCTCTCGGCGGAGTTCGACCAATTGGCCCGAAAGTTGCGCATTGGCTACTTCCAGGCGGGCGACCTCCTCCGTGACGGTAAGGGCCCTCAGATCGGCCACCGCACCTTTAATGGTGTCAGCGGCCGTCTTAAGGGCCCGAACGAAGGTGCCTTTTAGGTTGCTCGACTTGTCGGCAACCTGCACCACTACGTTGATCGCCTCCTGGACTGTTGCATCCAGTCCAGCAGACGTCTGCGGCACGTCTTCGATCCCACAACGGTTTCTAAGACGTGCCGCCCTCTCTTCGATGGCCACCTTGGCCTTGGCACTGTAGGCAGCGAGCGCATCCTCCGCCTGGAAGCGCTGCTCCTTTGCCATCTCTACGTTGAAGCCAACGTAGTGCCCAGTAGTGGTCGGTCGACCACGCCCCCTTTTGGACGATGGCTTTAGCCATCTACCGACCGATGCCTCCGAGCCGCAGTCTCTAGACTGCGCGCTCGCATCGCTGTCGGAGCCCGAGAAGCTCTCTCTAGGGAGAGATCGCTTCTCCCCTTTCCGTCTAGTCCTATCCGTCGAGCAAGCGACGCTGGCGACCGACGAGTCGGACTCAGAGAGTCGTTCCAGTCGGACAACCAGCTCCTTTTTAACGCCAAGGTCGTGGGTTTCTGCGCGCGCCATCGGGGCGCCCGCATCAACCGCCATTTCGTCGGTGTCCAAATCTAAGGCAAAATCGGTATTGTTAGAATTCAATGACATAATTGATCCCACGAGTAAGGGGGAAATAAAAAGTCCACCAAGGCAGTGCCCCCTGTACCCTGGTAACCCTATTACACCGTGAGGTCGGGCGGTATCACGGGATCTCTAACCTAATGTTTTTTAATGAGGTTGGCTCCTCTTGGCCCGGCCGGTTAAGGCGAGGCCCTCGGTCCCACCACAGGCTGCGAGACATGATCCACAACACCCGGATGGGGAAACGAGTTTGAGTGGCGGTGACAATAGTCTTGCTTACTCAGAGTCGACGCCGAAACTGAGCAAACCCGCCTCTCCCTACCTATTGTCTACGGCAGCCCAAAAGGACCCCGAAGACCCAGCAACCAATAAAGTCGCCGTGTGCGTCACGTGACCCAAAACGCGGGTCCCTCCGAAATGTAAATATAAATAAAGAAATATATATATCTATTCTCCCCCCCTCGCGGCGCCCACTTGTAAAGAAGTGGGCGCAGAATCTCGTTCCCAAAATCGGGAAACGAGATCACCGCCGCGTCAGTCGTTAGCCGTTGTCGACAGCACTCCGGAAAAACATCGAAGCTGTAATGCTTATCGACCCCGTTGCCCAGGGTGCACCACGTGGAGGTGACTGACCTGCCCCCCAACCTAACCTTTTTTTTTTTTTTTTTTTTTTTTTTTTTTAACGAGGGGAAATGCATTTACGCATTGGTCGCCCAGGTCCCGGGACCGGAACGGAAAATGTGGGACTCACGGGGAAAGAAAAATTCCCTGCCCGGAGCTGAAGGCTCCGTCCTACCCACTAAAACCACCTCGTAAATTCGTCTCGCGCAAGACGGCGGGGCTACGGGAACGCTGTTGGCTTGCAACCGCGACCCCGCCAGCGGTCGTCGCTGCTAGGCGACCCGACTCTAAAGTACGCTAAGGCGCACTTTCCTGCTCTGCCTCAGCAGACTCCCTCGAGTCCATTACTGGAGGCCGGGCGTCTTTCGACGACGCCCCACGATTGGTCAGAACCGACCACACCACATCACAGCGGCGGCAGCGTTCGCCTTGCGAAGGCTCGCCGCCGGCGACCTGGTCTCCTACGACGCTGCGGGAGCGAGTCGGGATCGTCCTCCCGCTCTCGCTCCGCCGTCTCCTTTTGCGACATTACGGCGTCGCTAAACGTACAAACAGCCGACCAGGCCTCTTTGTTTCCGGCCATTCTCTCGATGATGGCCGGAAGCGACACGTCCCCTCCTATAGCCGTGGATAGGACCGCGCGAGGCTCCGCCCAAGCTGGGCACTCTGCGCGCGTGTGTTCGGCCGTATCCACGGCTCCGTTGCCACAGTGGTGGCACAACGTCGATGGTTCCCTGCCCACCACCTCGCACAGGTACTTGGCAAAGCACCCGTGCCCGGTCAAGAGCTGCGCGAGGTGATAGGTGGATGGGCCGTGCTTGCGCTCGACCCACTCCTGTAGAACAGGCCGAATGGCCTCCACGAGTTCCCGGCTAGTACCCGGGACACCCAGTCTCTCCGACCATTTGGAGAAGAGACTTTGGCGGGCCTCTTCGCGCCATTGGCGAACCTCACGAGGGTGTGGCCGGTTCTCCTCTGCTGTCGCCGCCTTGACCCTCCAGTAGACGCTCGAATTGGCCTCGGCCTCGAGGTCCCATGGCGGGCTTCCGGCGAGCAGACACGCTGCGGTGTACGACACCGTGCGGTACGCACGAGCCGCTCTGAGCGCTATAATCCGCTGCGGACGTCGCAGCGAGGCGACGTTTCGGGCGCTCAGTGCGTCCGCCCATATCGGCGCCCCGTAGAGCGCCATCGAGCGAACGACACCGGCGTACAAGCGCCTGCAGGCGCCTCCTGGGCCCCCGACGTTCGGAAGGATCGACCCCAGCGCTCCGGCTGCGGCCACCAACCTCGGGGCCAAGCACCTGAAGTGCTCTTCGAAATTCCACCTACCGTCGAGAACGAGTCCGAGATATCTCATCGTCGACCCGACGGTGATGGAAATTCCGCCCACTGTGATGGTTGCCCCCGGTGGTGGCCCGTTCCGTGGCCCGTGAAATACGAGTGCCTCGGACTTGTGCAGGGCAACCTCTAGACCCAAAGCGCGGATGCGGTGCACGACGTGTGCCACACCCGCCGTAGCGAGATAGGCCGCCTCTCGATAGGAGCGGCCACGGGCCGACACGAGGGTGTCGTCAGCGTAGCACGTTACGCTGACCCCCCGCAAAGTGGCCCCGCGCAACACCCAGTCGTACCCTATGTTCCACAAGAGCGGCCCTAGGACCGACCCCTGCGGAACACCGCACGACAACGTCTTCCTACCCCAGCCCTCCCTCGTCGGGTAGGCCACCGCTCTGCCCGAAAAATAATCGGCCACGGTACGCCTCAAGTAGCTCGGGACATTGTGAAAGCGCAATGCCTCCAAAACTACTTCCCAGGGTAGGGTGTTGAAGGCATTGGATATATCCAATGACACTGCAATCACGACCCCACCCCGAGAGACCTCCTCCTCTGCCAGGTCCCGTACCCTGGCGATCGCGTCTAGTGTAGAACGGCCAGGTCGAAAACCATACTGCCGCTCGTTAAGGCCCGGCTCCATGCTACCCACGAGACGGGTAGCGAGCACACGCTCGAATAGCTTGCTCGTCTCGTCGAGCAACACTATCGGGCGGTAGGCCGAAGGCTGATCGGGCGGGCGCCCTTCTTTACGGATCAGAACGAGTCTGCCCGTTTTCCACCGTTGCGGAAACCTACCCTGAGCGAAGCACGCGGTGAAGAGGTGCCGAATGCTTTCGCTCATCTCGTCCAACGCGATCGCCAAGGCGCGCCCCGGGATGCCATCGGGCCCCGGGGCTGTCCTCTTCGACCGGAGTTTCAGGGCGGCCGCCTGTAACTCCGTCTCAGTGACCGGAATCACCTGATCCTCGTACTCGCGAGGTCCGATGATGGGCGCCATGGCCGGCGGCGTGAATTCTCCCCTTTCGGGAAAGAGTGTGTCCACTACAGTCTCCAGGAGTAACGGCTGGAGACTGCTGGTTAGCGGCGGAGCCCAGGGTCGGAGCTTTTGCCGTACGACACGGTACGGTCTCCCCCACGGGTCTCTTTCGAGCGTCGCCAGCCATTCCCCCCACGCCGCTTCTTTGGCCTGGGCTATGGCCTTCTGCAGCGTTTGGCAGGCGGCCCTGTAGGCGGCGTAAAAGACGCCTTCCGCGTCATGGTCGCGGACCCTTCTCCTCCTGCACCGACTGTACCGTCGGCGCGCTGCCACGCAAGCTTTGCGCAGCTGGCGGAGTTCTGGGCGCCACCAGTACAACCGTCGGCGCGGCGTATGCGGTTTTGCCCGCGGCATCGCCGCATCGCAAATGCGAGACAGGGCGGCGCCGATTTCGTCGGCCTCTGTGTCGACTCGGACTACCGGGTCGGAACCGGCCCCCCAGGCTTCTACGATGGCCGCCTCTTTCGCCAGCTGGCTGTCGAGACGGCCCAGGCACCAACGCGGTCCGTCCAGCCGTCCAGCAGCGGGCGGAGCGTCCCCAGTAGGAGAGACGGGAAACGCAGAGACACCGAACCGGATATACCGGTGGTCGGACAGGGTCTCCACGCGCGTCTCAACTCTCCATTCGCGAACACGGCGGGCCAGGGCGTTGGACGCGAACGTGATGTCCACGATCGATTCGCCCTGCCACCGCACGCACGTGCTCTCCGACCCACTGTTGAGGACTACGAGTCCCAGTGATGTGGCCCACTCCACCAGAACCTCACCTCGTGCATCAGTCGCTGGGGAACCCCAAGCCGTTGATTTGGCGTTGAAATCCCCCGCGACCAACACAGGGGTGGGCGATATCTGCCCAACCAGAGCCCCGACCTCGACCAGCATTCGCTCGAACTCGGCGAGACTCCGATTGGGCGAAGCGTAGACACCGACGACAGCCACACCGCCGACGACGGCCAGAACGTACCCCCTACCCTTCGCGACGCCCTCGATGGCCGGGGAGCCGGCCACAGCGGGGGCGACGATGGCCACCACTCGGTCGTGATCGGATACCCAATCGTCCCGCGAGGGAACGAAGTAGGGCTCCGACACCACCGCCACGTTAATTTGCCACTCTGCCATGCTTTGGACTAGAAGGTCCTGAGCCCTCGCAGAGTGGTTAACGTTGGCTTGGAGACAATGTAAGGCCATCACTATGCGGTCTCCATTGTCTCCACCTGTGCCCGTGAGGACGCGGCTGCGGGGCCGTTCGTCCTCACTTTGCCTTGTTTCGGTGCCACGCGAGTTTTCCCGCTCTGACACCTTTTGCTGCCAACGGCATGAGCCGCTGGCTTACCAGCCGCTGCGCAGGCGACGCAATTTGCGTCGGCGGCTGAGCACTCGCGTGCCTTGTGATCGGGCTGACCGCAACGGAAGCACAGCCGGCTGCGATCCACGCCCCTGTCACACTTGACTCCCATGTGACCCCCCTCGAGACACCGGAAGCAGCGGAGCGGTCTGGGCTCGAGCAGTAACACTCGTGCCGAGACCCACCCGACCCTAATCCGACCAGCCTCCACTACCTTTTTGGCTGCCGCTACTGGGCAGCTCAACCAGAGCGAGCCAGAGCCGCTCGGGCCCCGAGCAATAGCTCCCGGTCTGATCGCTCCGACAGAGCAGCCTCCGTCTGCGGCGACCGCTGCGACGACTTCCTCCGCCGTGACCGAGTCGTCCAAGTCCATCACCCTAAGTTCCGCACACTTAGTCGGTCGATTGACCTGGACGACATCCGGGCTGAGGACCTCGCGGAGCCTGCCCGCTAGGGCATCTGCCGCCTTATCTGCCTCCTTAGTGCCCGGCGGTATCTCGAGGATCCGGGCCCCCGTGGCTGCCATACGGAATCGCACCGTAGTTAAGCCTACCTCTCTTAGGTTTATTTGGCTCTTAGCTTGAGCCAAAACCTGCTCGTACTTTACGCCCCTCTCCTCAGCCTCGGGCTTTAACTTTAAAGTTATAACCTCAGTGCGAGGAGGTCGGAGCTTTTTCCCGCTCTTGGACTTTTGAGATTCCTTAGGAATCTGTTTTTTCGCCGCAGCGGCCGATTTGCTGGCCGCCTTTTTGGACTCCTTTGTAGGAGTCCGCTTCGCCGCCGCCACCGATTTGCTGGCTGTCTTTTGGGATTTTCTCCCAACGACAGCGCTCCACGGAATCGGTGCGGCTTCTGTCTCCGCGGATGACGAGGGAGCATTCCCTCGACTCGTCGCCGCTTCTTGGGCAGCCAAGTTCGGGCGTCTCGCCCGCTTCGGCTTGGCCACCTCTACGACGGCTGGAGCGTCTTTGGCTTTGGAAGCCTGCTCCGCTCTCTTGTCGGCGGCCAGCGAAGGTCGCAGACGAGGTTCTGGAAGGAGGCGGCCTTCTATACCCTCGAAGCGAGCGTTCAGCATTACGCTGAACTGCTCGCGGTTAGCGCGCAGCGCCTCCTCCATGACCTTTTGGAGGTCAGATGCGGCCACGCTGCTCGCAGCAGGCTGTTGCCGCATCTGGGCGACCTCTCGGCGGAGTTCGGCCAATTGGCCCGAAAGTTGCGCATTGGCTACTTCCAGGCGGGCGACCTCCTCCGTGACGGTAAGGGCCCTCAGATCGGCCACCGCACCTTTAATGGTGTCAGCGGCCGTCTTAAGGGCCCGAACGAAGGTGCCTTTTAGGTTGCTCGACTTGTCGGCAACCTGCACCACTACGTTGATCGCCTCCTGGACTGTTGCATCCAGTCCAGCAGACGTCTGCGGCACGTCTTCGATCCCACAACGGTTTCTAAGACGTGCCGCCCTCTCTTCGATGGCCACCTTGGCCTTGGCACTGTAGGCAGCGAGCGCATCCTCCGCCTGGAAGCGCTGCTCCTTTGCCATCTCTACGTTGAAGCCAACGTAGTGCCCAGTAGTGGTCGGTCGACCACGCCCCCTTTTGGACGATGGCTTTAGCCATCTACCGACCGATGCCTCCGAGCCGCAGTCTCTAGACTGCGCGCTCGCATCGCTGTCGGAGCCCGAGAAGCTCTCTCTAGGAAGAGATCGCTTCTCCCCTTTTCGTCTTTGCCTATCCGTCAAGCAAGCGACGCTGGCGACCGACGAGTCGGACTCAGAGAGTCGTTCCAGTCGGACAACCAGCTCCTTTTTAGCGCCAAGGTCGTTGGTTTCTGCGCGCGCCATCGGGGCGCCCGCATCAACCGCCATTTCGTCGTTATCCGATCGTAAGGCATCAGGTCCGTTTTCGTTATTTTTTGAGTTCAAAGCCATAATTGATCCCACGAGTATGGGGGAAATAAAAAGTCCACCAAGGCAGTGCCCCCTGTACCCTGGTAACCCTATTACACCGTGAGGTCGGGCGGTATCACGGGATCTCTAACCTAATGTTTTTTAATGAGGTTGGCTCCTCTCGGCCCGGCCGGTTAAGGCAAGGCCCTCGGTCCCACCACAGGCTGCGAGACATGATCCACAACACCCGGATGGGGAAACGAGTTTGAGAGGCGGTGACAATAGTCTTGTTTACTCAGAGTCGACGCCGAAACTGAGCAAACCCGCCTCTCCCTACCTATTGTCTACGGCAGCCCAAAAGGACCCCGAAGACCCAGCAACCAATAAAGTCGCCGTGTGCGTCACGTGACCCAAAACGCGGGTCCCTCCGAAATGTAAATATAAATAAAGAAATATGTATATCTATTCTCCCCCCCTCGCGGCGCCCACTTGTAAAGAAGTGGGCGCAGAATCTCGTTCCCAAAATCGGGAAACGAGATCACCGCCGCGTCAGTCGTTAGCCGTTGTCGACAGCACTCCGGAAAAACATCGAAGCTGTAATGCTTATCGACCCCGTTGCCCAGGGTGCACCACGTGGAGGTGACTGACCTGCCCCCCGCCCCCCAACCTAACCTAACCTAACCTAACCTTTTTTTTTTTTTTTTTTTTTTTTTTAACGAGGGGAAATGCATTTACGCATTGGTCGCCCGGTCCCGGGACCGGAACGGAAAATGTGGGACTCACGGGGAAAGAAAAATTCCCTGCCCGGAGCTGAAGGCTCCGTCCTACCCACTAAAACCACCTCGTAAATTCGTCTCGCGCAAGACGGCGGGGCTACGGGAACGCTGTTGGCTTGCAACCGCGACCCCGCCAGCGGTCGTCGCTGCTAGGCGACCCGACTCTAAAGTACGCTAAGGCGCACTTTCCTACTCTGCCTCAGCAGACTCCCTCGAGTCCATTACTGGAGGCCGGGCGTCTTTCGACGACGCCCCACGATTGGTCAGAACCGACCACACCACATCACAGCGGCGGCAGCGTTCGCCTTGCGAAGGCTCGCCGCCGGCGACCTGGTCTCCTACGACGCTGCGGGAGCGAGTCGGGATCGTCCTCCCGCTCTCGCTCCGCCGTCTCCTTTTGCGACATTACGGCGTCGCTAAACGTACAAACAGCCGACCAGGCCTCTTTGTTTCCGGCCATTCTCTCGATGATGGCCGGAAGCAACACGTCCCCTCCTATAGCCGTGGATAGGACCGCGCGAGGCTCCGCCCAAGCTGGGCATTCTGCGCGCGTGTGTTCGGCCGTATCCACGGCTCCGTTGCCACAGTGGTGGCACAACGTCGATGGTTCCCTGCCCACCACCTCGCACAGGTACTTGGCAAAGCACCCGTGCCCGGTCAAGAGCTGCGCGAGGTGATAGGTGGATGGGCCGTGCTTGCGCTCGACCCACTCCTGTAGAACAGGCCGAATGGCCTCCACGAGTTCCCGGCTAGTACCCGGGACACCCAGTCTCTCCGACCATTTGGAGAAGAGACTTTGGCGGGCCTCTTCGCGCCATTGGCGAACCTCACGAGGGTGTGGCCGGTTCTCCTCTGCTGTCGCTGCCTTGACCCGCCAGTAGACGCTCGAATTGGCCTCGGCCTCGAGGTCCCATGGCGGGCTTCCGGCGAGCAGACACGCTGCTGTGTACGACACCGTGCGGTACGCACGAGCCGCTCTGAGCGCTATAATCCGCTGCGGACGTCGCAGCGAGGCGACGTTTCGGGCGCTCAGTGCGTCCGCCCATATCGGCGCCCCGTAGAGCGCCATCGAGCGAACGACACCGGCGTACAAGCGCCTGCAGGTGCCTCCTGGGCCCCCGACGTTCGGAAGGATCGACCCCAGCGCTCCGGCTGCGGCCACCAACCTCGGGGCCAAGCACCTGAAGTGCTCTTCGAAATTCCACCTACCGTCGAGAACGAGTCCGAGATATCTCATCGTCGACCCGACGGTGATGGAAATTCCGCCCACTGTGATGGTTGCCCCCGGTGGTGGCCCGTTCCGTGGCCCGTGGAATACGAGTGCCTCGGACTTGTGCAGGGCAACCTCTAGACCCAAAGCGCGGATGCGGTGCACGACATGTGCCACACCCGCCGTAGCGAGATAGGCCGCCTCTCGATAGGAGCGGCCACGGGCCGACACGAGGGTGTCGTCAGCGTAGCACGTTACGCTGACCCCCCGCAAGGTGGCCCC
Source organism: Nymphalis polychloros (assembly GCA_905220585.2). Lineage (NCBI taxonomy): Eukaryota > Metazoa > Arthropoda > Insecta > Lepidoptera > Nymphalidae > Nymphalis > Nymphalis polychloros. The sequence continues at coordinate 13,372,612 of HG992255.1, read as the reverse complement.
GCGCAGCACCCAGTCGTACCCTATGTTCCACAAGAGCGGCCCTAGGACCGACCCCTGCGGAACACCGCACGACAACGTCTTCCTACCCCAGCCCTCCCTCGTCGGGTAGGCCACCGCTCTGCCCGAAAAATAGTCGGCCACGGTACGCCTCAAGTAGCTCGGGACATTGTGAAAGCGCAATGCCTCCAAAACTACTTCCCAGGGTAGGGTGTTGAAGGCATTGGATATATCCAATGACACTGCAATCACGACCCCACCCCGAGAGACCTCCTCCTCTGCCAGGTCCCGTACCCTGGCGATCGCGTCTAGTGTAGAACGGCCAGGTCGAAAACCATACTGCCGCTCGTTAAGGCCCGGCTCCATGCTACCCACGAGACGGGTAGCGAGCACACGCTCGAATAGCTTGCTCGTCTCGTCGAGCAACACTATCGGGCGGTAGGCCGAAGGCTGATCGGGCGGGCGCCCTTCTTTACGGATCAGAACGAGTCTGCCCGTTTTCCACCGTTGCGGAAACCTACCCTGAGCGAAGCACGCGGTGAAGAGGTGCCGAATGCTGTCGCTCATCTCGTCCAACGCGATCGCCAAGGCGCGCCCCGGGATGCCATCGGGCCCCGGGGCTGTCCTCTTCGACCGGAGTTTCAGGGCGGCCGCCTGTAACTCCGTCTCAGTGACCGGAGTCACCTGATCCTCGAACTCGCGAGGTCCGGTGATGGGCGCCATGGCCGGCGGCGTGAATTCTCCCCTTTCTGGAAAGAGTGTGTCCCCTACAGTCTCCAGGAGTAACGGCTGGAGACTGCTGGTTAGCGGCGGAGCCCAGGGTCGGAGCTTTTGCCGTACGACACGGTACGGTCTCCCCCACGGGTCTCTTTCGAGCGTCGCCAGCCATTCCCCCCACGCCACCTCTTTGGCCTGGGCTATGGCCTTCTGCAGCGTTTGGCAGGCGGCCCTGTAGGCGGCGTAAAAGACGCCTTCCGCGTCATGGTCGCGGACCCTTCTCCTCCTGCACCGACTGTACCGTCGGCGCGCTGCCACGCAAGCTTTGCGCAGCTGGCGGAGTTCTGGGCGCCACCAGTACAACCGTCGGCGCGGCGTGAACGGTTTTGCCCGCGGCATCGCCGCATCGCAAATGCGAGACAGGGCGGCGCCGATTTCGTCGGCCTCTGTGTCGACTCGGACTACCGGGTCGGAACCGGCCCCCCAGGCTTCTACGATGGCCGCCTCTTTCGCCAGCTGGCTGTCGAGACGGCCCAGGCACCAACGCGGTCCGTCCAGCCGTCCAGCAGCGGGCGGAGCGTCCCCAGTAGGAGAGACGGGAAACGCAGAGACACCGAACCGGATGTACCGGTGGTCGGACAGGGTCTCCACGCGCGTCTCCACTCTCCAATCGTGAACACGGCGGGCCAGGGCGTTGGACGCGAACGTGATGTCCACGATCGATTCGCCCTGCCACCGCACGCACGTGCTCTCCGACCCACTGTTGAGGACTACGAGTCCCAGTGATGTGGCCCACTCCACCAAAACCTCACCTCGTGCATCAGTCGCTGGGGAACCCCAAGCCGTTGATTTGGCGTTGAAATCCCCCGCGACCAACACAGAGGTGGGCGATATTTGCCCAACCAGAGCCCCGACCTCGACCAGCATTCGCTCGAACTCGGCGAGACTCCGATTGGGTGAGGCGTAGACGCCGACGACCGCCACACCGCCGACGACGGCAAGAACGTACCCCCTACCCTTCGCAACGCCCTCGATGGCCGGGGAGCCGGCCACAGCGGGGGCGACGATGGCCACCACTCGGTCGTGATCGGATACCCAGTCGTCCCGCGAGGGAACGAAGTAGGGCTCCGACACCACCGCCACGTTAATTTGCCACTCTGCCATGCTTTGGACTAGAAGGTCCTGAGCCCTCGCAGAGTGGTTAACGTTGGCTTGGAGACAATGTAAGGCCATCACTATGCGGTCTCCATTGTCTCCACCTGTGCCCGTGAGGACGCGGCTGCGGGGCCGTTCGTCCTCACTTTGCCTTGTTTCGGTGCCACGCGAGCTTTCCCGCTCTGGCACCTTTTGCTGCCAACGGCATGAGCCGCTGGCTTACCAGCCGCTGCGCAGGCGACGCAATTTGCGTCGGCGGCTGAGCACTCGCGTGCCTTGTGATCGGGCTGACCGCAACGGAAGCACAGCCGGCTGCGATCCACGCCCCTGTCACACTTGACCCCCATGTGACCCCCCTCGAGACACCGGAAGCAGCGGAGCGGTCTGGGCTCGAGCAGTAACACTCGTGCCGAGACCCACCCGACCCTAATCCGACCAGCCTCCACTACCTTTTTGGCTGCCGCTACTGGGCAGCTCAACCAGAGCGAGCCAGAGCCGCTCGGGCCCCGGGCAATAGCTCCCGGTCTGATTGCTCCGACAGAGCAGCCTCCGTCTGCGGCGACCGCTGCGACGACTTCCTCCGCCGTGACCGAGTCGTCCAAGTCCATCACCCTAAGCTCCGCACACTTAGTCGGTCGATTGACCTGGACGACGTCCGGGCTGAGGACCTCGCGGAGCCTGCCCGCTAGGGCATCTGCCGCCTTATCTGCCTCCTTAGTGCCCGGCGGTATCTCGAGGATCCGTGCCCCCGTGGCTGCCATACGGAATCGCACCGTAGTTAAGCCTACCTCTCGCAGGTTTATTTGGCTCTTAGCTTGAGCCAAAACCTGCTCGTACTTTACGCCCCTCTCCTCAGCCTCGGGCTTTAACTTTAAGGTTATAACCTCAGTGCGAGGAGGTCGGAGCTTTTTCCCGCTCTTGGACTTTTGAGATTCCTTAGGAATCTGTTTTTTCGCCGCAGCGGCCGATTTGCTGGCCGCCTTTTTGGACTCCTTTGTAGGAGTCCGCTTCGCCGCCGCCACCGATTTGCTGGCTGTCTTTTGGGATTTTCTCCCAACGACAGCGCTCCACGGAATCGGTGCGGCTTCTGTCTCCGCGGATGACGAAGGAGCGTTCCTTCGACTCGTCGCCGCTTCTTGGGCAGCCAAGTTCGGGCGTCTCGCCCGCTTCGGCTTGGCCACCTCTACGACGGCTGGAGCGTCTTTGGCTTTCGAAGCCTGCTCCGCTCTCTTGTCGGCGGCCAGCGAAGGTCGCAGACGAGGTTCTGGAAGGAGGCGGCCTTCTATACCCTCGAAGCGAGCGTTCAGCATTACGCTGAACTGCTCGCGGTTAGCGCGCAGCGCCTCCTCCATGACCTTTTGGAGGTCAGATGTGGCCACGCTGCTCGCAGCAGGCTGTTGCCGCATCTGGGCGACCTCTCGGCGGAGTTCGGCCAATTGGCCCGAAAGTTGCGCATTGGCTACTTCCAGGCGGGCGACCTCCTCCGTGACGGTAAGGGCCCTCAGATCGGCCACCGCACCTTTAATGGTGTCAGCGGCCGTCTTAAGGGCCCGAACGAAGGTGCCTTTTAGGTTGCTCGACTTGTCGGCAACCTGCACCACTACGTTGATCGCCTCCTGGACTGTTGCATCCAGTCCAGCAGACGTCTGCGGCACGTCTTCGATCCCACAACGGTTTCTAAGACGTGCCGCCCTCTCTTCGATGGCCACCTTGGCCTTGGCACTGTAGGCAGCGAGCGCATCCTCCGCCTGGAAGCGCTGCTCCTTTGCCTTCTCTTCGTTGAAGCCAACGTAGTGCCCAGTAGTGGTCGGTCGACCACGCCCCCTTTTGGAAGATGGCTTCAGCCATCTACCGACCGATGCCTCCGAGCCGCAGTCTCTAGACTGCGCGCTCGCATCGCTGTCGGAGCCCGAGAAGCTCTCTCTAGGGAGAGATCGCTTCTCCCCTTTCCGTCTAGTCCTATCCGTCGAGCAAGCGACGCTGGCGACCGACGAGTCGGACTCAGAGAGTCGTTCCAGTCGGACAACCAGCTCCTTTTTAACGCCAAGGTCGTGGGTTTCTGCGCGCGCCATCGGGGCGCCCGCATCAACCGCCATTTCGTCGGTGTCCAAATCTAAGGCAAAATCGGTATTGTTAGAATTCAATGACATAATTGATCCCACGAGTAAGGGGGAAATAAAAAGTCCACCAAGGCAGTGCCCCCTGTACCCTGGTAACCCTATTACACCGTGAGGTCGGGCGGTATCACGGGATCTCTAACCTAATGTTTTTTAATGAGGTTGGCTCCTCTTGGCCCGGCCGGTTAAGGCGAGGCCCTCGGTCCCACCACAGGCTGCGAGACATGATCCACAACACCCGGATGGGGAAACGAGTTTGAGTGGCGGTGACAATAGTCTTGCTTACTCAGAGTCGACGCCGAAACTGAGCAAACCCGCCTCTCCCTACCTGTTGTCTACGGCAGCCCAAAAGGACCCCGAAGACCCAGCAACCAATAAAGTCGCCGTGTTCGTCACGTGACCCAAAACGCGGGTCCCTCCGAAATGTAAATATAAATAAATAAATAAATATATAAATATATATCTATTCTCCCCTCCTCGCGGCGCCCACTTGTAAAGAAGTGGGCGCAGAATCTCGTTCCCAAAACCGGGAAACGAGATTATCGCCGCGTCAGTCGTTAGCCGTTGTCGACAGCACTCCGGAAAAACATCGAAGCTGTAATGCTTATCGACCCCGTTGCCCAGGGTGCACCACGTGGAGGTGACTGACCTGCCCCCCAACCTAACCTAACCTAACCTAACCTAACCTAACCTTTTTTTTTTTTTTTTTGTTTAACGAGGAGGAAAGGCATTTACGCCTGCCGCCCGGTCGGGGGACCGGGACGGGTATGTGGGACTCACGGGGCAGAAGGCCCCGTCCTACCCACTAAAACCTCCTCGAAATTCCGCCTCTCCGCAAGGCGGCAGGGCCACGGGAACGCGTTAGCTTGCAACCGCGACCCTGCCAGCGGCAGTCGCTAAACGGCGACCCGCCTCAAAGGCGCGCCAGGATGTTAAGGCGCGCCTTCCAACTCCGCCTCCGTCTGTGCTGTGACGGACTCCCCCGAGTCCGCCACTGGAGGCCAGGCGTCAGGGGCCGACGCCCCGCAGCGGATCAGGTGGCTGGCTCCGCCGCCAACCACACTCAGGCCAGGTCATTGCGGCAACGTGCGACCTGCGAACGCACGTCGCCGCCGACCAGGCCGCCTTCGGCGCAGAGGGAGGGAGCCGGTGTCGTCCTCCCGCTGCCGTTCTGCGTGTTCCTTCGCGGACATAACGTGTTCGCTGAAGTCACGCATTGCCGCCCACGCTTCTTCACTGGCGGCCATCCTTTTTACAATCGCCGGAAGCGTCACGTCTCCACCGAATGCCGTGGACAGGGCTGCGCGAGGCTCCGCCCAGGCTGGGCACTCTGCGCGCGTGTGCTCGGCCGTGTCCACGGCTCCGTCGCCACAATGATGACATACCACCGACGGCTCTCTCCCGACCACTTCGCACAAGTACTTGGCGAAGCAGCCGTGACCGGTCATGAGCTGCGTCAGGTGGTACGTGAGTGGGCCGTGTTTGCGTTCGACCCACTCTTTCAAAACAGGCCGAATGGCCGCTACGAGTTCCCCACTGGCACCCGGAACTCGTAGCCTTTCCGCCCATTTGAGGAGGAGGTTTTCGCGGGCCTCTTCCCGCCACTGTCGGACCTCACAAAGGTGGGGCCGGTTACCCGCCGCCCTCGCTCCCTTAACCCGCCAGTAGACACTCGAGCTGACTTCGGCCTCGAGGTCCCATGGCGGGCTTCCGGAGAGCAAGGTGGCTGCCGTGTAGGACACCGTGCGGTACGCCCGAGCCGCCCTGAGCGCCATGGCCCGCTGCGGACGTCGCAGCGAGGCCACGTTGCGAGCACTCAGGACGTCCGCCCATATCGGCGCTCCGTAGAGCGCCATCGAGCGTATCACGCCGGTGTACAGGCGCCTGCAGGGGGCACCCGGCCCTCCGATGTTTGGCAGTAGCCGCCCCAGCGCTCCGGCTGCAGCCACCAGTCTTGGGGCCAAGCGCCGGAAGTGCTCGTCGAACTTCCACCTGCCGTCGAGGACGAGTCCCAGGTACTTCATCGTCGACCCGACGGTGATGGAAGTTCCGCCGACAGTGATGGCCATCCCCCGAGGTGGGGCGTTCCGAGGCCCATGAAACACTAGGGCCTCGGATTTGTGTAATGCCACCTCGAGGCCCAGGGCGCGGATGCGGTGGACCGCATGTGCCACACCCGCCGTGGCCAGATACGCCGCCTCCCGGTGGGAGCTGCCGCGGGCCGACACGAGGGTGTCGTCAGCGTAGCAGGTGACGCTGACCCCCCGCAGAGTGGCCCCGCGCAGCACCCAGTCGTAGCCGATGTTCCACAGGAGTGGCCCTAAGACCGAGCCCTGTGGAACACCGCACGTCATCATCCTCCTGCTCGAACCATCCCTCGTCGGGTAGACGACCGCTCGGCCCACGAAGTAGTCGCCGATGGTTCGACGCAGGTAGGCCGGGACATCATGATACTTGAGGCCCTCCAGTATGACCTCCCAAGGCAGGGTGTTGAAGGCGTTGGAGATATCCAGCGACACTGCCATCAACACCCCACCCCGAGAAACCTCCTCCTCTGCGAGCTGCCTCACCCTGGCGACTGCGTCCAGCGTCGAGCGGCCGGGGCGAAATCCGAACTGGCACTCGCTAAGGCCCGGCTCCATGCTGCTGACAAGACGGGCTGCAAGAACGCGCTCAAAGAGCTTGCTCGTCTCGTCGAGCAGCACGATTGGGCGGTAGGCCGACGGCTGATCGGGCGCTCGTCCCTCCTTGCGGATGAGAACGAGCCTTCCCGTTTTCCACCGATCGGGGAACCTGCCTTGAGCCAGGCACGCGGAAAATAGGCGCCGGACGCTCTCGCCGATTTCGCCCATGGCAATCGCCAGGGCGCGTCCCGGAATACCGTCAGGCCCAGGGGCTGTCCTTTTCGAACGTAACTTCAGGACAGCCGCACACAACTCCGCCTCGGTAACCGGGTACGCCTGGTCCGCCATCTGTCCATCCTCGCGATCCCTCGTCGGTACCATCGGTGGTACGAACGCTCCACGCTCGGGAAAGAGCTCGTGGGTGATTCGCTCCACGAGCTGCGGCTGGAGACTGCTGGTGACCGGGGGAGTCCAGGGTCGGAGCTTCTGCCTCACGACCCGGTACGGTCTCCCCCACGGATCCTTCTCGAGGGTCGCCAGCCACTCCTCCCACGCCGCCTCTTTTGCCTGGGCTATGGCCTTCTGCAGTGTTATACAGGCAGACCTGTAGGCGGCGTAGAGGACTTCCTCCGATGCGTGGTCGCGGACTCGCCTCCTCCTGCACCGAGTGTACCGACGACGGGCGGCGACGCAAGCTCTCCTCAGCTGGCGGAGTTCGGGCAGCCACCAGTAGACGCGGCGACGTGGGGTCTGAGGCTTGACTCTCGGCATCGCCACATCGCAAATGCGGAACAGGGCGGCGCCGAGTTGGTCAGCCTCTCGGTCGACCTGGACAACCGGGTCGGAACCGGCGCCCCAGGCCTCCACGATGGCCGCCTCTTTTGCCAACTGGCTATCGAGACGGCCAAGACTCCACCGCGGACCTTCTGACCGCTCAACAGCGGGCTGGACGACGGGAACCGCGGAGACATCAAATCGGATATATCGGTGATCCGATAGTGTCTCCGCACCCGTCTCCACCCTCCAGTCCCGAACACGGCGGGCCAGGGCGTTGGACGCGAACGTGATGTCGACAATCGATTCGCCCTGTAGCCGCACGCACGTGCTCTCCGACCCACTGTTGATCACCGCGAGACCAGTAGCAGCTGCCCACTCCTCGAGAGCCTCGCCTCTGGCATCTGTCGCAGGGGAACCCCAAGCCGTGGATTTGGCATTGAAGTCCCCCGCAACTATCACCGGGCTGGGTGATACCTGCCCAACCAGAGCCCCGACCTCGACTAGCTGTTGTTCAAAGTCGGCGAGACTCCGATTGGGAGAGGCGTAGACTCCCACAACCGCAAGATCGCCCACGACGGCGAGCACGCACCCTCTGCCCCTGACTACACCCTCGATGGACGGGGAGCCAGCGACAGCAGGGGCGACGATGGCCACCACTCCATCGTGGTCGGAGACCCAGTCGTCCCGGGAGGGAACGAGGTAGGGCTCCGATACCACCGCAACGCCGACTTGCCACTCTGCCATGCTTTGGACTAGCAGGTCCTGGGCCCTGGCAGAGTGGTTGACATTGGCCTGGAGACAACGAAGGGCCATCAGTTCGCGGTCTCCATAGGCTCCACTCCTGCGCTTGCAGCGCTTCTCTTCTGCGGCGCTCTCTCCTTCTGCGGCGCTGCCCGTTTGCTGCCGCCCTGGCAGCCCTTGCACCCGACCGCATGGGTTGCCGGCTTACCGGCCGCTGAGCACACTACGCACTTTGCTTCAGCGGCAGCACAGTCCCGGGCCTTGTGGTCGGGCTGACCGCACCGGAAGCACAAACGGCTGCGGTCGACACCCCTGTCGCATTTGGCCCCCACATGGCCCCCCTCCAGGCACCGGTAACAACGTAGTGGCCTCGGCTCGAGCAGCGTTACCCGCGCCGAGACCCAACCGACCTTTACGCGGCCGTCCTCCACCACCTTTTTTGCGGCAGCCACCGGGCAGCTCAGCCAGAGGGAGCCACAGCCACTCGAGCCCCGAGCGATAGCCCCCGGCCTTATAGCTCCCGCAGAGCAGCCCCCAGCTTCGGCCACCGCAGCCACCACCTCCTCCGCCGTGACGGAATCGTCCAGGTCCATGACCCTTAACTCGACGCACTTGGTCGGTCTATGGACCTGGACGTCGTCCGGGTTAAGCGCCTCGCGGAGTTTAGACGCGAGGGCGTCCGCCGCTTTTTCTGCATCGCTGGTGCCCGGCGGAATCTCCAGGATGCGCCCTCCCGTCGCTGCTGCCCTAAAGCGCACCGCAGTCAAGCCGACCTCGCTCAGCTTGACGCGGCTCTTCGCTTGGGCCAGGACGTCTTCGTATCTGAGGCCCTTCTCCACAGCACCGGGCCTCAGCGTGATCGTTATCACGGCGGAGCGAGGAGGGCGGAGTTTCCTCTTTGGAGGGGCCTTCTTTTTGGAGCTGGCCGAGTTCGACTTCGCTGCCGGTGCAGCCGGTTCGGTGGTCTTGGTCGCGGCCTTCTTGGTCGCCGTTTTCCGAACGACGGCACTCCAGCTTGTCGAGGAACTGCCCGGCCCCGAGGATGACGGAGGGGCACTCTTTGGCGCCGCTGCCGCAGCTGCTTCTTGCGCCGCCATATTAGGGCGTTTTCCCCGTTTAGGCTTGGATCGTTGGGCTGCCTCGACGTTCACGACCTCAGCGGAGAGCGGTTCGGCTGTAACACCCACGGTTGCGGTCGGAACCTGCGCCGCCCTGCGATCGGCGGCCAACGGAGGTCGCAGCCGAGGCTCCGGTAGGAGGCGGCGCTCAATACCTTCCATCCGCGCGTTCAGCATGTTTGCGAACTGCTCGCGGTTGGAGCGCAGCGCCTCCTCCATGATTCGCTGGATGTTTGAGTCGCCCAACGTAGCCGGCTGTTTGCGCATCTCGGCCACCTCGCGGCGCAGCTCGGCCAACTGGCCCGAGAGCTGTGCGTTGGCCGCTTCCAGTCGGGCAACTTCCTCCGACATGGTCAGCGCCCTGAGATCTGCCACAGCACCTTTGATGGTGTCCGCGGCAGTCTTCAGGGCTCGGACGAATGTACCCTTCATGTTGCCCGACTTGTTAGCAACCTGTAACACCACGTCAAGTGCCTGTTGGACCGCCGCGTCCAGAGCGACTCGCCTCCTCCTGAGCCGAGTGTATTGGCGACGGGCGGCGACGCAAGCTCTCCTCAGCTGCCGGAGTTCGGGTCGCCACCAGTAGACGCGGCGACGTGGGGTCTGAGGCTTGACTCTCGGCATCGCCACATCGCAAATGCGGAACAGGGCGGCGCCGAGTTGGTCAGCCTCTCGGTCGACCTGGACAACCGGGTCGGAACCGGCGCCCCAGGCCTCCACGATGGCCGCCTCTTTTGCCAACTGGCTATCGAGACGGCCAAGACTCCACCGCGGGCCTTCTGACCGCTCAACAGCGGGCTGGACGACGGGAACCGCGGAGACATCAAATCGGATATATCGGTGATCCGATAGTGTCTCCGCACCCGTCTCCACCCTCCAGTCCCGAACACGGCGGGCCAGGGCGTTGGACGCGAACGTAATGTCGACGATCGATTCGCCCTGTAGCCGCACGCACGTGTTCTCCGACCCACTGTTGATCACCGCGAGACCAGTAGCAGCTGCCCACTCCTCGAGAGCCTCGCCTCTGGCATCCGTCGCAGGGGAACCCCAAGCCGTGGATTTGGCATTGAAGTCCCCCGCAACAATCACCGGGCTGGGTGATACTTGCCCAACCAGAGCCCCGACCTCGACCAGCTGTTGTTCAAAGTCGGCGAGACTCCGATTGGGAGAGGCGTAGACTCCCACAACCGCCACATCGCCTACAACCGCGAGCACGCACCCTCTGCCCCTGGCTATACCCTCGATGGACGGGGAGCCAGCCACGGCAGGGGCGACGATGGCCACCACTTCTTCGTGGTCGGAGACCCAATCGTCCCGGGAGGGAACAAAATAGGGCTCCGATACCACCGCAACGCCGATTTGCCACTCTGCCATGCTTTGGACTAGGAGGTCCTGAGCCCTGGCAGAGTGGTTTATGTTAGCCTGGAGACAGCGCAGGTCCATCAGTGCGCCGTCTCCATTGGCTCCGCCTCGATACTTGCAGGAGTGGCTACGGAGCCTGTCGTAGCCATTCTGCTCTTCTGCGGCGCTGCTCGTTTTCTGCCGCCCTGGCAGCCCTTGCATCCGACCGCATGGGCTGCTGGCTTACCGGCCGCTGAACAGACCACACATTTTGCCACCGGGGCAGCACATTCCCGGGCCTTGTGGTCGGGCTGACCGCACCGGAAGCACAAACGGCTGCGGTCCACACCCCTGTCACATTTGGCCCCCACGTGGCCCCCCTCCAGGCACCGGTAACAACGCAGTGGCCTCGGCTCGAGCAACGTTACTCGCGCCGAGACCCACCCCACCTTTATACGGCCAGCCTCCACCACCTTTTTTGCGGCAGCCACCGGGCAGCTCAGCCAGAGGGAGCCAGAGCCACTCGAGCCCCGAGCAATAGCCCCCGGCCTTATAGCTCCCGCGGAGCAGCCCCCAGATTCGGCCACCGCAGCCACCACCTCCTCCGCCGTGACGGAATCGTCCAGGTCCATGACCCTTAGCTCGACGCACTTGGTCGGCCTATGGACCTGGACGTCGTCCGGGTTTAGCACCTCGCGAAGCTTGGATGCGAGGGCGTCCGCCGCTTTTTCCGCATCGCTGGTGCCCGGCGGGACCTCCAGTATGCGTCCTCCTGTGGCTGCTGCCCTGAAGCGCACCGCAGTCAAGCCGACCTCGCTCAACTTGATGCGGCTCTTCGCTTGGGCCAGGACAGTCTCGTACTTGAGGCCCTTCTCGGAGGCACCGGGCTTTAGTGTGATCGTAATCACGGCGGAGCGAGGTGGGCGGAGTTTCCTTTTGGGAGCCTTGGGGGCCTGTTTAGCTGCACCGGTGGACTTCGTCGATGCCGCCGGTTCGGTGGTCGTCTTTTTAGACGTTCGTCGAACGACGGCGCTCCAGGTTGTCGGAGCACTTCCTGGTTGCGAAGACGACGGAGGGGCATTCTTTGTTGGCGCCGCCGCTGCCGCTTCTTGGGCGGCCATAGCCGGCTGTTTTCGCATCTGGGCCACCTCGCGGCGCAGCTCGGCCAGCTGGCCCGAAAGCTGAGCGTTGGCTGCTTCAAGTCGGGCTACCTCTTCCGACATGGTCAGCGCCCTGAGATCTGCCACAGCACCTTTGATGGTGTCCGCGGCAGTCTTCAGGGCTCGGACGAATGTTCCCTTCATGTTGCCCGACTTATTAGCAACCTGTAACACCACGTCGAGAGCCTGTTGGACCGCTGCGTCCAGAGCGGCGGACGTCTTCGGCACGTCCTCAGCTGCAGATGGTTGGCGGTTTCTCAAACGGGCCGCCCTTTCTTCAATCGCCACCTTGGCCGCTTCGTTATAGGCGGCCAACGAATCTTCCGCCTGGAGGTTATCTTTCTTGGTTAGACTGAGCTCCGTCTGTGTCTTCCCCAGTCCAACAAACCTACCATGAGTAGGCGGACGGCCACGCCCCCTCTTGTTAGCGGGTTTGAGCCACCTGCTGGCTGAGGATTCGGATTTGTCGCTCAGCTGGACGCTCGCGTCGCTCTCCGAGCCCGAGCAGCTATCCCCAGCGTGGCTCCGCTTTTCTCCTCTACTCCGCTTTTGATGTTCCGCCGATTCCACGGACTGCATGCTGCAGACCGAGGAGTCCGACTCAGAGAGTCGTTCAAGCCTAATCGTCAGTCCTTTTAGAACGCCAGTGTCGTTGGTTTCAGCGCGCGCCATCGGGGCGCCCGCCTCCACCGCCATGTCATCGGTTATCGATCGTATTCCAGTCTCTTGTCTTTTATCGTTTTTAGGTTTAGAAAATGGCATAATTAGTCCCACGAGTGTGGGGGAAATAAAAAGTCCACCAGGGCAGTGCCCCCTGTACCCTGGTAACCCTATTACACCGTGAGGTCGGGCGGTATCACGGGATCTCTAAACTAATGTTTTTTAGTGAGGTTGGCTCCTCTTGGCCCGGCCGGTTAAGGCAAGGCCCTCGGTCCCACCACAGGCTGCGAGACATGATCCACAACACCCGGGTGGGGAAACGAGTTTGAGAGGCGGTGACAAAAGTCTTGTTTACTCAGAGTCGATACCGAAACTGAGCAAACCCGCCTCTCCCACCACTGGTCTCTGGAGACCCAGCAACAAATAAAAGCTATTTACAACAAATAAAAATTTTATATACACAACAACTTGTAAAACAAACAACAACAATTGTACATAAAATAACATCACAAAGACGTAAAACGAAAACTCCCACTCCATTTGCCACGAAGCCGCTCACACAGTCCACTCTGCTAAACAGAGAAGTACCAGGAGCGACCCGTGACATAACCGTCGTGTCAGTCTTAGCCGTGGTCGACAGGCACTCCGAGAAAACATCGGAATGCTTGTCGACCCCGTTGCCCAGGGTGCACCACGAGGAGGTGACTGACTTGCACCCCAACCTAACCTAACCTTTTTTTTTTTTTTTTTTGTTTAACGAGGAGGAAAGGCATTTACGCCTGCCGCCCGGTCGGGGGACCGGGACGGGTATGTGGGACTCACGGGGCAGAAGGCCCCGTCCTACCCACTAAAACCTCCTCGAAATTCCGCCTCTCCGCAAGGCGGCAGGGCCACGGGAACGCGTTGGCTTGCAACCGCGACCCTGCCAGCGGCAGTCGCTAAACGGCGACCCGCCTCAAAGGCGCGCCAGGATGTTAAGGCGCGCCTTCCAACTCCGCCTCCGTCTGTGCTGTGACCGGCCGACCGGCCGGACGAGGCCGGGCGTCAGGGGCCGACGCCCCGGAGCGGATCAGGTGGCTGGCTCCGCCGCCAACCACACTCAGGCCAGGTCATTGCGGCAACGTGCGACCTGCGAACGCACGTCGCCGCCGACCAGGCCGCCTTCGGCGCAGAGGGAGGGAGCCGGTGTCGTCCTCCCGCTGCCGTTCTGCGTGTTCCTTCGCGGACATAACGTGTTCGCTGAAGTCACGCATTGCCGCCCACGCTTCTTCACTGGCGGCCATCCTTTTTACAATCGCCGGAAGCGTCACGTCTCCACCGAATGCCGTGGACAGGGCTGCGCGAGGCTCCGCCCAAGCTGGGCACTCTGCGCGTGTGTGCTCGGCCGTGTCCACGGCTCCGTCGCCACAATGATGACATACCACCGACGGCTCTCTCCTGACCACTTCGCACAAGTACTTGGCGAAGCAGCCGTGACCGGTCATGAGCTGCGTCAGGTGGTACGTGAGTGGGCCGTGTTTGCGTTCGACCCACTCTTTCAAAACAGGCCGAATGGCCGCTACGAGTTCCCCACTGGCACCCGGAACTCGTAGCCTTTCCGCCCATTTGAGGAGGAGGTTTTCGCGGGCCTCTTCCCGCCACTGTCGGACCTCACAAAGGTGGGGCCGGTTACCCGCCGCCCTCGCTCCCTTAACCCGCCAGTAGACACTCGAGCTGACTTCGGCCTCGAGGTCCCATGGCGGGCTTCCGGAGAGCAAGGTGGCTGCCGTGTAGGACACCGTGCGGTACGCCCGAGCCGCCCTGAGCGCCATGGCCCGCTGCGGACGTCGCAGCGAGGCCACGTTGCGAGCACTCAGGACGTCCGCCCATATCGGCGCTCCGTAGAGCGCCATCGAGCGTATCACGCCGGTGTACAGGCGCCTGCAGGGGGCACCCGGCCCTCCGATGTTTGGCAGTAGCCGCCCCAGCGCTCCGGCTGCAGCCACCAGTCTTGGGGCCAAGCGCCGGAAGTGCTCGTCGAACTTCCACCTGCCGTCGAGGACGAGTCCCAGGTACTTCATCGTCGACCCGACGGTGATGGAAGTTCCGCCGACAGTGATGGCCATCCCCCGAGGTGGGGCGTTCCGAGGCCCATGAAACACTAGGGCCTCGGATTTGTGTAATGCCACCTCGAGGCCCAGGGCGCGGATGCGGTGGACCGCATGCGCCACACCCGCCGTGGCCAGATAGGCCGCCTCCCGGTGGGAGCTGCCGCGGGCCGACACGAGGGTGTCGTCAGCGTAACAGGTGACGCTGACCCCCCGCAGAGTGGCCCCGCGCAGCACCCAGTCGTATCCGATGTTCCACAGGAGTGGCCCTAAGACCGAGCCCTGTGGAACACCGCACGTCATCATCCTCCTGCTCGAACCATCCCTTGTCGGGAAGACGACTGCTCGGCCCACAAAGTAGTCGGCGATGGTTCGACGCAGGTAGGCCGGGACATCATGATACTTGAGGCCCTCCAATATGACCTCCCAGGGCAGGGTGTTAAAGGCGTTGGAGATATCAAGCGACACTGCCATCAACACCCCACCCCGAGAAACCTCCTCCTCTGCAAGCTGTCTCACCCTGGCGACTGCGTCCAGCGTCGAGCGGCCGGGGCGAAATCCGAACTGGCACTCGCTAAGGCCCGGCTCCATGCTGCCGACGAGACGGGCTGCAAGCACGCGCTCAAAGAGCTTGCTCGTCTCGTCGAGCAGCACGATTGGGCGGTAGGCCGACGGCTGATCGGGCGCTCGTCCCTCCTTTCGGATGAGAACGAGCCTTCCCGTTTTCCACCGATCGGGGAATCTGCCTTGAGCCAGGCACGCAGAAAATAGGCGCCGGACGCTCTCGCCGATTTCGCCCAGGGCAATCGCCAGGGCGCGTCCCGGTATACCGTCAGGCCCAGGGGCTGTCCTTTTCGAACGTAACTTCAGGACAGCCGCACATAACTCCGCCTCGGTAACCGGGTACGCCTGGTCCGCCATCTGTCCATCCTCGCGATCCCTCGTCGGTACCATCGGTGGTACGAACGCTCCACGCTCGGGAAAGAGCTCGTGGGTGATTCGCTCCACGAGCTGCGGCTGGAGACTGCTGGTGACCGGGGGAGTCCAGGGTCGGAGCTTCTGCCTCACGACCCGGTACGGTCTCCCCCACGGATCCTCCTCGAGGGTCGCCAGCCACTCCTCCCACGCCGCCTCTTTTGCCTGGGCTATGGCCTTCTGCAGTGTTATACAGGCAGACCTGTAGGCGGCGTAGAGGACTTCCTCCGATGCGTGGTCGCGGACTCGCCTCCTCCTGCACCGAGTGTACCGACGACGGGCGGCGACGCAAGCTCTCCTCAGCTGGCGGAGTTCGGGCAGCCACCAGTAGACGCGGCGACGTGGGGTCTGAGGCTTGACTCTCGGCATCGCCACATCGCAAATGCGGAACAGGGCGGCGCCGAGTTGGTCAGCCTCTCGGTCGACCTGGACAACCGGGTCGGAACCGGCGCCCCAGGCCTCCACGATGGCCGCCTCTTTTGCCAACTGGCTATCGAGGCGGCCAAGACTCCACCGCGGACCTTCTGACCGCTCAACAGCGGGCTGGACGACGGGAACCGCGGAGACATCAAATCGGATATATCGGTGATCCGATAGTGTCTCCGCACCCGTCTCCACCCTCCAGTCTCGAACACGGCGGGCCAGGGCGTTGGACGCGAACGTGATGTCGACGATCGATTCGCCCTGTAGCCGCACGCACGTGCTCTCCGACCCACTGTTGATCACCGCGAGACCAGTAGCAGCTGCCCACTCCTCGAGAGCCTCGCCTCTGGCATCCGTCGCAGGGGAACCCCAGGCCGTGGATTTGGCATTGAAGTCCCCCGCAACTATCACCGGACAGGGTGATACCTGCCCAACCAGAGCCCCGACCTCGACCAGCTGTTGTTCAAAGTCGGCGAGGCTCCGATTGGGAGAGGCGTAGACTCCCACAACTGCAAGATCGCCCACGACGGCGAGCACGCACCCTCTGCCCCTGGCTACACCCTCGATGGACGGGGAGCCAGCGACGGCAGGGGCGATGATGGCCACCACTCCATCGTGGTCGGAGACCCAGTCGTCCCGGGAGGGAACGAGGTAGGGCTCCGATACCACCGCAACGCCGACTTGCCACTCTGCCATGCTTTGGACTAGCAGGTCCTGGGCCCTGGCAGAGTGGTTGACATTGGCCTGGAGACAACGAAGGGCCATCAGTTCGCGGTCTCCATAGGCTCCGCTCCTGCGCTTGCAGCGCTTCTCTTCTGCGGCGCTCTTCTGTTCTGCGACGCTGCCCGTTTGCTGCCGCCTTGGCAGCCCTTGCACCCGACCGCATGGGTTGCCGGCTTACCGGCCGCTGAGCACACTACGCACTTTGCTTCAGCGGCAGCACAGTCCCGGGCCTTGTGGTCGGGCTGACCGCACCGGAAGCACAAACGGCTGCGGTCGACACCCCTGTCGCATTTGGCCCCCACATGGCCCCCCTCCAGGCACCGGTAACAACGTAGTGGCCTCGGCTCGAGCAGCGTTACCCGCGCCGAGACCCAACCGACCTTTACGCGGCCATCCTCCACCACCTTTTTTGCGGCAGCCACCGGGCAGCTCAGCCAGAGGGAGCCACAGCCACTCGATCCCCGAGCAATAGCCCCCGGCCTTATAGCTCCCGCAGAGCAGCCCCCAGCTTCGGCCACCGCAGCCACCACCTCCTCCGCCGTGACGGAGTCGTCCAGGTCCATGACCCTTAACTCGACGCACTTGGTCGGTCTATGGACCTGGACGTCGTCCGGGTTAAGCGCCTCGCGGAGTTTAGACGCGAGGGCGTCCGCCGCTTTTTCTGCATCGCTGGTGCCCGGCGGAATCTCCAGGATGCGCCCTCCCGTCGCTGCTGCCCTAAAGCGCACCGCAGTCAAGCCGACCTCGCTCAGCTTGACGCGGCTCTTCGCTTGGGCCAGGACGTCTTCGTATCTGAGGCCCTTCTCCACAGCACCGGGCCTCAGCGTGATCGTTATCACGGCGGAGCGAGGAGGGCGGAGTTTCCTCTTTGGAGGGGCCTTCTTTTTGGAACTGGCCGAGTTCGACTTCGCTGCCGGTGCAGCCGGTTCGGTGGTCTTGGTCGCGGCCTTCTTGGTCGTCGTTTTCCGAACGACGGCACTCCAGCTTGTCGAGGAACTGCCCGGCCCCGAGGATGACGGAGGGGCACTCTTTGGCGCCGCTGCCGCAGCCGCTTGCGCCGCCCTGCGATCGGCGGCCAGCGGAGGTCGCAGCCTAGGCTCCGGAAGGAGGCGGCGTTCGATGCCCTCCATCCGCGCGTTCAGCATTTTCGCGAACTGCTCGCGGTTGGAGCGCAGCGCCTCCTCCATGATCCGCTGAACGTTCGAGTCGTCCAACGTAGCCGGCTGCTTGCGCATCTGGGCCACCTCGCGGCGCAGCTCGGCCAGCTGGCCCGAAAGCTGAGCGTTGGCTGCTTCAAGTCGGGCTACCTCTTCCGACATGGTCAGCGCCCTGAGATCTGCCACAGCACCTTTGATGGTGTCCGCGGCAGTCTTCAGGGCTCGGACGAATGTACCCTTCATGTTGCCCGACTTATTAGCAACCTGTAACACTACGTCGAGTGCCTGTTGGACCGCTGCGTCCAGAGCTGCGGACGTCTTCGGCACGTCCTCAGCTGCAGTTGGTTGACGGTTTTTGGCACGGGCCGCCCTTTCCTCAATCGCCACCTTGGCCGCTTCGTTGTAAGCGGCCAACGCGTCTTCCGCCTGGAAATTGTCTTTCTTGGATTCACTAACCTCAACCTGTGACTTCCCAAGTCCGACGTACCTACCATGGGTAGGCGGTCTGCCACTAACCTAACCTTTTTTTTTTTTTTTTTTTTTTTTTTTTTTTTATTTTTTTTTTTTTATTTTTTTTTTTTTTTTTTTTTTTTTTTTTTTTTTTTTTTTTTTTTTTTTTAACGAGGGGAAATGCATTTACGCATTGGTCGCCCAGGTCCCGGGACCGGAACGGAAAATGTGGGACTCACGGGGAAAGAAAAATTCCCTGCCCGGAGCTGAAGGCTCCGTCCTACCCACTAAAACCACCTCGTAAATTCGTCTCGCGCAAGACGGCGGGGCTACGGGAACGCTGTTGGCTTGCAACCGCGACCCCGTCAGCGGTCGTCGCTGCTAGGCGACCCGACTCTAAAGTACGCTAAGGCGCACTTTCCTACTCTGCCTCAGCAGACTCCCTCGAGTCCATTACTGGAGGCCGGGCGTCTTTCGACGACGCCCCACGATTGGTCAGAACCGACCACACCACATCACGGCGGCGGCAGCGTTCGCCTTGCGAAGGCTCGCCGCCGGCGACCTGGTCTCCTACGACGCTGCGGGAGCGAGTCGGGATCGTCCTCCCGCTCTCGCTCCGCCGTCTCCTTTTGCGACATTACGGCGTCGCTAAACGTACAAACAGCCGACCAGGCCTCTTTGCTTCCGGCCATTCTCTCGATGATGGCCGGAAGCGACACGTCCCCTCCTATAGCCGTGGATAGGACCGCGCGAGGCTCCGCCCAAGCTGGGCACTCTGCGCGCGTGTGTTCGGCCGTATCCACGGCTCCGTTGCCACAGTGGTGGCACAACGTCGATGGTTCCCTGCCCACCACCTCGCACAGGTACTTGGCAAAGCACCCGTGCCCGGTCAAGAGCTGCGCGAGGTGATAGGTGGATGGGCCGTGCTTGCGCTCGACCCACTCCTGTAGAACAGGCCGAATGGCCTCCACGAGTTCCCGACTAGTACCCGGGACACCCAGTCTCTCCGACCATTTGGCGAAGAGACTTTGGCGGGCCTCTTCGCGCCATTGGCGAACCTCACGAGGGTGTGGCCGGTTCTCCTCTGCTGTCGCTGCCTTGACCCTCCAGTAGACGCTCGAATTGGCCTCGGCCTCGAGGTCCCATGGCGGGCTTCCGGCGAGCAGACACGCTGCGGTGTACGACACCGTGCGGTACGCACGAGCCGCTCTGAGCGCTATAATCCGCTGCGGACGTCGCAGCGAGGCGACGTTTCGGGCGCTCAGTGCGTCCGCCCATATCGGCGCCCCGTAGAGCGCCATCGAGCGAACGACACCGGCGTACAAGCGCCTGCAGGCGCCTCCTGGGCCCCCGACGTTCGGAAGGATCGACCCCAGCGCTCCGGCTGCGGCCACCAACCTCGGGGCCAAGCACCTGAAGTGCTCTTCGAAATTCCACCTACCGTCGAGAACGAGTCCGAGATATCTTATCGTCGACCCGACGGTGATGGAAATTCCGCCCACTGTGATGAACCTAACCTTTTTTTTTTTTTTTTTTTTTTTTTTTTTAACGAGGGGAAATGCATTTACGCATGGTCGCCCGGTCCCGGGACCGGAACGGAAAATGTGGGACTCACGGGGAAAGAAAAATTCCCTGCCCGGAGCTGAAGGCTCCGTCCTACCCACTAAAACCACCTCGTAAATTCGTCTCGCGCAAGACGGCGGGGCTACGGGAACGCTGTTGGCTTGCAACCGCGACCCCGCCAGCGGTTGTCACTGCTAGGCGACCCGACTCTAAAGTACGCTAAGGCGCACTTTCCTACTCTGCCTCAGCAGACTCCCTCGAGTCCATTACTGGAGGCCGGGCGTCTTTCGACGACGCCCCACGATTGGTCAGAACCGACCACACCACATCACGGCGGCGGCAGCGTTCGCCTTGCGAAGGCTCGCCGCCGGCGACCTGGTCTCCTACGACGCTGCGGGAGCGAGTCGGGATCGTCCTCCCGCTCTCGCTCCGCCGTCTCCTTTTGCGACATTACGGCGTCGCTAAACGTACAAACAGCCGACCAGGCCTCTTTGTTTCCGGCCATTCTCTCGATGATGGCCGGAAGCGACACGTCCCCTCCTATAGCCGTGGATAGGACCGCGCGAGGCTCCGCCCAAGCTGGGCACTCTGCGCGCGTGTGTTCGGCCGTATCCACGGCTCCGTTGCCACAGTGGTGGCACAACGTCGATGGTTCCCTGCCCACCACCTCGCACAGGTACTTGGCAAAGCACCCGTGCCCGGTCAAGAGCTGCGCGAGGTGATAGGTGGATGGGCCGTGCTTGCGCTCGACCCACTCCTGTAGAACAGGCCGAATGGCCTCCACGAGTTCCCGACTAGTACCCGGGACACCCAGTCTCTCCGACCATTTGGCGAAGAGACTTTGGCGGGCCTCTTCGCGCCATTGGCGAACCTCACGAGGGTGTGGCCGGTTCTCCTCTGCTGTCGCCGCCTTGACCCTCCAGTAGACGCTCGGTGATGAACCTAACCTTTTTTTTTTTTTTTTTTTTTTTTTTTTTTAACGAGGGGAAATGCATTTACGCATTGGTCGCCCAGGTCCCGGGACCGGAACGGAAAATGTGGGACTCACGGGGAAAGAAAAATTCCCTGCCCGGAGCTGAAGGCTCCGTCCTACCCACTAAAACCACCTCGTAAATTCGTCTCGCGCAAGACGGCGGGGCTACGGGAACGCTGTTGGCTTGCAACCGCGACCCCGCCAGCGGTCGTCGCTGCTAGGCGACCCGACTCTAAAGTACGCTAAGGCGCACTTTCCTACTCTGCCTCAGCAGACTCCCTCGAGTCCATTACTGGAGGCCGGGCGTCTTTCGACGACGCCCCACGATTGGTCAGAACCGACCACACCACATCACAGCGGCGGCAGCGTTCGCCTTGCGAAGGCTCGCCGCCGGCGACCTGGTCTCCTACGACGCTGCGGGAGCGAGTCGGGATCGTCCTCCCGCTCTCGCTCCGCCGTCTCCTTTTGCGACATTACGGCGTCGCTAAACGTACAAACAGCCGACCAGGCCTCTTTGCTTCCGGCCATTCTCTCGATGATGGCCGGAAGCGACACGTCCCCTCCTATAGCCGTGGATAGGACCGCGCGAGGCTCCGCCCAAGCTGGGCACTCTGCGCGCGTGTGTTCGGCCGTATCCACGGCTCCGTTGCCACAGTGGTGGCACAACGTCGATGGTTCCCTGCCCACCACCTCGCACAGGTACTTGGCAAAGCACCCGTGCCCGGTCAAGAGCTGCGCGAGGTGATAGGTGGATGGGCCGTGCTTGCGCTCGACCCACTCCTGTAGAACAGGCCGAATGGCCTCCACGAGTTCCCGACTAGTAACCGGGACACCCAGTCTCTCCGACCATTTGGCGAAGAGACTTTGGCGGGCCTCTTCGCGCCATTGGCGAACCTCACGAGGGTGTGGCCGGTTCTCCTCTGCTGTCGCTGCCTTGACCCTCCAGTAGACGCTCGAATTGGCCTCGGCCTCGAGGTCCCATGGCGGGCTTCCGGCGAGCAGACACGCTGCGGTGTACGACACCGTGCGGTACGCACGAGCCGCTCTGAGCGCTATAATCCGCTGCGGACGTCGCAGCGAGGCGACGTTTCGGGCGCTCAGTGCGTCCGCCCATATCGGCGCCCCGTAGAGCGCCATCGAGCGAACGACACCGGCGTACAAGCGCCTGCAGGCGCCTCCTGGGCCCCCGACGTTCGGAAGGATCGACCCCAGCGCTCCGGCTGCGGCCACCAACCTCGGGGCCAAGCACCTGAAGTGCTCTTCGAAATTCCACCTACCGTCGAGAACGAGTCCGAGATATCTTATCGTCGACCCGACGGTGATGGAAATTCCGCCCACTGTGATGAACCTAACCTTTTTTTTTTTTTTTTTTTTTTTTTTTTTAACGAGGGGAAATGCATTTACGCATGGTCGCCCGGTCCCGGGACCGGAACGGAAAATGTGGGACTCACGGGGAAAGAAAAATTCCCTGCCCGGAGCTGAAGGCTCCGTCCTACCCACTAAAACCACCTCGTAAATTCGTCTCGCGCAAGACGGCGGGGCTACGGGAACGCTGTTGGCTTGCAACCGCGACCCCGCCAGCGGTTGTCACTGCTAGGCGACCCGACTCTAAAGTACGCTAAGGCGCACTTTCCTACTCTGCCTCAGCAGACTCCCTCGAGTCCATTACTGGAGGCCGGGCGTCTTTCGACGACGCCCCACGATTGGTCAGAACCGACCACACCACATCACGGCGGCGGCAGCGTTCGCCTTGCGAAGGCTCGCCGCCGGCGACCTGGTCTCCTACGACGCTGCGGGAGCGAGTCGGGATCGTCCTCCCGCTCTCGCTCCGCCGTCTCCTTTTGCGACATTACGGCGTCGCTAAACGTACAAACAGCCGACCAGGCCTCTTTGTTTCCGGCCATTCTCTCGATGATGGCCGGAAGCGACACGTCCCCTCCTATAGCCGTGGATAGGACCGCGCGAGGCTCCGCCCAAGCTGGGCACTCTGCGCGCGTGTGTTCGGCCGTATCCACGGCTCCGTTGCCACAGTGGTGGCACAACGTCGATGGTTCCCTGCCCACCACCTCGCACAGGTACTTGGCAAAGCACCCGTGCCCGGTCAAGAGCTGCGCGAGGTGATAGGTGGATGGGCCGTGCTTGCGCTCGACCCACTCCTGTAGAACAGGCCGAATGGCCTCCACGAGTTCCCGACTAGTACCCGGGACACCCAGTCTCTCCGACCATTTGGCGAAGAGACTTTGGCGGGCCTCTTCGCGCCATTGGCGAACCTCACGAGGGTGTGGCCGGTTCTCCTCTGCTGTCGCCGCCTTGACCCTCCAGTAGACGCTCGGTGATGAACCTAACCTTTTTTTTTTTTTTTTTTTTTTTTTAACGAGGGGAAATGCATTTACGCATTGGTCGCCCAGGTCCCGGGACCGGAACGGAAAATGTGGGACTCACGGGGAAAGAAAAATTCCCTGCCCGGAGCTGAAGGCTCCGTCCTACCCACTAAAACCACCTCGTAAATTCGTCTCGCGCAAGACGGCGGGGCTACGGGAACGCTGTTGGCTTGCAACCGCGACCCCGCCAGCGGTCGTCGCTGCTAGGCGACCCGACTCTAAAGTACGCTAAGGCGCACTTTCCTACTCTGCCTCAGCAGACTCCCTCGAGTCCATTACTGGAGGCCGGGCGTCTTTCGACGACGCCCCACGATTGGTCAGAACCGACCACACCACATCACAGCGGCGGCAGCGTTCGCCTTGCGAAGGCTCGCCGCCGGCGACCTGGTCTCCTACGACGCTGCGGGAGCGAGTCGGGATCGTCCTCCCGCTCTCGCTCCGCCGTCTCCTTTTGCGACATTACGGCGTCGCTAAACGTACAAACAGCCGACCAGGCCTCTTTGCTTCCGGCCATTCTCTCGATGATGGCCGGAAGCGACACGTCCCCTCCTATAGCCGTGGATAGGACCGTGCGAGGCTCCGCCCAAGCTGGGCACTCTGCGCGCGTGTGTTCGGCCGTATCCACGGCTCCGTTGCCACAGTGGTGGCACAACGTCGATGGTTCCCTGCCCACCACCTCGCACAGGTACTTGGCAAAGCACCCGTGCCCGGTCAAGAGCTGCGCGAGGTGATAGGTGGATGGGCCGTGCTTGCGCTCGACCCACTCCTGTAGAACAGGCCGAATGGCCTCCACGAGTTCCCGGCTAGTACCCGGGACACCCAGTCTCTCCGACCATTTGGCGAAGAGACTTTGGCGGGCCTCTTCGCGCCATTGGCGAACCTCACGAGGGTGTGGCCGGTTCTCCTCTGCTGTCGCTGCCTTGACCCTCCAGTAGACGCTCGAATTGGCCTCGGCCTCGAGGTCCCATGGCGGGCTTCCGGCGAGCAGACACGCTGCGGTGTACGACACCGTGCGGTACGCACGAGCCGCTCTGAGCGCTATAATCCGCTGCGGACGTCGCAGCGAGGCGACGTTTCGGGCGCTCAGTGCGTCCGCCCATATCGGCGCCCCGTAGAGCGCCATCGAGCGAACGACACCGGCGTACAAGCGCCTGCAGGTGCCTCCTGGGCCCCCGACGTTCGGAAGGATCGACCCCAGCGCTCCGGCTGCGGCCACCAACCTCGGGGCCAAGCACCTGAAGTGCTCTTCGAAATTCCACCTACCGTCGAGAACGAGTCCGAGATATCTCATCGTCGACCCGACGGTGATGGAAATTCCGCCCACTGTGATGGTTGCCCCCGGTGGTGGCCCGTTCCGTGGCCCGTGGAATACGAGTGCCTCGGACTTGTGCAGGGCAACCTCTAGACCCAAAGCGCGGATGCGGTGCACGACGTGTGCCACACCCGCCGTAGCGAGATAGGCCGCCTCTCGATAGGAGCGGCCACGGGCCGACACGAGGGTGTCGTCAGCGTAGCACGTTACGCTGACCCCCCGCAAAGTGGCCCCGCGCAGCACCCAGTCGTACCCTATGTTCCACAAGAGCGGCCCTAGGACCGACCCCTGCGGAACACCGCACGACAACGTCTTCCTACCCCAGCCCTCCCTCGTCGGGTAGGCCACCGCTCTGCCCGAAAAATAATCGGCCACGGTACGCCTCAAGTAGCTCGGGACATTGTGAAAGCGCAATGCCTCCAAAACTACTTCCCAGGGTAGGGTGTTGAAGGCATTGGATATATCCAATGACACTGCAATCACGACCCCACCCCGAGAGACCTCCTCCTCTGCCAGGTCCCGTACCCTGGCGATCGCGTCTAGTGTAGAACGGCCAGGTCGAAAACCATACTGCCGCTCGTTAAGGCCCGGCTCCATGCTACCCACGAGACGGGTAGCGAGCACACGCTCGAATAGCTTGCTCGTCTCGTCGAGCAACACTATCGGGCGGTAGGCCGAAGGCTGATCGGGCGGGCGCCCTTCTTTACGGATCAGAACGAGTCTGCCCGTTTTCCACCGTTGCGGAAACCTACCCTGAGCGAAGCACGCGGTGAAGAGGTGCCGAATGCTGTCGCTCATCTCGTCCAACGCGATCGCCAAGGCGCGCCCCGGGATGCCATCGGGCCCCGGGGCTGTCCTCTTCGACCGGAGTTTCAGGGCGGCCGCCTGTAACTCCGTCTCAGTGACCGGAGTCACCTGATCCTCGAACTCGCGAGGTCCGGTGATGGGCGCCATGGCCGGCGGCGTGAATTCTCCCCTTTCTGGAAAGAGTGTGTCCACTACAGTCTCCAGGAGTAACGGCTGGAGACTGCTGGTTAGCGGCGGAGCCCAGGGTCGGAGCTTTTGCCGTACGACACGGTACGGTCTCCCCCACGGGTCTCTTTCGAGCGTCGCCAGCCATTCCCCCCACGCCGCTTCTTTGGCCTGGGCTATGGCCTTCTGCAGCGTTTGGCAGGCGGCCCTGTAGGCGGCGTAAAAGACGCCTTCCGCGTCATGGTCGCGGACCCTTCTCCTCCTGCACCGACTGTACCGTCGGCGCGCTGCCACGCAAGCTTTGCGCAGCTGGCGGAGTTCTGGGCGCCACCAGTACAACCGTCGGCGCGGCGTGTGCGGTTTTGCCCGCGGCATCGCCGCATCGCAAATGCGAGACAGGGCGGCGCCGATTTCGTCGGCCTCTGTGTCGACTCGGACTACCGGGTCGGAACCGGCCCCCCAGGCTTCTACGATGGCCGCCTCTTTCGCCAGCTGGCTGTCGAGACGGCCCAGGCACCAACGCGGTCCGTCCAGCCGTCCAGCAGCGGGCGGAGCGTCCCCAGTAGGAGAGACGGGAAACGCAGAGACACCGAACCGGATGTACCGATGGTCGGACAGGGTCTCCACGCGCGTCTCCACTCTCCAATCGTGAACACGGCGGGCCAGGGCGTTGGACGCGAACGTGATGTCCACGATCGATTCGCCCTGCCACCGCACGCACGTGCTCTCCGACCCACTGTTGAGGACTACGAGTCCCAGTGATGTGGCCCACTCCACCAAAACCTCACCTCGTGCATCAGTCGCTGGGGAACCCCAAGCCGTTGATTTGGCGTTGAAATCCCCCGCGACCAACACAGAGGTGGGCGATATTTGCCCAACCAGAGCCCCGACCTCGACCAGCATTCGCTCGAACTCGGCGAGACTCCGATTGGGTGAGGCGTAGACGCCGACGACCGCCACACCGCCGACGACGGCCAGAACGTACCCCCTACCCTTCGCGACGCCCTCGATGGCCGGGGAGCCGGCCACAGCGGGGGCGACGATGGCCACCACTCGGTCGTGATCGGATACCCAATCGTCCCGCGAGGGAACGAAGTAGGGCTCCGACACCACCGCCACGTTAATTTGCCACTCTGCCATGCTTTGGACTAGAAGGTCCTGAGCCCTCGCAGAGTGGTTAACGTTGGCTTGGAGACAATGTAAGGCCATCACTATGCGGTCTCCATTGTCTCCACCTGTGCCCGTGAGGACGCGGCTGCGGGGCCGTTCGTCCTCACTTTGCCTTGTTTCGGTGCCACGCGAGCTTTCCCGCTCTGGCACCTTTTGCTGCCAACGGCATGAGCCGCTGGCTTACCAGCCGCTGCGCAGGCGACGCAATTTGCGTCGGCGGCTGAGCACTCGCGTGCCTTGTGATCGGGCTGACCGCAACGGAAGCACAGCCGGCTGCGATCCACGCCCCTGTCACACTTGACCCCCATGTGACCCCCCTCGAGACACCGGAAGCAGCGGAGCGGTCTGGGCTCGAGCAGTAACACTCGTGCCGAGACCCACCCGACCCTAATCCGACCAGCCTCCACTACCTTTTTGGCTGCCGCTACTGGGCAGCTCAACCAGAGCGAGCCAGAGCCGCTCGGGCCCCGAGCAATAGCTCCCGGTCTGATCGCTCCGACAGAGCAGCCTCCGTCTGCGGCGACCGCTGCGACGACTTCCTCCGCCGTGACCGAGTCGTCCAAGTCCATCACCCTAAGTTCCGCGCACTTAGTCGGTCGATTGACCTGGACGACATCCGGGCTGAACACCTCGCGGAGCCTGCCCGCTAGGGCATCTGCCGCCTTATCTGCCTCCTTAGTGCCCGGCGGTATCTCGAGGATCCGGGCCCCCGTGGCTGCCATACGGAATCGCACCGTAGTTAAGCCTACCTCTCTCAGGCTTATTTGGCTCTTAGCTTGAGCCAAAACCTGCTCGTACTTTACGCCCCTCTCCTCAGCCTCGGGCTTTAACTTTAAAGTTATAACCTCAGTGCGAGGAGGTCGGAGCTTTTTCCCGCTCTTGGGCTTTTGAGATTCCTTAGGAATCTGTTTTTTCGCCGCAGCTGCCGATTTGCTGGCCGCCTTTTTGGACTCCTTTGTAGGAGTCCGCTTCGCCGCCGCCACCGATTTGCTGGCTGTCTTTTGGGATTTTCTCCCAACGACAGCGCTCCACGGAATCGGCGCGGCTTCTGTCTCCGCGGATGACGAAGGAGCGTTCCTTCGACTCGTCGCCGCTTCTTGGGCAGCCAAGTTCGGGCGTCTCGCCCGCTTCGGCTTGGCCACCTCTACGACGGCTGGAGCGTCTTTGGCTTTCGAAGCCTGCTCCGCTCTCTTGTCGGCGGCCAGCGAAGGTCGTAGACGAGGTTCTGGAAGGAGGCGGCCTTCTATACCCTCGAAGCGAGCGTTCAGCATTACGCTGAACTGCTCGCGGTTAGCGCGCAGCGCCTCCTCCATGACCTTTTGGAGGTCAGATGCGGCCACGCTGCTCGCAACAGGCTGTTGCCGCATCTGGGCGACCTCTCGGCGGAGTTCGGCCAATTGGCCCGAAAGTTGCGCATTGGCTACTTCCAGGCGGGCGACCTCCTCCGTGACGGTAAGGGCCCTCAGATCGGCCACCGCACCTTTAATGGTGTCAGCGGCCGTCTTAAGGGCCCGAACGAAGGTGCCTTTTAGGTTGCTCGACTTGTCGGCAACCTGCACCACTACGTTGATCGCCTCCTGGACTGTTGCATCCAGTCCAGCAGACGTCTGCGGCACGTCTTCGATCCCACAACGGTTTCTAAGACGTGCCGCCCTCTCTTCGATGGCCACCTTGGCCTTGGCACTGTAGGCAGCGAGCGCATCCTCCGCCTGGAAGCGCTGCTCCTTTGCCATCTCTACGTTGAAGCCAACGTAGTGCCCAGTAGTGGTCGGTCGACCACGCCCCCTTTTGGACGATGGCTTTAGCCATCTACCGACCGATGCCTCCGAGCCGCAGTCTCTAGACTGCGCGCTCGCATCGCTGTCGGAGCCCGAGAAGCTCTCTCTAGGGAGAGATCGCTTCTCCCCTTTCCGTCTAGTCCTATCCGTCGAGCAAGCGACGCTGGCGACCGACGAGTCGGACTCAGAGAGTCGTTCCAGTCGGACAACCAGCTCCTTTTTAACGCCAAGGTCGTGGGTTTCTGCGCGCGCCATCGGGGCGCCCGCATCAACCGCCATTTCGTCGGTATCCAATCGTAAGGCAAAATCGTTATTGTTAGTGTTCAATGACATAATTGATCCCACGAGTATGGGGGAAATAAAAAGTCCACCAAGGCAGTGCCCCCTGTACCCTGGTAACCCTATTACACCGTGAGGTCGGGCGGTATCACGGGATCTCTAACCTAATGTTTTTTAATGAGGTTGGCTCCTCTCGGCCCGGCCGGTTAAGGCAAGGCCCTCGGTCCCACCACAGGCTGCGAGACATGATCCACAACACCCGGGTGGGGAAACGAGTTTGAGAGGCGGTGACAATAGTCTTGTTTACTCAGAGTCGACGCCGAAACTGAGCAAACCCGCCTCTCCCTACCTATTGTCTACGGCAGCCCAAAAGGACCCCGAAGACCCAGCAACCAATAAAGTCGCCGTGTGCGTCACGTGACCCAAAACGCGGGTCCCTCCGAAATGTAAAATATAAATATAAATAAATAAATATATATCTATTCTCCCCCCCTCGCGGCGCCCACTTGTAAAGAAGTGGGCGCAGAATCTCGTTCCCAAAACCGGGAAACGAGATCACCGCCGCGTCAGTCGTTAGCCGTTGTCGACAGCACTCCGGAAAAACATCGAAGCTGTAATGCTTATCGACCCCGTTGCCCAGGGTGCACCACGTGGAGGTGACTGACCTGCCCCCCGTGATGAACCTAACCTAACCTAACCTAACCTAACCTAACCTAACCTAACCTAACCCAGTCCCCACCCGTCTCTTGTGGTGAACGCACGGCTCCCGAGTCGCACCGCATCATTTTAAACAAAGTTATATTTACGTAAATTCATAAAAGTGGAAAAAAGTGCACCGATTTCGCTGAAAGTGGTACCAAAAGTTGCGTCTCAGTGAGTGCTATAAAGTGAGTGCCTTAAGGATCACTGATTCCCTCTGAAAAGAGGGAAAAAACAGGAAAAACCGGAATTAAGGTAAATTCGCTCCACTTATTTGAGAACGCCGCCTAAACGAGATCGGTGACATACCACTTTTATTATATCATAATAAAGGTCTCGTAAGCCCGCGTCTTTTGAGCCCTCTTCCAGATTTTTAACGCAAAAATTCTGGAAGTTAGGGCCAAAAAAACATTTCGAGCACGTGGCTCTAATTTCGGAACCGAGATAGGTACATAAGAGTGGTATAGGTCTATCGATCGGCCCCGACGAGACAAGGGTTTTGGTGGTTTTAGTTCCCGGATCGGATAATTTTCGGGGGAGTTATCCCCTGAAAACTGAAAAGGGGCTAAAACCAAAAACTTCAAACTCGATTTAAAAATCGGGACGATCGGTGACCCCCACTAAAATTTATTAAATTCGTTAGTTAATATCTTAAGCTACATAAATACCAATTTTCAAAATTTTTTAACCTGTAGTTTTTAAGATATTAATTTTTTAAGTCAAAACGAGTTGCACGTGGTCCCCCTTCTGGGGGCCTGGCAAAAACCTTAGTAAATCTAAAAAATAGCTCGTAATTAAATAAGGTAAATTCAGTTTAGTTTTTTAAAAAATAATCATTTTTCGATTTTTTATTAATATTTTAGTGATTATTTTGCAAAAATTTTTATAAATTTTTTATTAGTTCATATTAAAAATTATTTAATAGTGTAACTGGATAGGGCTTTAAAAACCCTATCCAACGATACCAAACTCTGAGTGCCTGGGACATCCGGTTCCGGAATAAACACGAAATATAAATTTAGGTACAAAGCGGCGGCCATCTTGGAAATATTCAAGCCGCTATAACTTTACAATTAATAGGCCGACTGACGCGGGACTTTGGACCCACAGGGTGGGGGATCGAAACCTATCCCCCTGAGAGGTGTGTGAGAGGTGTAATTTGCGACTCTATTTTCTTGCAGTGCAGGGTAGAGCCGCACTAGGCATTAGCCTGGACCCGTCGCACACCCCTGTGGGATTGAAATTGATTGAGATATCGCGGTTGTAAGATTGGTCGGCCATATTGGCCGCCATCTTGGAAAACTTAAACCGTCGATATCTCGGGAGCGGAGCACCGTAGAGCGGTGCGGTTTTCGCCACTACGTTATTCATTGGAAAGGCCACATAGACATATAAAAGGATACTGAAATTTCTGAAATTTTTAAAATTTCTGAAATTTTTTGAAAAAATTTTTTTTTTTTTTTTTTTTTTTATTATTTTTTGAACTTTTATTTTAAAATTTAAATTTAAAATTGTGACCTTGGGGTACATTACATACCCCAACTAGAAATAGCTTTTATTTTTATTTATTTTTATTTTTCATTGTTTTTAAATTCTTAAATTTGAGTTTTAAATTCAAACTTGTGACCTTAATCCTATAATAGAGATAAGGATATTTCATAATACCAGTAGATTTATTTAGTAAGACTGGGAGCTTAAAGGAAGGGGACTTTTAATTAATTGAC
The DNA here is from genome assembly GCA_905220585.2 of Nymphalis polychloros. Lineage (NCBI taxonomy): Eukaryota > Metazoa > Arthropoda > Insecta > Lepidoptera > Nymphalidae > Nymphalis > Nymphalis polychloros. The sequence continues at coordinate 13,341,539 of HG992255.1, read as the reverse complement.
AAATTTTAGAATAGAATTAGGTTATTGACTGTGGTGCCTTACACACCCAGTTTTTATTCTTTGACAAGACTTTCTTTAATTCAGAATTAAAGAAAGTTTTGACTGTGGTGCTTACACACCCAGCTTAAAATTTTAACTAATTTTAAAAAATATATTTTTTTAACTAAAGACTAGAGACCTGGGGTACCTTTACATACTCCGGAGCTAATATAGGTTAAAATCAGACATTATATGTATATATATATTTATTGATGGTGGTTTACACACCTAAATTCTCTGAAATTATATGACAAGATTTTGACATTATTATTTTGGAGACTTTTTAATCAACATTAATAAATAAATACATAAGACTTAATTTTATATAATAACATAGTCATTTTAATTGTTGACTAAGTCAGGTAGCGCTATACACTACTTGATTAGTAAGGGTCTTAAGTTGATTAAAAAGATTAGCAGCATGTCCAAAATTGTTAAACCATCAACTGCAGGGGGGAATAGAAATAAGATCACGTCAGGCACGTCCATTAATAATGATAAAAAAGCAGTACAATCCACAACAACAAAGCATGTAACTCAACCCCCGACACAGAGACGCAGTCGCTTCTCCCTCGACAGCGTCAAAGAAGATATATTAGGAAAAGATATAGCCTCGCTTCCTAAAAGGGCAAATGAGCTCTTTCAGGAAGCGAAGCTACAACTTGAACAGTCGGGGAATATAAAAACATCCATAAAGGAGCTCGTAATTTACAATCTGGGAGCCCTTTATGAGATTGTGCTGCAGTTAAACGAAGTGAGGGAGGCTACGGAGCTTGATGTGCCTCAGATACGAGATGAGGAGAGCATCCTGGAAAGAATGCAAGGCCAAACGGAGGTGGCTACACGAACGAATGAAGAGATTGTTGAAATAAAAGAGCAATTGCGGGAGATAAAAGAATGCCTCAAGACCAAAAGTATGAAATTGGATCAACTACCTAAGCCTAAGCCGGCCACAACGACGAACCCGAAGCTGGAAGCACAGAGCCAGTCTGTCCACTCGGTGGTTGTCTCATCGGAGGAGGTGATTGACACCTCTGACGATGTGATAACCAAGATACGGGCGGCAGTAGATGCGAAAACGTCCGGTATCAGGGTGGATAGGCTGAGAAAAGCTAGGGACCAAAAGGTGATCCTCGGTTGTAGCGACAGGGGTGAGCTACAGAGGGTCACTACAAAGTTGAAGGAGACTAGGCTTAAGGTAGAAGAGAAGACAAATAAAGATCCATTGATTATCTTAAAAAATGTCCTGTCCTTTAACAGCGACGATGACATCGTCAGAGCTGTTAAAGGACAAAATAAACATATCATTAAGGACATCCCCCTACAAGACCTAAGAATGATAGTCAAATACAAGAGGAAGGCGAGAAATACATGTGAAAATCATGTGATCATGCAGGTCTCCCCTATTCTCTGGAGGACACTGATAGATGCGGGGAAGATCTATGTGGATCTCCAGAGAATAGTGGTGGCAGACCAATCGCCGGTCCTGCAATGCTCCAAATGTCTCGGCTTCGGGCATGGCAAGATGACATGCACGGAGAGTCAGGACGTCTGTAGCCACTGTACCGGGCCGCATTTGAAAAGGGAGTGCCCCTGGTGGAAGGCGGGTAGTGTACCAAAGTGCGCGAATTGCCGGCATGAGAAAAACGAGGACACGGCTCACAATAGCTTTGATGAGTCGTGCCCAGTTAGAAAAAAGTGGGACAGGCTGGCACGCGCACGGGTCGCCTACTGCTAAGGGCACAATACAGAAGGGAAACTATAGTGTACCACCACTAAATTTTGAAATTTTAAAATTTAAAAGTACAATAGTTTCTGATCGGATGGTCAACAGGGATATGGATCTGTGGCATAGATCCTGTTCGATCTATAGCCCAGATAACATAGTACAAAGCCCGGAAAGAGAACATCGGACCATGCCGATCGAAATCAAGAAAGATGCCTAGACGGCCCAATGTACTACATATATTATAGAATATATGTATCTACATGGGCTGCTGGGTATCTGGCAACAATCAATACATATAACTAAATTTGGAAAAAAAAAAAAAAAAAATAAAGAAACCGGAAAATAAAATTATACTGATTTTCAAAATTCATTTGGCTCACAAAAGTAAAATAGAAAATTCAAGGAAAATTATATTAGAGAAAACGAACATAAGAAAAAAAAGAAGAACATAAGAAAAATTCAATACTAGAAAGAACATACTTGACACATATGAAAACAATAAAGAACATTAGTAATAGTAATAATTATAAGAAAAAAAAAAAAAAAAAAAAAAAAAAAAAAAAAAAAAAAAAAAAAAAAAAAAGATGACGATATACACAGAAAAGAGCAATAAATACTTAAAAGAATAATAGCCACAAAAAAGCAATATACACAAAAAACAGAGTGTAAAAAAAAAAAAAAAAATATATATATTCATTATAATTTAACTAGTTTATTATAGAAATAAGTGATGGTATACTGTAGTTAGGATTTGTAAATAAAAAATTTCTGCCTGAAAAAATTAAAAACCCTCCTCTAGTAATAATGTCAAAATTGATAAATAAGGTCTCCGACCATCATGTCGGAGGAGTTGCTGCAGACCCCTGGCGAAAAGCAGGGGGTCATAAAAAAAAAAAAAAAAAACAATAAAAAAAAAAAAAAAAAAAAAAAAAAAAAACCTAACCTAACCTAACCTAACCTAACCTAACCTAACCTAACCTAACCTAACCTACCTACCTACCTACCTACCTACCTACCTACCTACCTACCTACCTACCTACCTACCTACCTACCTACCTACCTACCTACCTACCTACCTACCTACCTACCTACCTACCTACCTACCTACCTACCTACCTACCTACCTACCTACCTACCTACCTACCTACCTACCTACCTACCTACCTACCTACCTACCTACCTACCTACCTACCACCTAGGTGCATTAAAATTTTACTGTCGCATACACGCAAACAAAAACATCTGTCACTCTTGTCCGTATGCGGTTACGTTATCAAACTTTTTTTATTATATTGTCGTATTGTTATAATTATATTGTATCCTTAAAATATTAGTTTCTACCAAAGTATCTGCCATGATTTAAAAAAAAAAAAAAAAAAAAAAAAAACTAATCTATAATAATGTCGTCCTGACTGATTTCAGCCAAGGCGGCCTAGATCAAGAGAGATTAGCTAACTGCGCAGGAGAAATTATAGTGCAAAAGTGTGTGCACAAACACAGGTGCACTCTCTCTTCCCTAGCTCAGGACAGAAAAACTCAATAATTTTTTTATTTACCCGATCTGGGATTTGATCCCAGGACCACCGGTTCTGCGGCCTTACATCAAGCCACTAGACCAACGAGACAGTTAGACTAAAATAAAATAGACCAATAGAAATACAAGAAAAACATGCCTAGAGCATCTTGTTACAAATAAACAAAGTTGTATTAACAATATCGTAGCGAGCGTCTTCTTACAGAGTTGTATATCGATTATCGAGTGCGAGTCTTGTTTCAGATAAACAGTTTTTAAGAACTGTTCATTGCCCATTGTTTCAAATGATGACGTAATATTACATACATATATTGCGGAGTGCGTTATAGTAGCGACGTACTGCTACAGCATCAATGAAAAATGTTACTAAAATTATTCCTTTTGAGAGCTTCCGTTGCGTGCGCTGCGTAAACGGTTAAAGTTAAGCAAAAATCACGTATGACAGAATTATTTTACTTAAAAAGTCCAAAAGAACCGTCCCAGACATCATATTTGTATCATTTAAGGAGTGAGTCATCACTATAGCCTTTTTTATGGTAATGGAAATTTGTTCTAAAATAATGAATTATTTGTTTAGATTTTCTTCTCATTGTTTTGTTAAACTTATACTTAGTCGTTTTTTAATGGTTAGGTAGTCAAAAGTACTTATTTTTTAAATACAGTTCAACTTTTCAGTTTTAAAAGGATACATTTTCCTGTGAAGATATCATTTTCAGTCATAGTAAATAAAATACAGGAAAAGACATTCATGTATGTCGGAATAGATTAATTCTGTTTCTCATGGCCAATTGTATATTGCCCTATCTAATACATAGATCTGGGTGCAGCGAAAACCAATTCATACTAATACTCCACAAAAAGTCTAAAAATGTTGTATATATATTACTGAAATACTATAAATCTGCTTTTATTGATTTATTTAAGTTATAGGTGACTGGAACCCCGGGCACAGGGCTAGTTACCAATAAAGCACTTAACTAACTGATTTAAAATAGTCTGATATTCTGTTAATTTCAAGGCTGAACTTACTTATAAGAAACCGTGATACATTTTTTTTTTATATAAATCTAAATCTGAACTAGCATTAAACTTTATATACATTATTTAATATAATAATTTGGTGCTCTATTTATGAAAAGACCAATTCGAGGTTCTTATAAAATCAGTTTTCATTTTTTGGATGCTAAATGTAGTATAGTTGTCTGGTTTCCATAGTACAAGCTCTGCTTAGTTTGGGATCAGATGGATAAATATTATTATTATTATATTAAATATATGATTAAATTAATTATGATTGCCATGTTCCGAATCATTAATTTATTTTATTGCACTTACCACATAATATATACAGTGGTGGTCATATAATTAAAAACACTTCTTATGAATAAAGAAAGTATAACTTCAACGAACAAATATTCGTAAAAAATATACACATTCAATAATTAACAATCATGCAATAATATAGCCACTCAAATAAAAAAACTCATTAAATGCATAATGATGATAATAATTTAATTGAAATTTTATTGTATGTTTTGCCGGATATGTCTTGATATGCGTAGAGATATCATGACAGGGCGCGAAATATTGTCGCAGGGATTTAGTGTTAATATGATTGCGAAACAATTTAAAATTTCTAAATTTCATGACGTAAATAATTATTACTCACACGTACCCTCAGCTAATTTAGAAAGTAATGTTTCATCCCGTAGTAATGAATACCGGCTCTTATGAATGATTTTACCGTTATTGATACCGAAGTGTCCCTAACTCATAAAGCAGAAATTGTTACTGCGTTGATTCATTTTTCGAAATATTTTATTACTGGTTTGGAACAAACTCGCGTAGCGGGTGAACATGTGATTCGGTTAATTAATCCTAGTTAGTCCTTTTGGTTGAGATTGATGTTAATTATGAAGTTCAAATTAAAAGTTGTGGTAGAAACTCGACTAAGGGGGTCTGTAGAGACCATATGTGTGCTTACCAGGTGCTTACGGCGATCCAAGGGATCTGAACCATGCGTTGGATGTGAGCAATGCGATTACTGATCGGCTGGACAGCCGGGGTGGCAGATGTCTTACTCGGGAGTTTCTAGAGTCTGGATTTACAAAAGCTTCTCCACTTGAACTTTTAATCGGGAAAGTTGCAAGACCGTTGTCATTGATGTGTAGCGAAATAGAGACCGATGTTGATTTGAACGAAATTCGCGATCGCGCGTCTGAGAATATAACAAAAGGTGCGGAATATGATAAGGCTCGATTTGATAAAACAAAGGCTAAAATTAAGAATTTTGCAGTAGGTGACTTTGTATTGTTAGAAAACGAAGAACGGAACCAAACAAAGTTAGATCCGAAGTATAAAGGTCCGCTTAAGGTGATTGAGGTTTTGGATGGTGATCGTTACATGTTAAAGGCTTTAAATTCAAAGCGTACGTACAAATATGCACACGATAGGTTAAGAAAGATGCCAGCAGGTCATTTACCAGTCGATGTTGATGTTGATGATAGCTGTAACGGTATTGACGAGTAAGCTTAATGTGTAGACGAGTAAGGGGTGCTAGCGGCCGTATTGTGTTCGACCGTACCTGTAGTTATTACGTAGTCGTAGCCCGGTAGAAGTCGGTATCTCTTGAGGCAACTCAAGTAGACCGTGGGTGCGCGGTGCGCGTTTAACTCAGGCGGAGGTCGGGGTCTAAGAGAGACCACAATGGTGTGTAGTCACGGGGTGATACACATGGGCACATGCAAGGTTTCGATCCACGCGGTGGATGCGGCAGGGCAATGTGATTGCCAGACTGGCAATACTCGTAGAGTATTGTTGTATTGTTACGAGTAGTTACTCGTAGAGTTTTGTAAACTTTAAAGATAATGTTGCAGTATAGTGTTAATGTGGAATAAAATGACTGTGGTATCTGGCCTGGCGTGGTGATCTTGACTGTAATTGTAATTTTGATTATTTTGAATTCCTATTGTTCGATATTGTTTTAAAGTAGAGTTGAAGTTGAGTTGTTAATAGAAATTAAACTGTAGTGATCTAAGAGTTTCTTTATTTATCCGATGTGTATGTAATGTCAGAAGTGGCCGAGCAGAACAATGTTTTCCTGTGGTATGTTTTGTCGGCAGGTTAACTACTCGAGGTTTTTACTCGTAGAGTTTTGTAAACTTTAAAGATAATGTTGCAGTATAGTGTTAATGTGGAATAAAATGACTGTGGTATCTGGCCTGGCGTGGTGATCTTGACTGTAATTGTAATTTTGATTATTTTGAATTCCTATTGTTCGATATTGTTTTAAAGTAGAGTTGAAGTTGAGTTGTTAATAGAAATTAAACTGTAGTGATCTAAGAGTTTCTTTATTTATCCGATGTGTATGTAATGTCAGAAGTGGCCGAGCAGAACAAGGTTTTCCTGTGGTATGTTTTGTCGGCAGATTAACAATCACACGTGGGCGTGTGCAAGCAGGATGGCCGTGTCGCAACCGGGTGAATTATTTCGGTCAACGCCATCTAGTGGTATACGTTCGAGACTACGTTATGGAATCGTTTCCGGAACGCCAGCGCCACGTAGCGGCACTCGATGGAGTTTGTGTAAGCATGCGCCAGAGGGGAACGACGGACATGACTACTCTCCGAGCGTTCGGCGCGTGCGGTCACAGAACCATCGCGCATTCCGGTCACCTACTTAAACTGTGTTACTAAGTCATTATACTGTGGTTGATTGTACAAGTGTGTTTTCTTGATCCTACGTCACCCACCGATAGACGCCCATATAAGAAAACCATGAACTATAACTGTGGTGATGGCCCTCCGCCGACATAATATATAATATAATATATATATATATATATATATATAATAAAATAAAGCGGTAAGGAGGTGTACAAAATCTATTTTACTTTTAAATAAATATGTATAATAAATATTTTATTTTATATTTTATTTATATAAATTAATAATATCTCTATTAAGATTGTTACTCGGTAGTATTGGTACTGTGAGACTTCAAAATAAAACCACCGAGTATGTACTGCTGGTCAGATAGTGTAATTGTTCTCACTTTATGTAATTACAAAAATTGTATTGTACTTTAGAAAAAAACATTTCTATAGCGCGATGTAAAATACATCTAACGCCATCTATTGACGAAATGATAAACTAAATGATTATTTGGCATAATGTCATTTGATCTTGAACAATCTCTAATGACCGACCGACCGCGGGCCTCGTAGTAAATCTATTGCATTGAAACCTTTGACCTTGGCGCGAAAAAGGAACTGGTTGTCCGACTGGAACGACTCTCTGAGTCAGACTCGTCGGTCGCCAGTGTCGTTGCCATAGCGGATAGGCAAAGACGGAAAGGGGAGAAGCGATCTCTCCCTAGAGAGGGCTCCGATAGCGATGCGAGCGCGCAGCCTAGCGACTGCGGCTCGGAGGCATCGGTCGGTAGATGGCTGAAGTCATCATCCAAAAGGGGGCGTGGTCGACCGCCCACTACTGGGCGGTACGTTGGCTTCGGCAAATACCAGTCGGAGCTCAACGTAGAGAAGGCAAAGGAGCAGCGTCCAGCGTCGACCGTTGTTTCCGGAAACCGAATTGTTTATCGGAAAGATCGGGACCAACCGTACTCAAATGCTCGAAGACACGGGCAGCTACGATTCTTTCAAAAATCTTGCTTACCTCGTCGAGTAACACGATAGGACGATATGCAGAGGGGCTATCGGCTGGCCGTCCATCCTTACGGCGGCTTGGCAGGCGGCCCTGTAGGTGGCGTAAAAGACGCCTTCCGCGTCGTGGTCGCGGACCCTTCTCCTCCTGCACCGACTGTACCGTCGGCACGCTGCCACGCAAGCTTTGCGCAGCTGGCGGAGTTCTGGGCGCCACCAGTACAACCGACGGCGCGGCGTATACGGTTTTGCCCACGGCATCGCCGCATCGCAAATGCGAAACAGGGCGGTGCCGATTTCGTCGGCCTCTCGGTCGGAACCGGCCCCCCAGGCTTCTACAATGGCCGCCTCTTTCGCCAGCTAGCTGTCGAGACGGCCCAGGCACCAACGCGGTCCGTCCAGCCGTCCAGCAGTGGGCGGAGCGTCCCCAGTAGGACGCTGTAATGCTTGTCGACCCCGTTGCCCAGGGTGCACCACGTGGAGATGACCGACCTGCACCCCAACCTAACCTAACCTAACCGAGACCGACGGAGCGAGCAATCCGACCCGTCTCGCACTTCTCTGGGACGAAGACTCCGGGAGTTATAGCAGTTTTAAGTTTGGTCGGCCATCTTGGGCGCCATATTGGAAAACTTGAACTGCTCATAACTCGTGAACGGAGCGTCGGAGAGCCACGCGGTTTTCAGCATTAAGTGACCCACAATCCAAGCTATCGAACCATAAAGCTAGCTTGTTTAATCATGCCCGGTTCTACAGTATTGTGGAGCGGACTCTGCATTTGTGTGGAGCTGGTTTGTGGACCAGCGAGCTGCAGTTGTTGCACTCTGTTGTGCCTCCCTCTGACCTCAATCCAACCGTCTGAGTCGACCGGTAGCTAAAAAACCAAGTAAAATGTCAGACAGAAGTGACAGCCTTGGCACAGCTACATCAAAGAGAAGCACTAGGAAACCATGTGTAATGTCAGTTAGCACCAGCCAAAGCAGGCTGGGTGCAAAAGAGCTGACCAGAACGAAACAGGCGACTGAGGTTATCAGAACCAAAGCGTCTATACCACCAGTTACAGAACTTAACCCAACCATACCCTCTATATGCATCGAAGATGTATTCGAGGTTGAGGGCCAGAGGATGACTATAGCGCGGAAATTCCGTCACTGGTAACATCCACACCAGGGGTGGAGAGGCCAGAACGCCCTAAATCGGACTCACCCCTCATGCGGAAAACCACAGTTATTCGAGCTGCTACGCAGGCCAGGCTAAGCGAAAGCGTATGTTCAGTCTCTGAACCGAAGGACCTCGAAGGTTCCTTCACAGGAACCTCTGACGTCTCTATAGGTTGCGGGGGCGCACTCCACGAGATTCCACAACTAGCAGCGGGGCTATACCAAAAGTCCAAAGCCCGTCTGGAGGAGTCCCGAAACCTAAATAGGGAAATCCGGGTGGAGGTTTGTGACGGCATGAATGGCTTATACGAAATGATTCTCCGTCTAGCCGACTCTCGAAACAGGCACATCGCCGAAAAAGAACGGCTCAAGGCCCATTACGAGCATCTTGTAGCGCGTGTAGAGGCAGCCCACGAGAAAACGTTAGTGGAGATAAAGAGCTACCACGAGGCGAACAACAAAGACCTTCTGGAGAACGTTAAAAATACCTTGAAGGAGTCTGAAGCTGCCCGTTGGCTCGTCTATGATCTTGATGCCAAGTTTAAGGACCAGCGGAAAGCTCTGGAGGACCTCAATCAAACAGTAAATAAAGTTCTGACAAAAGCGCCCACAATGTCTGTGGAGCCTTCGGGTGTCCAGGACGATATCAGACTGCTCCTGGATGAACTAAAGGCCCTGAAAGAGCTGAACGCCCATTTGGTGGATAGGAGCCTAATCCTGGGAGGACTAGACGCCTCGACTGCTGGCAACGGTCCTGAGCCAAAACCAAGAAAGTCTCACCCACAGCGACACACTTCCGACCTCAGCTACGCCGAAGCGCTTACTAAGCCTCGATACGCCGTGGTAGTAGAGTCGGCTGATCCTCGACACTGCAGCGAGGACATTGTGAAGAAGACCAAGGAGAAGGTCGATGTGGTGGAACTTGGCATTGGTGTCAATAGTCTGCGCAAGGTTAAAAATCAGAAAGTTGTCATCACGTGCTCCACCGACAACGAGCGTAATAGGCTGTCTACAGCAATCGCAAGCGCGGGGGAGAAATTTACGGTGGCAACCTCAAAAGCAAGAAGACCGCTAGTGAAACTGCTGCTGCTGAGCTATGAAAAACCCAACTTAAAGGGACCAGCATCAACCGAGTTAACCCCCAGTGAATCAGCGGAGCTTCTAACAAACACCTTTTTCCCGAAGGACAACCCAGAGGAGGACGATCCCTTTCAAGATTTAGATTAGAAACGAAGTGAAGGAGAACTTAAAAGAGCTCAAAACGAAAAAGCAGCAATTGCAGAAGATAACTCATGATGAAATACGAAGTGTGTTCGCCAAGATGAGCCCGTCAAAGGCCCCCGGCATGGACGGCTTTACGTCTGATATATGCGAGATGGCGTATCGCACCCTACCAGAGGTATTCCGAGCCAATCTGAATAAATGCCTCGTGCTGGGTTACTTCCCGGTAAAAAGGCATACATCAGGGTCCTCAGAAAACCTGGTAAGGAGGACCATGGAGTTCCGATATCCTACCGACCCATAGACCTCCTACCAATAAATGGAAAGGTGTTGGAGAAAGTGATATGCAACCGCCTTACCTGGGACTTGGGCAGTAGCAGTAAACTGAGTCGCGTCAATATGGCTTCACGCCTCAGCGCAGCACCGAGAACGCCTTATACGGCGCTATCGAATTGGCCAGAAAGGGTATCCGGGATAAAAAGATCGTAGCACTCGTGTCATTAGATATACAAGGAGCTTTCGACAATGCATGGTGGCCTAAAATACTAGAACAGCTTATTGCTAAGAAATGCAACTTGTTCTCCATTTATTCGAAAGTTATCTTGAACAGAGAAGCGTCCTTCTAAAATATGCGGGAGCTACGGTAGAAACACCAACGAACAGGGGTTGCATACAAGGTTCTACCGGGGGACCAATACTGTGGAACCTGTTGATGGACCCACTACTTCAAAAAGCTGAGGAATTTGAAGCCCATGTACAAGCTTTCGCCGATGATATACTGGTGATAGGAGAAGCGAATAATATGACTGAATTGAGCCGCAAAATAAATGACACATTGGCAAAAATAGCAGATTGGGGCAACGATAATAGATTGGAGTTTGCACCTCATAAGACTCAGGTCCTGATAATAACAAAGAAAACAAAATATGACCAACCTAAATTCAAACTAATATATAATAAAGACCTTAAACCAAACCAAAACCTTAAAATTCTCGGCATTACGTTCTATCCGCTTCTAAACTTCAACACACACATAGATAACGTATCCACCAGGGCAATAGGGTTGTACAAAAGAGTGGCTCGCGCAGCTAGGGCAACCTGGGGTCTCAACCCTGATATTATTAGGACAAAATACATTACTGTGGACCTACGGTGGAACCTACAATTCTGTATGCTTGCAGCACCTGGGAGCCTGCGGCAAACAGGCGCTACATCATTGTGAGACTTAACAAAATAACTAGGCTATTTGCCATTAAGACCGCGAAGACGCACAGGACAGTCTCAGTAACAAAACTTTAAACCTTAAAACCACGTGTTCTGCACGTGGTAACCTTACAAACGCGGCACACGTGTTTTGTCATAGAGCCGCATAGGGCGCCGCCACAGACACGAGGCGACTTGAGGACTCCGCCCCATCGGAGGAGCAGATCTACAACCAAGAGCTGGCTGCCATGTGAGGATCCAGGGAACCTGACCTTCCCATAAGCCCAATCCCCCTTGCGACGGCTCATTCTAACCGGCGCAAGGTGATCCTACCGTAAAACCTATCCCTCACCCCGAGAGACCTCCTCCTCTGCCAGGTCCCGTACCCTGGCGATCGCGACTAATGTAGAACGGCCAAGTCGAAAATCATACTGCCGCTCGTTAAGGCCCGGCTCCATGCTACCCAAGAGACGGGTAGCGAGCACACGCTCGAATAGCTTGCTCGTCTCGTTGAGCAGCACTATTGGGCGGTAGGCCGAAGGCTGATCGGGCCGTTTTCCACAGTTGCGGAAACCTACCCTGCGCGAAGCACGCGGTGAATAGGTGCCGAATGCTCTCGCTCATCTCTTCCAACGCGATTGCCAAGGCGCGCCCCCCCTTCAGACATGGTGGTGGTGGTCCCCACTTCCCCCAATTCCCTTGCGTCGCTTTATACAGTCTGTAGTCAATATAACCTCTGACTACCGGTTGTTTTATGACGTAATACAAACACTTCATTCTGATTTAAATTGATATATTTTTAAATATTTCGTTAATAATATTTTTATTTTTATTTTATTTAAATTATGAAAAATCGTTATCTTTCCTATAATTATTTCTCACAACATCTCACAAGCGTGAGGTGGCGGACGAACTCCTCCACGGTGGGCGTCCTGGTGTCTCGATGTATAACGTCGTTTCTGACGTACCTCGGAGCTCCTACTATAAGGCGCAGGCATCGGTTCTGCTGGATCTGGATCCTCCGCTTCTGGTACGCTGAGCAGAGTGCGTACCAGGCGGGGGCCGCATACGTCAGGCGCGAGCGGACGTAGGCACCGTAGATCATGTGCAGCTTACGGTCCAAGTGAAACCTTCTCCACAGCGGTTATCGAAGTAGTGAACCCTAGCACTAATAAAAAGGAAAAGGTCCGTGCTCTTTTAGATTACGGTAGCGAGTCCTCCTTTATCACGAAATCTTTAAAAGAAAGATTGTCATTAAAATCACGCCCCATTGACTGTCTAAAGGTCATAGGTATTGAAAGCTGTACTGCTCAAATAAATTCATTAAATGATTCATTTAAAGTTACTTTATCGTGCTTTGTTCTAAAGGAGCTTACAAGTAACATACCTAAATGTGCGATAGATATTAAAGGTCTTAATATTCCTAAACATTTGCCATTGGCAGATCCTGAATTTAATCGGCCTGCTTCAATTGAAGTTTTAATTGGAGCAGACATTTTCTGGGACCTCTTGGGTATTGAACACCACCTTCCTTGGGGCTTAAAATTCCTCAATTGCGAAAATTCACAGTTAGGCTGGTTAATATCAGGTCCAATTAATGTAATAAATAACACACAAAAATTTCATTGCAATTTTAATACAATTTCTAAAACTGGTAATGAAGACAAAAATAGTGAGAATTTGTTTGTTAAATTTTGGGAGGTTGAACTGGTCCCCAATAAACCATTTCTTAACTTAAAGGAGTGACTCACACTGTACGCTTGAGTAATGACAGGCTTGAAGTCAAATTGCCTTTAACTGAATCACCTGAATGTCTCGGGGACTCGTATCATTTAGCGAGAAAACGTTTCTTAAATTTAGAACGCAAATTCAAGCGTAATCCGGCGTTAAGTCTGAATATTCGAATTTAATACGTGAATATGCCGAGTTAGGGCATCTCAGTGAGTCAGCAATTTTAAAACCTACCCCAGGTTATTTTTTATATCACCACGCCGTGTTTAAAAATAGCAAATCCACTGCACTCCGCGTTGTATTCGACGGCGACCTAGAAAAGATGTACAGCCAGGTTCAAGTGAACACTGAAGGCAGTGACTTGCAACTCATTTTATGATGAGTCCGTCCAGTCCAGTATTTAATCGCAACGTTCTAAGAACGTTGCGATTAAATACTCTCACTTACGGCACGGCAAGCGCGAGTTATTTAAGCACTCGCTGTCTGTCGCAGCTCGTGGAGGAGCAGCACGATCCTCTCATAAAAACGGTAATACAAAAGGATTTTTATGCAGATGACCTTATTACAGGATCTAATGACGATAACGAACTGCGGTACATACAAAAGTCAGTCGCGGAGGCTTTGAAACTAGGATATTTCAATTTGCGAAAATATAAAAGTAACCTACCTACTTTGTTCGAGAATTCAAGCATAAATATTCATGAAAATTTAACTATAAGGACATACTCGGAGTCCTACGCATGACACGTTTAATTTTCCTGTAAAAACTCCTCCTCCCGTCGAAAAACTTACATAATGTCAAATTCATTCAAAATTTTTGACCCTTGGGTTTGGCTACCCCTTGTATAATTAAACCTAAAATTATTTTACAAAAACTGTGGAAGGAAAAACTTGACTGGGACGAATCAGTCCCAGATATCATTAAAGAAGAGTGGAATAACTTTGGTGACAACTTACCTTTTATTCAAGGGTTGAATATAACCAGGCCAGTTATATGTGACTCACCTATATCAATTGAAATGCATGTCTTCAGTGACGCTTCACAAGCCGCCTACGGCAGTTGCGTTTATATGAGGTCTGTTGCTCAAAACGGTGACTTCACTGTAAAACTTGTATGTAGTAAATCTAAAATCTCACCTGTGAAGCCCACGACGATAGTACGTCTCGAGCTCTGTGCCGCACTGCTGGCTGCGAGACTCAGCAAAGCTGTACTGGAATCGCTGCGTTACAAACCTGATCGCGTGATTTACTGGTCTGACTCGAGCATAGTTCTGGCATGGCTGAAAAATAATATAACACAGTTAAAATCATTTGTGGCTAATCGTGTCACAGAAATATTAGAAATAACTTACCCATCAACCTGGCGGTACGTACCCACTGCTGAAAATCCGGCTGATCTGGTCTCCCGTGGCATAGATGCTTGTAGCCTGCAGTTCCTGGATCTGTGGTGGTGCGGACCTAAATTTTTAGTTAAACACAAAATCGTTGGCCCGCGTTAAAATGCAATAAAACCATTGAAATTCCTGAAATTAAATCGAACACTACAACTATTGCGGAACCATTCATTAATTTTGAAAATTACTCTTCACTCAATCGACTTCAACGGTCCTTTGCTTATGTCCACAGGGTCATTTATAATTTAAGAAACACCAAAAGTAAACAACTGGGAAACTTAACCGTAGACGAGCTGACCCAATCATTCAACGGTCTATGTGTAATAGCTCAGGTCGATTCTTTCCCCACTGAGTACGAAATCGTTGAGTCCTAAGTCTAGAATATTATCGCTATCGCCTTTTATGAGCGAGAAATTGATTAGAGTCGGTGGCAGAATTGATGCTTCTAATTATTCGTACGAAAAGAAACACACAATTTTACTCCACGCGTCCCATCGACTTACGAAAGTTTTATTTATTCACGAGCACAACAAAAATATGCACGTGCCACCTCAATTGTTGTTATTTCTGGTAAAAGAATGAGTATGGCCAATAAATGGAAGGCGACTCGCTCGACGCACGGTAGAAAACTGCACGCGCTGCCGACGCGTTAGCGGCAAAACTTTGTGCCCTTTGATGGGTAATCTCCCGGCTCAGAGAATTAACCCAGATTTCCCATTTATCTCCGTCGGTCTGGACTTCGCCGGTCCTTTTCAAATATTAAGCCGTAAAGGTCGTGGTAGTAAACTGATAAAATGTTACCTTTGCTTGTTTGTTTGCTTACGGTTCAAATGCGTTCACTTGGAGGCCGTAAGTGATTTGACTAAAAATGCATTCATAATGACGCTCAGAAGGTTTATTGCGCGAAGAGGCAAGCCAGCGGAAATATTCTGCGACAATGATAGAAATTTTGTCGCCGCTGACAAAGAGTTAGGGCAGTTTTTAAAATCTAACCAGGAGTCTCTATCTGGCTTTGCCACTCAAGAAACCATTAAATTTGTATTCTCACCAAGTCGAGCGGCACATTTCGGCGGAATCTGGGAAAGTGGCATTAAGTCCGCTAAACATCATTTAAAACGTGTAATGGGCAATGGCCATTTCACTTTCTAAGAGTTTTTAACTTTATTTGCGTTTTATTATTAGTGTCCCATGTCATCATCCCCTGACGATCTCCTGTCCCTCTCCCCAGGGCACTTCCTAATCGGAAGACCTCTGACTGCGCTGTCGGCACAGGCGCTTGTGAAACACAGCGAGAACTCCCTGCAACTATATGCGCGCATAGAGAAGATGTGTCAGCATTTTTGGCAAAGATGGCAGAGGGAGTACATATTGGAGATACAACAGCGAACCAAATGAAGAATCAACAAGAAAACGTCGGTGATTTGGTTCTCATTCATGAAGACCACGTCCCTCCACTCTGCTGGAGGCTTGAGCGAGTGACGCGCTTGTTCCTGGGTCCAGACGGCGTGTCCAGGGTCGCGGATGTGACCACCACCAGAGGCTGCATACGGCGGCCACTCGTGCGCCTCTGTCCTTTATCTACTGCTGAGGATCTTCAAAGTTGAAAGGGCTTCCTTTCAACGAGGCGGGAAGATGTTGCCGCGTAAGGCAACTTAGAATTACAATATAATTTTGTATCTGTTTCGTTCGTAAAATTGCATTATACATGTAATGTTTTTTTTATCTGTCACAATGTTGTATCAGTCACTCCTTTTTATTAACTTCAATACCTTTGTTCATTCCATTGAATTCCATTGACAGCTAGAATTGTAAAGACTTGAAACATTAAATTGTATTTCTATATCTACTTTTGGATTTTAATTAAAAGGCTTTATTATGTGTCAAATACACAGCATGTGCGCCATACCTAGCTATGAAGACCTTCTAGCTAAGAGACTTCTACATGGATGATGTATTATCGGGGAGTGATAACGAAGAAACAGCAAACAAATAAACAAAGAAACCTCGAACAGTGACACATTTCTGAAAACTCTTAAGCCTGAAAAGATAGCCAAATCCTCAGAAATAGATATGCATTGAAAGAATAGCATAATAACACTTGGAATAATTTGGGAAAGACATGCAGATAATTTGAAAATATTTCAAAAAAAAATCCACTGAAGTTTTTACAAAAAGGAACGTACTTAAACATATAGCTTCCTTGTTCGATCCAATGGGTTGGCTAGCACCTGCCGTGATTACAGCAAAGGTTTTCATGCAAAAGATTTGGCTAAGAAAGTTAGACTGGGACGAAGAAATACCTGATGATCTGAAAGATGAATGGAACACCTACCAAATATACTTACCTTGTCTGTCCAAAATCCGAATTGATAGATGAATTGGGTACTGTAACGATAGTGTTGTCGAACAACATGGGTTCTCAGATGCATCACTTGCAGAATACGCTGCAGTAGTGTACATGCGAAGTTTGCACACAGACGGTACACCAAGGAAGGTGTCATTGATCACAGCGAAGACGAAAGTGGCTCCTGTAAAAGCATTAACCTTGCCGAGATTAGAGTTATGCGGAGCAGCATTGCTTGCTAAACTAGTAAGGCATATCATGGAAACCCTGAATATCGAGATAAATCAAACGTATGCTTGGACCGATTCCAAAATAGTCCTTACATAGATTCAAGGTGATCCAAACCGATGGACTCCTTTTGTAAAAAACCGAGTGATCGAAATACAAAACAATCTCGATACCCACTGGTCCTACGTAAACACAAAGGAAAATCCCGCCGATCCAGCGTCCAGAGGCATCTGCCCAAGCAAGTTGAAGACATGTGAGTTGTGGTGGAAAGGACCTCAGTTCCTATATGAAGATGGGTTGTCTTTTTTTTTTATTTTTGACGCTGAGAAAACGCTTTAAGCGTTTCCCCTCACGGGAAACAGTGGGGGGGTATGTGGGGCTCGCCATATGTCCAGGGCACCGAGTGTGCCCCGGTCATCGGAATACCCACTAAAAACCCAGCGGTACCCTTCCCGTCTTAACGGGAGCGCCACGGGATCGCTTGCGCATGCTACCGTGACGCTCCGACGGCCGGCCCGCCTATGTGGGCCTATGAGTCCCACGGTACTGGGAACCCCCCTAGTCCCGGCGGCGCCTATTGTGGCGGGGGGAGAAGGTGCGCAAAGCGCCGCTTTCTTCTCCCCAGTCTACTGCGGCGGAATGGGTCCGCAGCGGCATCTTCGTCCCGCTCCCGCTCCGCGGCCTACTTCTGCGACATCACACTTTCGCAGAAGGAGACCATCTCTGACCAGCACCCCTCGCTTCCGAGCATCGCGTTGATGATGCTCGGCAAGGAGAGGTCTCCGCCAACAATCGCCGCCAGGGAATGCCTCTGGGGCCCCCACGCGGCACACTCCGTCAGGGTGTGATGCGCCGTGTCGAATGGCGCACCTCACTCGTGGCAGGAGGGTGACACCTCCCGCCGTGCTATCTCGTGCAGGTACTTACCGAAGCATCCGTGTCCGGTAAGCACCTGCGTCAGCCTGAACGAGAGCGTGCCTCGTTTCCTTCGGACCCAGCGACTCAAGTGGGGACGTACTGCCTCCACTGTCGCCAGGCCCGCCGTGGGGGACCCGAGGTCCTCCTCCCATCGGGTGATCAGGGCTTGCTGGGGTAGAGCCCTGATCCGCCCGACTTCCGCCGACCCTGGACGGTCGCCGCGTTCCCTCGCCTCGACCCGGAAGCGGTACACCTCCGCGAGCACTTCCGCCTGGAGCTCCCAGGGCGGGTCGCCCGTGAGGAGGGTCGTCGCTGTCCACGACACCGTACGATAACCCCTTATCGCCCTCACCGCGATGACCCTCTGCGGTTTTCGCAGAAGGGCCCGGTTGGAAGCGGTGAGTGCGTCCACCCAAATCTGGGCACCGTACAGTGCCATCGACCTCACTACGCCGGCATAGAGGCGCCGGCTTAGCGATCCCGGTCCTCCCACGTTGGGTAGGAGGCGGCCTAAGGCGGCGGCGGCATTGACGAGCTTCGGGCCGAGCTGCACGAAGTGCTGCCCGAAGCTCCAACGCCCGTCCAGGATCAGGCCCAGATACTTCATCTGGGCCCGCACCTCGATCATCGTCCCGTGGACGGTGATACTCGCCCCTCGTGGGGGACCGTGGAAGAGGAGGGCCTCCGTTTTGGATATGGAGACCTTCAAGCCCAGCATCTCCATCCGGTCCACGGTCAGGGTTGTTCCGACTTCGGCCAGGCAGGCCGCCTCCCGAAAGTCCCGCCCCGTCGCGGTGATGAGGGTGTCGTCCGCATAGCACAACACCCCCATACCGGGAAGGACGGGGGCTCTCAGGAGCCAGTCGAAGCCGACGTTCCACAGAATTGGTTGAGTATCGCTGGTCTATAACCACAATGGCGGACTTTACGCGATTTATTGTCTTTTGGTAGGTTGGGAACGCGGTTGACAACGTCTCCAATGCACCAACGTATGGCCGCCGATTGGAGAAATTCCTTCGTTGCTACGAATCCTTTGGGTTGCACTGACCCCCAAGGTTGCACTGCGCCAGCTTCAAGGAGGGCTGTACTCTATGGGCATCGGTGTTAGTGTCAGGTTTCCCTACACTGTCTGATTTTATAGGTATAAAGTCCCGCTATTTTGTCCCATTTTCTCCACTCTATTCCGTGGAGTACGCCGGGTGGGCTCTCCTTACAGTTGGCGCAACTAGGCGGCTTTTGTCTCGCCTCGTATTGCCTAGAATCGTGGTTCTTGGCGCAGAACCCACACTTGGTTTGATTTTTACATTCTACTGCCCTATATCCGTAGCCCATGCATCTGAAGCACTAGAGCACCGGAGATTGGTCGACCACCAGAATCATCTGGTAGCCCAAACGAACCTTCGGATTCCTCAGCCTTAAAGACACAGAATCACTTTCGACATAATCGATAGCCACCTAAACCTTGGTAATGTACGGAATGACTGGCCACAGCTGTATATAGCTTGAAGATTGAAGGAGGGGTGAAGCTGTCGTAACCTGGCAAGAGGAAGGCAAAGAAATGTGCCAAGCCAATGCCAAACTCGACAATTGCTGCTCGGTATTTCAGGCCGAGTTAATAGCAATATTGACCGCCCTAAAACAACTCCTAAGGCCCATGGCGAGAACAAAGAAAGCAAACCTAATTCATAATATAAGAACTAGTTTGAACGAACTGGTGAAGATGGGAGGTGAAATAAAATTTTATTGGGTCAGACCGCATATAGGGATCAAAGGCAACGAGAAAGCGGATGAACTCGCCATAATCACTGCACTTAGGAAAAAGAGCCAACTAGTATATGAATGCATCTCCTTATCCACAGTAAAATGGCACACCAGGCAAAATACACTAGACAAATGGCAACTAAGGTACTCGGCGAGCACGACAGGGGAAACTACTAAAATATTCTTTGATGATGTTCGGGCAGCACATAAAACCCTTAAGATAATGAAAATTGACAACCGGATGGCTCAATTGTTAACTGGGCATGGTGGATTCGCACACTGTCTTAATAAATTCAACCTAAGAGCTAATTGCGACTGCGATGACACCAGCCCCGAGATGGTGATTCACCTGGTTTGTCACTGCCTGAAATTCATGCGAAGTAGGTTTAATATTGAAAGTTAGTTAGTTAGAAGAAAAGAAAGAAAAATTTGTGTATATAGTCGGCTGTAGTGGTTAGCCAGCAGGATTGTGTATATAGTATTAAAGATAGTAATAAGGTCCTCCAGACCGATTTCGGCTACGGTGGCCAATCTCAAGAGAGATAGCCAACTGCGCAGGACATATTATAGTGCACAAGTGTGTGCGCAAACACAGGTGCACTCTCTTTTCCTTAGCTCTCATAATCCGATGGGACGGCAATCCGACACGACCGGAAAGAGTTCAGGCGCAGGACCAACGGGTTAACGTGCTTTCCGAGGCACGGGAGTGTACACACTTCCAACTTCCAGACTCCGGGCTGCTACTGAGAATTTTCTGACAGAAAAACCCAATAACTATATTGGCCCGACCTGGGAATTGAACCCAGGACCACCGGGTCTGCGGCCTTATATCTAGCCACTAGACCAACGAGGCATTAAAGATAGTAGTAGTAAGTAAGATAAGGTATACAGGAATAGAAAAATCGCATATAAATAGGTATAACATATAATAGCTTCGTTAATGTATTGCTTGTATAGTGTAAGCTTTTTTGCTTCTATAATGTAATGTAGTCCAGCTTAACTGGAGAATATGTTGGGCTCGGCAAGTTCCAAGCGGAGCTCAAAAAGGCAAAGTAGCACCGCTTCCAGGTGGAAGATGCGCTGGCTGCTTATAATGCCCCAGCCAAGGTGGCCATAGAGGAAAGTGCGGCCCGTCTAAGAAACCGCCATTCCAGTGGCATTGAGGACGTGCCGCAGACGTCTGCTGCACTGGATGCACCTTTTTCGACTGTAAGATGTCAAATGTTGCCTGTCAAATGTCAACTGTCCAGGTTTCAACTATAAGATGTCAAATGTTACCTGTCAAATGTCAACCGTCAAAAATGTCAAAGCTGGAATCTTATATACTCCCGTGCCTCGGAAAGCACGTAAAGCCGTTGTCCTGCACCTGAACTCTTTCCGGTCGTGTCGGATTGCCGTCCCATCGGATTATTAGAGCTAGGAAGTAGAAAACGCACACACTTGTGCGCGTTATTGATACTTTATTGAACCCGTTTGTTTGTAAGCTCATTATTAATTTTTACAAATGTTATTCATATAATTTATTGCATACAACCTACTCTTTTGAAAGTCAAAGGTAGCATAAATAATACATCGGTCTAAATTCCAAAACTTATCCAAGGCATCTTTTCAGTCTTTGAGAGTATGTTTTATATAGGGTTTTCCATTAAGGGCGCTTGATCGTGCAGAACTTCCATCGTAGCGTGTGCTGTGTGGCACCGTCCTGATGAAACCACATGTTGTCCAGATCCATATTCTCGATTTCAGGCCAAAAGAAGTTGGTTATCATCGACCGGTATCGCTCACCATTGAAGGTGACGGCCACACCATTATCGTTTTCGAAAAAATACGGACCAATCACGCCTCCGGCCCAAAATCCGCACCAAACAGTCACTTTCTGCGGGTGCATTGCCACTTGGTGAACCTCGTGTGGATTGGTCTCGTCCCAAATACGGCAATTTTGCTTGTTGACATAGCCATTCATCCAAAAATGCGCCTCGTCGCTGAAGATGATTTTTTTGCCAAAATCGGCGTAAACTTCCAACTGCTCTAATGCCCAGTCAGCGAACACACGGCGCTGTCTATTGTCATTAACCTTGAGCTCTTGGGTCAGCTGGATCTTGTACGGGTGCAGGCTCAAGTCACAACGCAAAATTCGCCAAGTTGTCGTCTGCGAAAGGCCGAGTTCCTGTGCGCGACGCGGAATTGACTGCCGCGGGTTTTCGAGGACACTGTCGCGCACAGCGGCGATATTCTCGGCAGATCTCGCGTTACGTTGACGCACGGGAACCGGCTGATTGTTAACTGACCCGGTTGACTCGAATTTGTCCACCAATCGACGGATAGTCGACTCGGCAGGACGATCATCGCGACCGTAAAACGGGCGAAGTGCGCGGAACGTTGCTCGAACTGAAGACCCATTTTCATAAAACAATTTTATGATTTGCACGTGTCGCTCGACACTGTAACCTGCCATGGTGGTTTGGGAGGACGGAATGAATATAACACACTGCATTTGACAGCTGTCACTCAAACAACATGGCCGCAATCAGCTGTCAAAGTTCAAGCGTCCCTATTGGAAAACCCTATATATATACATATTGTTATTTCGGGAAACTATTCCGGGTTACCCATTTTTTAAGAAGTATTCTTCGCTTTCATTTTTTACGAGTTTTCACTTCTTCCCTGTTATCATAAAATTGTTGATGCATTTTCACTCCTACGTTGAAAAGGAAAAGCTAGTGATAGTTGGCATGAAGTCAATACTCAAGACCAACAAAAATGGAACGAAAATTATAACATCTACACTATGGTTCTTCTCTCATGATAGCAAAGATGTTTTCTATATGTTGTCAATTACTGGGGTAGTTAGTTGAGGGTGAGTAGATAAATTTGATATGGATGTGGAGGTTATTAACGGAGATGGAGCTAAACTGGTATTTAATGAGTAATCAACACATCTCTTTATCAATTATTTCATTAACAATCTAGCTTGTTTAAAATATTTTTTTAGAAATGGCGCCTCCAAAAGTGGGAAGGTGAGACTGAAAAAGGTTTAATATTTTTTATTAAAAAAATAAACATGAAGTAATATAAGAACTAAATTTTTACTTTAAAAAATATGAACAACGACGCTTGCGCAGATCCACAGGGGTCGTTAGGGTCGCGCGATGAGCGGTTTTTAAATCTGCCATATCCGGTATACTGGCGGATTTGAAAACTGTGTGATTTAAAAAGTACTGTAAAAACTTTCTGTTAATGTGGTAATAATATTTCAAATACGGAGAATCCAAATATACCAAAATTGATTTTTGAAATGAAAAAGTGCCAGTCGGCTGGCTTTTACTTTTTTATTTTTTTATCACTTCGGCAACCCCCCACAGTCCCCACCACTACCTGGGCAGCTGACTGTATATAAACATCAGCCGGCTTACAATGAGTTTTATATTTGCAACGCTACCTCCCGGACCATAAGGATTCTGATAGGCTCGTATACAGGTGTAGTGTAATGTTTTTGTTATATAATACCTTGCTTCAACCAAGGTTTATATATATATTATATTAAAATAAGCTAATCAAATAAGCCGTTCTTAAAAATAGGGTTTTCGAAAAATGTATTATTATAAAATAATTTAAAAAATGCAGCACAAATATATTTATAGGCTGTTTAACTAAGATCATAAGCATAATTTTTATTTGTGTATATTTTTATAAAGTAAACCTATTTTTATCGCTCAGAAAAACGTCACGGTCACGTCATACGTCAAATGTCATTTAAATACTAAATACTATCACAAGTCAGAAATACAAAATAAGTTAATTTTACACAGAAAACGCATAATAATTTTTTAGGACGACTATTGTCTCCTTACGTTTGATAATGTAAACAACGATGAAGTGTACGACGGTCAGTGACTTTCGGTGAGCGCGATGTCGATAGAGTACGTGGTAGTAAGCGAGGGCGAGCAAGACGAGCCCATTGAGCTGCCTACTGAAGAAGACGGCTCACTGCTTCTGAGTACAATATCGGCTCAGTTTGCAGGAGCCAGCGGCCTCAAATATCGAGCTGGTGGAAGATTACGTGGACTCCGCTTGGCTGACGATAGAGTCCTTCCGCCCGCTGAAGGCTGGGCGGCTCACCATTATTTCTGTGCTTTTCCTAGAACTGATGCTCCAACCCCCACTCCACGTCCGCGCTGCTCTGATCTAATTGTGCTCGGATTACCTTGGAAGACTGGTGAAGAGGCTGTCCGTGACTATTTCACTGCGTTTGGTGATTTACTCATGGTACAAGTGAAACGTGACGCTAAAACCGGCTTATCTAAGGGATTTGGTTTCATAAAGTTTGCAGACTACGACGCACAGTTGCGTGCCCTAGGACGCAGACATATGATAGATGGCCGTTGGTGTGATGTACGTATCCCTAATAGTAAAGATGGTGGCTCGGCAGCACACAGAAAGGTATTCGTCGGCCGGTGCACTGAAAGCCTCACTGCAGATGATTTACGAGAGTACTTTGGAGCATTCGGTCAGGTGACAGATGTTTTTGTACCTAAACCATTTCGTGCATTCAGTTTTGTCACATTTTTGGACCCAGAAGTGGCTCAGTCACTTTGTGGACAAGATCATATTATTAAAGGTGTGTCAGTAAATATCTCAACAGCATCACCAAAACGTGAACGTGGGGCGCGATCACAATTGCTGGGATGGAGTCTACTGGAAGGTGGTGCTCCGCGTGTGTACAGTTGGCCGCCAGATGCTTGGCAACACTCTGCCCACTCTGCTCATTCTGCACACTCAACTGCGCCACCTGATGCCAAGCCTTACCTCAAATACGAGTAAAAACCCCATTGCCCTCCTTGTTAATAACTCACAGATTTTATATGAAAATAAATGTAAATAATAATATAATATAGAATGATAAAGTTGTTGATTGGAGTTTTCATTCATTTGTCTGTAATGTTTAGACTCAAATATTTAAATATAAAGGTGGTACACATTCAAGCAAAAAGACTTGTTTTATATAACATTCTTTGTAATCATGTTTCTGGTTACTCATCTCAGTTCCATTAATAGAGTGTTTCATTCTTCAGCAGATAAATATGGTGAGTAGAAACAACTAATCCAGAAAATACAGTTATTTAGGCCAAAGCATAAATTTATGTTTTTGAAACTGTTGATTTTATTAATTGTTTTACTGAATCCTTCAGTCCTAATTTTAATTAGAAATGTCAATTCAACAAATGTGTTTGTTATTTTATGTATTATATTAACTTTATCCATTTTGATGTGTGGAAATCTTGAATTGCCATGGTTTTGATTTTTTATTTACTGTAGTTAAACGATTTTATGAAGGTTTGTTTAATTATCGAGTACTCTTGTGAACTAGCAACTACTTCAATCCATAATAATCATTCAATTTGACTTATATAAGTATAATTTATCCTTATCAAAATTTACAAAATATTTATTTTGGTCTCATATCATTACCAACAAGGTAAATTAACAAAAGCCGTCCACACTATGTTGTAAGATAAAAATAATAGTAATGTACATAGGAAATATTATTTACTATAACTATTATTTAAAAGATTCTCTTTGAGCACCTTCAATAAACGATATATTATGAATAAGTGTCCCAAAACTCATTTATTGAATCGTTATAGGAACTACAGATTTGGATAATTCAAAATTCAATTCAACACTTCAAGTTTACTACCGATGTGTTTTAAAACATATGTTTATAACATATTTCATTATAAATAAATAATATATATTTTTCACTTATTCTCTTTATTATAATCGTAATCGTCTCGTATAAACTAAATTTTGCCTAGGGCACGCTATTTACATTAAATAACTAATGCTTGCGTCACTAACGCAGGTATTTAGCCGCCCAGTCCACTCTCGCGGCTCCGCTACCCACCGCGGTCGTCTCTGTAATCATTCTAATCGCATTAACGCCATCACGCTGTCTAGGGATAATATTAAACACTTCGTAAGATGAAATTAGATTGAAAACGATACCTCTGTGCGTGCGGAACGCGATTGGATGAAAGAGCGCGGTATCAATCCTAGCACCGGCCACATAGCGCGACGCGCCAAGGTAGGCGGCCGCCGCGCCCGCGCCCGCCCGCGCGTCTCCCGGCGCGGCGCCACCGTGCCGCGCGCCCAGCACGCTGCGCCCGCGGGTTCCTCCGCCGGCGCGCGAGCGTCGGCCCGAGTGTACCACCTCACCTCTTTTGTGATAAAGTGCTAATGTACAAATCCAACTTTGGATTGCATTATGAATGGTGCGGTCCATACAGCTCATGGCCGTATCCAGTGGAAGCAAACATTTTTGGTTGCAAGTAAAACGATGAAATAGAAGCGAATATAATAAATCTCTTCTCAAATATAACTTGTAAATGAGATACCCTAAAATATCGGCAAAGCGATCATGTAGAGGCGTCGGAACCGTCGGTTGCGTCGTTGAATTGATCGCCGAAGGAACTACGTTTTCCACCTCGGCGCGAATTCCGCTCCTTTATTAGAATAATTGAAAGTATAAGTACTTAGTAGGTTAAGATTCACATGTTCGAAGTTTCGAACGAACTCAGCTACTTCTTAAAGGATGATATTTATTTGATAAATCTATTTAGGAAGATAGCCCTTATGAGTACACTTTGTATTAGAAAATAAAAGGTTCCCAAACGATGCAATGGCCAAGGAAAAGTTACTACAGGATCCTTAAAGTATAAAGATACTTTATCTAAAAATACAGACCGACGCGTTCTTGATGCCGGTGGTGGAAGAACGAGCGCGGCGCCGACCGCAAAATAAGGGAATCTGGTGAGAAATAAATAATTTAATATTGCCAAATTGCTATTTTCTACTAATCCTATTTATAAATATTTCCTACCTAAGAGCTTGGGGTGCTGTTGGACGATCGCGTGGTGGATATCGCATTAAGGCTGCAAGGAGAGACAACGCAGGAGGCGAAGCCGTCGGTACGACGCGTGTTAGAGGCACGCCTGCAGACGTCGGAAAACGAAATCGTAAAGTTTCTGCAAGCGTGTAACCGTCAGGCCACTCTTCGCGTGATGGTGTCCCTAATACTGCGCTGATCTTATACAATTGATCTATTTCTGAATTTCCAGGAAACAAAGGACGACAAGTATACAACTCCGCCATAATACAGCCGATTGCCCAGAGATCAATAGGAGCACCGTAGTGTGTATCGTGCAGTAAGACTTCAGGTGCACGATACCATCTAGTCGACACGTAATCAGTATAAGGTGGCCTTGATCGCACTTCACGAGCAAGTCCTAAGTCTGCTATTTTTACTAACTCTGGTCCCGCGCACAATAAATTCTCAGGTTTTAGATCTCGATGAAAGAAGCCATGTCGATGCATGTGAGCCAGGCCTTGAAGCACTTGGTACAATATGTTACGCAGAATAGGCTCTGCGAACGGCCTCTCTGCGTCACGTATCAACTGATATAGATTCCCACGCATATACTCAAATACGAAATATAAAGTGTCATTTTCTCGAATAACCTCGCGTAATTTAACAATGTTAGCATGGTTAAGTTTCTTAAGCGATTTAACCTCTCGCAGATTCATAGCTTCGTCCCAAGAATAATATTTTCGTTTCATTCTTTTAATGGCAACTTTTTCACCAGTGTCCCGGCGCTGCGCCAGTGCGACTGAACCGTAAGTACCATCACCCAGTTGTTGCAGTACCACATATCGGTTCATTTCACCAGCCCCTAACAATTGCTCGCCTATATTCAGCACAAAAAAGTATTTAATATTATTACTTATTTGCATATACTATGGCATGTATACTTTATTAATATTTTCTTACCGCTCTCGCCTTGACTATATTTATTCAAGAATTATTTGAAGGATCACATATCACTGTCATATAGGTGTATTGTACTTTGCATATTAGTATACAACTTTATGTGGCAAATGATATTTATAAAGTTTTGCTTTTTATTTGTATAATTTATTTTGTTACTAATTGAAAACAATGTATTTTATTGTAAATTCGAAGCAGTCATTGTTTCCATGGTGATTTGCTACCAAATAATGAATGCTCTTAGCTCTATAATAAAACTCGACTACACGCTACTACAACTTACAAATGCCTTATATAATATATTCAGTTGTGCTAATTTGTAAGAACAATAATAAAAACGCTACATTCAAAAGCGCATTAAATTGCATTGTTGCTTGAGCTAAAGGGTAAAATTTAAATGAATGTTAATACTGAATAATATAATAATATAAAATTGCTAATAAATAAAAGGGAGAAACGAGAGAGAGAGACTTAAAGGGTGAGAAACCTTTAAGCTTCTCTAAAATATGCTATTTTCAAACTATTCTCTTTAATCAAATACATTTTTAAATTTTAATTAATAAACTCATCACAGTAGACTATGTACCACAATAAACGAACAATTATTTTGAATAGATAATAAATTAAGGATCGCAATCAAGGCATTTATTAATATAAATGTAAAAAATAAGTAATATAATATCGTTAAAATTTAAAAAATAATAAAAGAGAATTTTTTTATAAAATAAATTTTATAAAACAATTTTATATTATTAAGGACAAATAAACCTAAAACAAACTCTTGCTATGTTTTGTGATAACATGAAGAAATTGTAAAATTATACACATTATTTTGTATTTTTTTATATTTATAATTATATACATATAATTTCCAAAGACAAACATTTGACTTCTTTATAACTTATTAATAAATACTGTCGTATACACGGGTCTTGCAGCCGAGTCCAATTTCAGTGGTGAGAGATAGGTGAGGGTGTGTTACAACTTCTATTTCGCATTTTCGCCCGCTGTACGCCGCTGCTATCGCCTATCGAAATAATAATTATACTTTAGCGCACAATAAAACAACTCGTGTTGTGCTTATTATATATGTATATTACATCTAATGTGCTCATTATATAATAAACACATGTTTGAATACAACATTTTGAAAAATTTTGAATTACACTGTTATTGAGTGAAAGGCAGAAGAAAAAATATGGTCAACCGTACTACCTTTCGCTATAAAAGTGTGTAGAGCGAGGGCATCGGCCACATAAACGTCAAACGTGATATAATTTTGGACAAATAGTATAATTTTTATCTTCCATGTACATTAATTTTTTGAGTATCTGTATCCAGCTCGAACCTATCGTCATGCCTCTGGCCGCTGGCGGTCGTAAATTGAACTGAGCAGGGTCATTATGTCAACGTACCCCCAATACTGAAGTTGCAAGACCTGTGTATACGACCGTGGTTATTAACACGGGGTACGTTGACATACTGATGCTGTTAAGTTCAATTTACGGCAGCCAGAGGCATGACAATTCGCGTAATAATTATCCCGAACATTTTTTCAAATCCAAACAACACATTTAAATAACAAAAAATCCGCAAAACTCAACAAAACGATATAACAATTATTATATAACACAATACTTGAGAGAGAAAAATATCAGCTTCGATAGCAGCGACGTAGTACCTCAAGCGGATGGTATTGCGAATTAGCAGTTGTTACACACTCGCGCCTCATCTGTATTTGACTCAGTTGCCAGACCTGTGTATACGACCGTGTTGATAACAATATTTGACATTATAAAAAACAAATATGACAATACCTAGACATTGACTTGCAAATGCAAATAAAAATACTTGTGCCTCGTATTGTCATATTGTGTTGTTTTTATACAAGATTAGCATGAAAACATTGAATTTCAGTTTAATATTTAGTTCGTGCTTTACATAAAGTTTTGTACAAGACAACGCTACAAACAAATAAATTATGGTGCAGTCTTAATTTCGTAAGAATCTCGTAAACAAAATAAATATTTGGTTAGGAAATAGTAGAAAAATTTCAGAACACCGCGATATGCATCACAGAGATGAGTGGCGTGTTAACAAGGTGCAGAGTTAGCTCGGAGCAACTGCATCTCCTTCTATCGTTTATGGAAGAACACCGTGATTTCGCGGCCGGAAAACAATCCATATACTCCAGATTCAGTGCATGTAAATTGTGGCGGCTATTAGCTGAAAGGCTTAACGCGGCTGCTGAAGAGTCAGGGGGTGCTCGAAAATCGCCTGACAAGTGGTGTCGGGTCAGTGATCTTTAAAAT
The DNA here is from genome assembly GCA_905220585.2 of Nymphalis polychloros. NCBI lineage: Eukaryota > Metazoa > Arthropoda > Insecta > Lepidoptera > Nymphalidae > Nymphalis > Nymphalis polychloros. Next base: position 13,311,480 of record HG992255.1, on the reverse strand, counting down.
TTGTCGTATTTTTTTATCGTATTATGATTAGTATCATCGACTCCACACACAAGAGTCTCAATAGAGAAAGATACTATAATACTGTTGATTGTCATAGTTATGATTTAATTAAAAAACCACATACATACATTTTGGCTGGTGATCAATTGTGAGTGAGGCTTTCTCGCACCTTTTATTTATTATTTAAGGGAAACATATCAGCTCAATTTCCTCAGCTTGTAACATATTTATTTTTTGAAAATATAACCATTAGTTTGTTAAGAGAAGCTTTCAATTTTAAATAGAATTACTGAAAAACAAATGTAATTATTGATACATTGTACAGTTTGATAGACTTTTAACCTTGTATTTAAAGTTAACCATTAATGTCTAATTATATAAATTAAAGTTTTAATTTAGTCTACCTGATATAAAAAAAAGATAACAGAAGAATACCTACGGTTGATAAAAAACAAAAAAGGTTTATTTTATATTAGATGAGTCTGTTGACTTGGTTGATAGATACCAGCCTTTCACTGCAGGTCATGGGTTCGATTCCCACCCAGGACAGACATTTGTGTACATGAACATGTCTGCTTGTCCTGAGTCTAGGTGTAATTATCAATATAAATATGTATTTATAAAAGAAAAGTAGTTTATGTAGTATATCAGATGTCTGGTTTCCATAGTACAAGCTCTGCTTAGTTTGGGATCAGATGGCCTTGTGTGAATAATGTCCCAGGATATTATTATTTTTATTAATTGGCACATTTCAGTTTTGGGCAGATATAAAATATAAAGCACGTAAGAAGTCAGCTGCTGGTGGAGCTCTTGGTGATTTATCCAGTGTTGAAGAACGCTTACAGAATCTTCTTGGTACTAAGTCAAGTGATAGTTAGTATTTTCTACCTGTGAACTTGTATTTTATTTATGAAAGACCTACCTGTGAATTTGTATTTCTATGTTTTCTGATACAAGTGTATGTTGTGCACAAGGGACAGTGCATACTTTTAGCATCAGACTTACGGTAGAACCCTGATTAACCGGGGCGGTCGGGACCGAGAGGTCCACGGATAACTGAAACCACAGTTAATCCGAATTATGGGTCACGACTTTTTATTTTGACTACATAGTAAAAATCAAATTTAATCACATTGGAGTTAATGAATATGACATACTAATATATAAAGCCCTCTGGTTTCTTAAGTCTTGTTTTTTAATATAATTTGTAAATTTACGGTACGCAATTATTACTATTAATTATAATTATTATTATTATAATTATTGTGAACAGAACCATCTCATATTGACGATCAACTACTGACTGCCAAACATCAGATAGAATTTGCTATATGAGGTCCACGAATTTAGTATACATGGAGTATTTGTTACATTGTAAGTTTGTATCAGGACAAAGCGTCGAGGCCGCAAGCCAATTCGGACGGGTTTCGTGCGTCGTGCACGGGAGGCGCAGAGACGCACGGTTAATCCGCTCCCTGGATAACCTAACCCCGGTTAATTCACGTTCTACTGTATTTGAAAATAGTTTAATCTGTTTGAAGCATGTTTGTAAAAATTATAAATTTAAGTGCATTACCATAGAGGTAAGAAATTAATGTCTTATTTAGTAAACCTACTCTCCTTGAAGAGTTATTTTAAGAGTTTTTCTGAAATGTTATGTTTCTGAGTATAGAATAAACTGCCAGATCAATCTATCATCAATCCTGCAGGGCTTTAAGTGTTTTTACTAACACCTAAATAATTTGAATTAATACAATGACAATATGACTATTGCTGATTTAGTAGCAGGATTATAAGATTGCTGTCCCATAGGGTTATGAGATTGAAAACTAGACGGTGCAGTTGTTCATGAATACACTTGCAGATTTCTTGTATTTCATTTATCTATATATTCAAGTCTGGTACATTATAAATTGTATGTTTTTATTTGTATCAAATAAATTACTATTCTTTATTAACTAACTATATTTCCGTATTACTTTAAACTATAACTAACATGAAATGATAACTAACAATATGACAGGTGGTGCGGGCACTCGCGGCGGAAGTCACTCGGACGAGGAGCGCAAGCCGGCACTGGACGAGGACATGTACTCGGAGGGGTCCGGAGCGGGCGGGGCGGACGCACCGCGTCTTGCCACCGAGGAGCTGCTGGCCGAGGCGGCCATGCGAAGCGCGCTCGCGGCGGAGAAGCAGGCCGAGGCCGTAGCTCAGGCCGTCGAGCTGTTGCGCGACCTCGTCGTGCTCCTGCGCGAGCGCACCGCGCCCGTCGCGCCCCCGCACGCGCCGCCCCACGCGCCGCCCCACGCGCCGCACGCGCCTCCCGCGCCCGACCACGCACTCGCCATGCAGCACCACCACCATCGACTCTGATCTATGTAGCTACACTCAATCGATACAAATATAGCCATTTAACGAGTAGCCGTGCAGTTTTCATCGATGTCCCTATCGCACAAACGTAATAAATTAAACATAATCGACTACGGCAGGCGTAGAGCGTGAGTGCGAACTCGGGGTTCGGAGGCGACGGGCGTCAGGCCCAACCTCCCGGCGACGTCCGCGTAGACGAGGTCGGCGCGGGCGCGCGCGCGGGCGGCGCCGTGGCGCAGCACGTCGCGCAGCGCGTCGGGCCGCGCGCGCAGCTGGCGGGCGCGCTCGCGCACGGGTGCCAGCGCCTCGCACAGCGCCGCGCCCACCACCGCCTTGTACCGCGCGGTGGTGAGACCGTCCGCCTCCTCCACCGCCTCCTCGACGGTCTTGTCGGCGGCGAGGCAATGCAGTGTCACGAGGTTGGAGACGCCCGGCCGCGCATCGGGATCGAACGTTACCTGCACGTGAATGATGATTCAGTATGATACGATATAATATATATTTGTATATGCTTATAATCTACTTGTAGACCACTTAAACTGCAGTTATGCTGGCTGGTCGTTAGAACAACCCCACTAGAGTGGGAAAAGGTACAAAATTAGAACACTAATTAAAATTTTGATTGTGTAGATTTACAAATTTTATATCGTAGAAAGCAAATTTATTAAGAAATAACATATTTTACCTAGGCAGTTGCCTATATCCTGGACTAAAATTATTGATGCTTTGTGGGCAGCCTGGACTAAGGTTGGACCACAACTTCGAAATAGACAGTAGTGAATTATGGTAATGAAAAAATGCACTTACAGGGTCATTGCAATTTTTTATTTTATCTGTCTTATATTAATATACTTATAAGGAATATAATAATAATATAAAATTTATTATAACCATGAACTGGTAAGGTCCTCCAGACCGATTTCGGCCACGGCGGCCAATCTCAAGGGAGATTAGCCAACTGCGCAGGACATATTATAGTGCACAAGTGTGTGCGCAAACACAGGTGCACTCTCTTTTCCTTAGCTCTCATAATCCGATGGGACGGCAATCCGACACGACCGGAAAGAATTCAGGCGCAGGACCAACGGCTTAACGTGCTTTTCGAGGCACGGGAGTGTAGACACTTCCAACTTCCAGACTCTGGGCTGCTACTGAGAATTTTCTGACAGAAAAACCCAATAACTATTTATTGGCCCGACCTGGGAATTGAACCCAGGACAACCGGGTCTGCGGCCTTATATCTAGCCACTAGACCAACGAGGCAGTCTGAACGAACTGATACTATGTATGTGTAAGGGTATGCCAAAATGCGGATGCACTCTCTATTCCCTCACTCTCATAATCTTATGGGACAGTAATATGACACAACCAGAAGGCGTCGAACAAGAGCTATAAATGCTGTCCAAAGCACAACAGTGTACTAAATTCCAACTTTCAGACTACTGACCAGAAGCAATCAGAACTTTCGACTGAAATACCCAATATCTTTTTACTGGCCCGACTGGGTTTAAACCCAGGACCTCGGGATCTGAAGCCTAATGTAGATCCACTCGACCCACAAGGCAGTCACGACTGTTGTGCGTACATGAATGGTGAACAAACACTCATTCATTATAATAATTACTCTTGGTTGGAATTGAATGGAAAATTTACCTGCGGTGTGAAGTCTGTTACAGCTTTTCTTATTTTTAATTTAATAATTTCATCTGAATCACTTAATAATATTCTAGACTTTGGGTCTGAATCAGATTTAGACATTTTCTTAGTTGGATCACGCAGACTTCTAACTCGATCACTTCCATCATCTGCACAAGATTAAGTAAAAGTACAAATATGTCACCAGCCAATACATTATACATTAATATTATATACATTAATATTATTAAATAAATTAATTCATTTATGGCAAATTTTAAATCTAGAATACTCTATTACCAGGTAGGATGGGACGTGGTGTGGGGAAAAGATTTCCAAAGCGGTGGTGGAAGGTACGCACAAGTTGTGAGGCCACTTGCAGGTGTTGTATCTGATCCACTCCTACAGGTACATGAGTACCTCGATAAACTAACACATCTGCCGCCTGCAATACATATTATATAAATCAAAATAGTTTTTTGGTTGCTTCAAATTGAAGTAAAAGATTTATAAAAAAAATCATTGAAATTCATTAAACTAATTTGAATAGAATTTAATCTTTAATATTATAAAGTATTCCCTTCTTTAAAATCACGTTAATCTGAGGTACTTAACCTGTAGAACAGGATAGAGCAATAAGCCAATAGGAACTTCTTTCATATTTGCAGATTTCTCTTTAAACTGTGGCAAGTGAGCAAGACGAGCATGTGTAGCGAGGCATGCCAGCAGCCAACAAAGCTCTGCATGCCGAGGCACAGCTGACTGTGCAAATAGAACAGTTCTTTCAGGATCCACCCCACTGGCCAGCAAAAATGCTGTGAGTTCTAAAGAGTTTTCTTGAACCGCAACTGGATCCTAAGATCAAAAATTTTAAATTACAAAGAAAACTTCATAATAACTATTTTTATATGTTATCTAACTTAAATATATACCTGTGGAGTTGTATGAGCATGAAGATCGGCAATGAATAACATGAGATCATCTCCTTGATCCTGTAGACGAACACAGCGACGCACAGCGCCGAAGTAGTTGCCAACATGTAAAGCTCCCGTCGGCTGCAATCCCGAAACAACTCGCCGTTTCCAAACTTTTGATTCTATTTCCTTAGTATCTATTTTACTACTTTCACAGTCCTAAAAATACCGTATCCTATATTCTACTGGTGTCAACAATTTAACTTAATATGAAACATTTCTCTAGTAACTAACCTTAGTCTGATAACTTATATTAGATAAACTACGAAATTCACATTTTAAACGCCTTTTACAATAAACAAACCCGTTTCTCGTGAATGCCATAGTATTTCTATAAATAGTCATTGAAAATATTTTTATTTAATTTTATTTTTCATTCAACTTTCAATAGGTATAAGTTCTAACTTAAAAGTTGACAAATGACAAGTATGAAGTTATTTGATTGTTTGCCAGTTCAAAAAATAAGAAATGTATTATATAATTATTTTAATTATCCACATCTACATTAAAATATAATAAAATATTGAATATGGACGAAATTGTTATGTTTACTACTCGTATTAACAAACTAGAGATAGCTTTGGTGTAAGAAGTATATAAATAGGTATCCTAATTAAAATACAAATTGCTTCTAAGATGAAAATACTTTGTTTATTTTATTACACTACCTATAGCCTATTCCAACCACAGCAGGAATAAGCCCAAATAAACAACTTTGACACTGAATTATTGCGATATCATTGGTCGAAATATTGAATAATCTAAAATATTCACTAATTTCTTTATATAAATAAGGGTAAATTAATCAAGAACTGTTTATAGTGCATAATATAGCAGAACGATTAGAAAATCGCATGCATGTTGTAAATCTACGGTGTGTTTACCTTTATTCCTTTTTTCCCTTTACTGGTGTGTATCTACCACGGTCTTGTATACAGGTCTTACAACGTAGCCCAATTTCAGTGGTGAGAGATTGGTACGATCGTGTCATAACTTTTATTTCGCGTCAACACCGCTGTACGTCGTTGCTATCGATGGGTGCGGTCACGCGCCGGTTGAGTGACACGCGGTACGGATGCGTTACGTGTGATAGAAAAGAAACAGAATGGTATTCTGTCTTTGTTGCACAACACACTCATCAGTTATCGTTCCTCTGGCGCCCGTAAATTGAACGGAACAGCGCAACCATTAAGCCGACGTACCTCCACTACAGTTGTTGATAGACCTGTGTATAAGACCGTGGTATCTACGCTATTTGAGCAATAGCGAAATATTCTTCCAATGTCACGTATAAAAGAGATGACACTAAAGCCCCGCGCTCACACGTTATTTTTATCCCAGTGCCAGTTACGTCACTCTTATCAAATCCATGAACTTGTATGTATGGAGATGCGCTCACGTGGCGACATTTCCGTCACCCGACCAGCGAACAAGCCCATGACGAAACTGTCACCCACGGTCTAGTATACAGGTCTATCAACGGAGCCCAATTTCAGTGGTCAGAGATTGGTGCGATTGTGTTACAACTTTTATTTCGCAATAACGCCCGCTGTACGTCGTTGCTATCGAACGTCAACCAACCAGTGATACGCGGCGTATATTTTTCTCTCCCAAGTATTGTGTTATTTAATCATTATTATATCGTTTTGCGGATTTGTTGTTATTTTTGTTTTATAATTTAACTGTTTTGTTTGGATTTGAAAAAGTGTTCGGGGTAATTATTACGCGAATTGTCATGCCTCTGGCGGCCGTAAATTGAACTGAACGGCATCAAAAAGCCGACGTACCCCCACTACTGTTGTTGATAGACCTGTGTATACGACCGTGCTGTCACCGTGTCTTGAAGTTTACGGGTTACAAAATTGTCACTCTACGGTAGTGTTGCCAGCCTTATCAAAACAAAAACAACAAATTCGACTTAAAAACTTTGACTGCACTTAATTTAATGTTAATTTGATATGATTTTAATTTGATGAATTTAATATAATTTAATGCGATTGATTTGGTTCGATTTGATTGAATTTTTATTGATTTGATTTAATTCGAACTAATTTATAATTTGTAAAATATTATTATTGTAATTTTTGTATTTTTATTATTTGTTTTCTAGTGATGCTTGTTTGGTCGAAATAAATTATTTTATTATTTATTATTATTATAATTATAATAAAACAGCAGAAAACAGTAAAATGGTAATTTCAAAACATTTAAACTACTCTCTTAATAATGTTTCATAGAATAAACTAATAACATAATAGATGCAATTATTTGCGGTTTAATTTAAAATAAATTGCTTATAGTTAAATAATTACGAGATAAATAAAAAAATAGAATTTTAAAATGAAATATAAAATTGTTTCAAATATTCAAACTAATCCTGCCTGTACTAATCACTCATTAGTACAGGCTGACGCAATAGAATGTGCATATTTAAAAAATAGATTTAAAAATAACTACAAAAGGTGTAGTACAACTAACGAATTGTAAAGTAATAACTGAAGTTTATTTTTTAAAAATAACATCATCTAAATTACTCTCTCTACGATGGCACTTCTTTAACCGCGAACGGAAATTATTGAAAACTTTACTCAGTATTGTTGATGTTATTGTCCTTGAGCTGATCAATGTTTTTCGGATTATTACTGTAGACTTCGTGTTTGAGGTATCCCCACAAAAAAAAGTCAGGAGGAAAAAAGGACCAATTATTCATAGTCTTTCCATAAAATAAACAAAATTACACGAAAAGCTTTTTTGGCATTCGCCTGCGAAATCAAATATAAAATAATGATTGAGAGAACCCGGTTTTACTTTCTAAACTTTCTATTGTGTTAATCATTTACTGTTAAACAGTAAAAAGACTAAATGTATTAAATTCACTATTTCTAACGTGAAATTTGTAAATACTAATGTACTTTTAAATGGGGAAGCTTTAGATTCAGTAGAAGCAACAGAATTTCTTGGTATCACCATAGATTCTAAGCTTCATTGGGGCCCTCATATTATTAAATTGGCGAATAGACCAAGCTCTGCAGCATTCGCGGTAAAAAAAATTAGAATGTTGACTGATGTAGATACGGCCTGCCTAGTGTATTTTAGTTATTTCCACAGTATAATGTGTTATGGCATTCTACTCTGGGGTCACGCTATCGATATTAATACGATTTTTGTACTGCAGAAGAGGGCTATTCGTGCAATTTATAACCTGGGCCCAAAAGATACACTAAGATATAAGTTTAAAGAAATTAAAATAATGACTGTCGCTTCTCAATAAATATTCGATAATGTTATGTATGTATGCAAAAACATAAAAGATTTTCCCAGGAATTGTGACGTACATACTGTTAACACCAGTAACAAGTATAAACTTACAACCACTGTTACCAGATTACACAGGGTTAGTAAGTCTTTTATGGGGCAACGTATACTCTTTTACAACAGGATCCCAGAAAGCGTTCAAAAATATTCAATTGTGAAATTTAAAAGAATTGTTAAGGAGCGCTTGTGTGCAAAAGGATATTACACAACCAATGAATTCTTAGAGGATTGCACACCTTGGGAATGAAATGAACGCCTCCAGGGTATTTCAAAAAAATAAAATGTATCTGTCAATGTATAAATTGTCTGTATTATAAAGATGAGAAAAAAAATAAACAAATATTTCGCTGAGTTTCTTTCACCGGTTCTTCTCAGGTCTGAGGTGTGCTTCCGAACCGGTGGTAGATTTATGACAATGTGAGTGTAATGCTTGAATATTGAATAAAGATTTTTGACTTTTGATTTTGACTTTAAACAGAATCAACAGATAACCTATCCTTGTTACATGAATTAACCGTAAAAAATTAAATTTTAACTTAAATGAATACCAAACTTAACATCATCATCATCATCATCATCATCAGCCAATCGTAGTCCACTGCTGAACATAGGCCTCTCCCAAGGTGCGCCAAAGCTCCCGGTCCTCCATCTTCCGCATCCAGTCGGTACCCGCCACCTTCATAAGGTCATCAGTCCACCTGGCCGGAGGGCGCCCTACGCTGCGTTTGCCGACTCGCGGTCTCCACTCTAGGACTCGTCTGCTCCAACGGCCATCGGTCCTGCGACACACGTGACCAGCCCACTGCCACTTCAGCCTGCTAATTTTGCCAGCTATGTCGGTAACTCCGGTTCTTTTCCGGATAATCTCATTTCTGATCTTATCCTTCAAAGATACTCCGACCATAGCTCGCCCCATAGCACGCTGAGCGACTTTGAATTTGTGGACTAGTCCCGCAGTTAGTGTCCACGTTTCGACACCTTATGTCATGGCAGGTAAGACGCATTGGTTGAAAACTTTCGTCTTCAAACACTGCGGTATAGACGACGTGAGGATTTGACGAAGGTTGCCAAATGCTGCCAATCCCAAGCGAAATCTTCGATTGGCTTCCTTCTCGAAGTTGTTCCTACTGACTTGTATAACCTGTCCTAGGTAGGTGTATTCACTAATAACTTCAAGAGGTTTCCCTTCGACGTATACCGGTCCCGGCACGACATGCCTATTGAACATTACCTTGGTCTTGTCCAAATTCATACCGAGACCGACACGCCGGGATGAATCGCTTAGGCTACGCAGCATTTCGGTGAGTTGTTCCAGCGACTCTGCTATGATGACGATATCATCGGCAAATCGAAGGTGTGAGATGTACTCGCCGTTTACATTCTTCATATCCAGACCAATCCAGCGTCTTGAAGACGTCTTCCAACGCGTTGGTGAACAGTTTCGGGGATATTACATCCCCTGTCTCATCCCTCTGCGCACTTGGATCGTCTTCGTCTTACAGTCCTGGATGTGGACAGTCATTGTAGCGGCGCTGTACAGACATCTCAATACCTCGATATATCTCCAATCGATATGACATCTCTGCAATGAGTCGAGCACTGCCCAGGCTTCGATGGAGTAAAGGCTTTCTCGTAATCCACGAAATTTCTCTGTGGCTGTCTCTTTTATGTGGCGGAAAACACTTGCGGTATGTGTTTTGCAGTATTTTGACCAGCATATCGGTTTTCTCATCAATACTGCTTACGGTTTCCAACGCGGTGAATTAATTTTGAAGCTCCATTTGGAACTTTTCGGAGCCTTGAGCAGCTTGGAGCATGGTAGGTCGGAGTGTAGACCTCATCATTCGCGATCTTTCGGCTTTGAAGTCGATATCTAGAGTGCCTTGAACCAAGCGGTGATCACTACCGGTATTAAACCTGTTGATCACTGAGATCTCTAAATATGTGCTTTTTATTCGAAATGATAAAGTCTATCTCGTTCCTTGTCACGTTATTGGGGCTTCGCCAGGTCCACCTCCTCTGGGGCTTCTTTTCAAAGAAAGAATTCCTCAAAAAAGCGCAGGGGCTTTCGAGAAAGTTTACCAGCATTTGCCCTCTGTGATATCTGCAGCCCAAGCCGTAAGGTCCGACTTTCGATTCACCGCTATCTTGTACTCCCACTTTAGCATTAAAGTATCCCATAACAACATTGTAGTTGGCCTTTGCGATATCCTCGTACATCGCTTCTACCACATCATCAGAGTATGCCGAAGTTGGCGCATATACCTGTACGACCTTCAGGGAGTACCTGTCGGAAAGTTTTAGGACAAGGTACGCTACCCGGTTCGACACACTACTGATTTCTAGAATGCTGCTAATGAGATCCTTTTTGACTAGAAAACCGACACCACCCTGGGAGAGTTTATCACCTTCGCGGAAGTAGAGTAAGTTACCGGACTCTGTCCTCCCCCTGTCTTCGGACTTCAGATAACCCCAGTATATGCCAGTTTATATGACTTAACTCTACTTCTAATTCGGCGAGGTGATGGTCCAGCCTTATCGAGCGTCCATTATACGTTCCCATGTGTAGTCGTCTATGGTAGCCTGCCATGAACGGGTGATTCTTCGTACCCCCTGCCCTGCCGATACCGCGACCGCTATCTTGGTCGGGCCTAGCGGGCTTGCCGGTAACTAGGGGACTTTTTTTCAGCGCATCTACCATTTGGGAGGGTTTGCCCATACTCGCCGCGCTGGGCAGGCGTGTTGGCGAGCGTAGTAGGGCGGTAAGTTGTTTACGGCGGACACGCTGCTGCCCATCCCCCCTTTTCCCAGTCCCTTAGTCGCCTCTTACGACACCCACGGGGAAGAGATGGGGGAGTGCTATTCTAAGCCCGGCACTCCACGGGCTCTAAGCCCGGCACGTGGAGCCACCAAACTTAACATTAAAAAAAATCTAAAATATATGACTCAGCTTAAAAAAAGGTTATTTACCTTAAACAAAAATAAAATAAAAAATTAATTTGATTTATGCTTATAGAAACAAAATAAACGTGTGCGTCTCGGGACGCTCGACAGAAGTGATAATATTTATTGTTAATTATATTGTATTAAATAAAATTTAAATTAGTACTTGAGAGTTGCACAATTATTATAAGTACTATCTGTATACGCTAGATGGCGTTAGGTTGGTAACTCTCAGGTAAAGCAGTCCGCGTCGGTAATAGTGGTGCCGTAACGCGTTACGTTACGAAGCGGCTTACCCTCCCATAAGAAGTTATCACTTCAAAAATGGAAAAAAGATCATCATTTCATGATAAAAAGTTAAAAGAATACTCAGATAGTCCTAAAGTGTAAAGTAATTCATCAAAACTTCCAACATTCATTCGGAAATACCGAGAAAATCTATATAATGCTTTTTTTCTCATGCTTGTTATGATTTTGCAGACAACGACCGTCTCCAAAATCCATAACGACGAATGACGCCTTGTTTTCAAAAAAGTTTTGTCACTGTCACCCTCCACGGTCGTATACACAGGTCTTGCAACTGCAGTAGCGGGGGTACGTTAATATATTGACATTGTTAATTTCAATTCCAGACCGATTTCGGCCACGGCGGCCAATCTCAAGAGAGATTAGCCAACTGCGCAGGACATGTTATAGTGCACAAGTGTGTGCGCAAACACAGGTGCACTCTCTTTTCCTTAGCTCTCATAATCCGATGGGACGGCAATCCGACACGACCGGAAAGAGTTCAGGCGCAGGACCAACGGCTTATAGTGCTTTCCGAGGCACGGGAGTGTACACACTTCCAACTTCCAGACTCCGGGCTGCTACTGAGAATTTTCTGACAGAAAAACCCAATAACTATTTATTGGCCCGACCTGGGAATTGAACCCAGGACGACCGGGTCTGCGGCCTTATATCTAGCCACTAGACCAACGAAGCAGGCATGACGATACGTTCGTGCTGGATACAGATACTCAAAAAATTATTGTACATGGAAGATAAAGTTATACTTTTTGTCCAAAATCACGTTTGACGTTTACGTGGCCGATGCTCTCGCTTTTAGATTAGATGTAATATATACATATATAATAAGCACATCACGGGTTGATTTATTGTGCGCTAAAGTAAAATTCGTTATCGTACAGTTCAGAGTAGTATTTTAAATATTTTCATATCGGGAAAAAAATTTGAATAAATACATTGACGATTGAATTTTGATTTTTGAAATTTAATTGATTTTTTTTTCGCACTTAAGTTAAATTCGTTATAGACAATTTTAGAAGATAAATATGGAAAACGGAAGGAATAAAAAAGAATATTATAATTTATTAATCCGACCCATGTTGACAAAAGAGGTTCTGTTCGTTCGCGTAATAATTATTCCGAACACTTTTTCAAATCTAAACAAAACAATTAAATAACAAAACAAAAATAACAACAAATCCGCAAAACTCAACAAACCTATAACACAATACTTGGGAGAGAAAAATATCAGCTTCGATAGCAGCGACGTAGTACGTATAGCGGATGGTATTGCGAATTAGCATTTGTAACATACTCGCACCTATCCTCACCACTGAAATTGGACTCAGTTGCAAGCTGTGTATACGACCGTGTAGGAATGTTAAAATGACAATCAAGTGACAAGCATCTAAAGCATCAGCTGTTTAAACGTCAAAGTTTGACAAATGCAATCAGAAAGAATGTATATTACATTATTTCAATCGAACTAATATTTAATTTAGCTATAAAGAATACGAAAGAGGTAAGAGATATCTGCTGTTTTATTTAATAATGAATTGTCTAAATTATTAGCGACATCAACATGTTGCGATATGGTTACTATAGTTATATTGAAACTAAATATAATTCTTGTGTTTATATTCTATCAAGTTGGTAATTTCTCATTTCTTTTCTTTTAAATAATGATATGACATCCATATTTAGGATACGTATATTAAAATTTCTTTCCAGTAGCGTTGTCTTATCTTCACTTGACACAAGCGGAAACCTTAAGCATCGGTAAAGGCAACAGATAGAAAACTTTCCTAATTTGCATCTAAACTTAAATGAAAAAATCTTTTATCATGGTTCAAAAATTATGTTTTAATAGAATACACTAGGAAATGTCTGGGTGGACACGCGGCCTTAACGCCGGCCGCATGAAAGCCTGGCGCGTACACGCGTATGGCCCCGGCGAACTGCGGCTGGAGACGGCACGCGTGCCGACACTGCGTGCGCCCGACGACGTGCTCGTGCGCGTGCGAGCCGCGTCGCTCAATCCTCTCGACCTCGGCATGATCGGTAATTATTTCAATTTAAGAGCATCACACTTCCCACTATTTTCCCAAAATTACTAAAAATATATTTATTAAATTTGTTGATACTGTAGCTATTGCTAAACTATACACTATCACTTTAACAATGTCTCATTTTAGTTTTTCAAAGACTGTCTGGAAGAGATTACTCTCTTTGTCATAAGACTATTTTTGTATAAACAATTATTTTTTTTGTTTTTTAAAATAATACTAACTATACACAAAACATTCATGGCTTTAAGCAGATTAAAATATGACTTATTTGTACACCAATGTAATACTAACTGTATTATTTTACTCTTTTGGTGTACGAATAAATCATATTTTATTTTGTTTGAAGCCATTAATATTTTGTATAATAGACACATAATATAAATAGTTTTAAATTGCAAGCGAAACAAAGTGTTGTTTTTTGTTAGCTAGTAAGGGATTTAAATTATATGAATGATATGTTGTCTTTTACTTGTTTTATTTGTGAATAATTTTTATGTATAAAAAGTAATACATTGTAACATATACATATAAGCACTTGAAGTAAACTATAACATTAACTAACTTCATAAGTATATATGAAAACCAGTACTTTATATCTGCACCAAATACATGTATGTCAAATATTTTAGAACGCGAATTGAACATGAGTAACGTTCATAAATATCAAAGTCTATATTCAGTAAGACACTAGTTATAAATTAAATCTACTAATTAAGTTCTAATATGAATCAGTTTACATATTTCTTTATATTCTTGTGCCACTTGCATCTTTGCTGCAATTTAGATAAATATTCTAGTTGCCACGGTATCCAAAAAGTAGTCGATACAAATATTATTTAACATTTACTTAGTCATGAGTCTAGACTTTAATTATCGTATCACAAACTAAATCATCACATCATCCTCCGAAATACATTTATTTACGATGTACTTAAATAATTACAAACAAATAAAATAGCTTCCGTTTAATATTGTTTTATATTCATTAGTTAAAAACCTTATAAAAAGTTAAGGTTAACTCGGTTGTAAAAACCCTAGTAAATACTATAGGACGCCGTCATGCGTCTGGCTATTTGTAAACACGTCTTCTTCACGTCTTACTCATCATGGTTTTATTTTTATGGCATAGGTAGGCGGACAAGCATATGGGCCACCTGATGGTAAGTGGTCACCAACGCCCATAGACATCGCTTACATCGCCAATGCGCCACCAACCTGGGGAACTAAGATATTATGTCCCTTGTGCCTTTAATTACACTGGCTCACTCACCCTTCAAACCTTAACACAACAGTACCAAGTACTGCTGTTTTGCGGTAGAATATCTGATGAGTGGGTGGTACCTACCCAGACGAGCTTGCATAAAGCTCTACCACCAAGTAATGAATGCACTTAAATTCTAAAGAGTGCCATATTATTAAATTTTCGCGGAAAAAAAAATTAAAGCTTTTGATAACTACAGTAACAATGATAAAATAAAGGAAGTAGATCAAATTCGCGACCTCGGAGTGATAAACAACAAAAAAAAAACTTTTAATACTTCATTTGGACACAATAATAAAAAAAAGGTTCTTGCGTGTTAGAGTGACTAGGGCGCTAAGAAATTGTGAGGTATTTCGTGAAAACAAAACTAAAATAATAATTTATAACATGTTGATTATAGTGTATTGGAATATTGTAGTGCAGTCTGGAGGCTTCACTATGCTACACACTCACTTGCGACTACGTACTCAAAAACAATTTGTATGTATTCAAAAACAAAAAAAATACGCTCATACAAATGTCGCCTTAAGCACTTTAATACGAAGTCCCTAGCCAATCGCAGGCATATACTAGATATAATGTTTTTCGTTTTTCGCCCCAAAATTTACTGTCCGCAGCTTCTGGACCTATTCAAGTTGCGTGTACTCCCTTGGCTCCTCTCGCAGCTCTCCCTCTTCGAGATTATGTAAAGTGAAAATGCTTGTAGTGGTCAAATCGGTCTCCATATTGATTCCTCTCAAAGATGAAACCAAAATGTACCTATTGGCTTATCTTACTTTGACTAGCATAATAACAACTTGAATAAGACATATTTTCAGATATAAATATTTTTGTTATACATTTTTTTTTCTTGTCTCGGATATTCTTCTATGGTTGTAATTGAGTTCATCTATATTTCGATTTACATGGATTAGCTGCAGCTACTTTTATCTTTTTATGTTACAAGCGTTGTTTATGTATTTTTATTTTAAATGTACAAAGTGTTATATTTAATGTATACAACTGTTGTTTACCTTAATAAATCAATAAATAGTTCCGCTCACAGTATTTACTATCACGATCGTTAATCAACTCAATTAGTGTCCAACATACAGATAATTCTGTGAATAATTCTAGTAAAACAACTCAACTTCTCAACCCAAAACTCCCTTAGTCTTGACTGCTCACTCTTGTTTTTTTTACTCATTGTTGCTCTACTATCTCGTCAACTGATACTATGAAATATCTTGACCTAACTTTGGACAAATTCCTAAACTTCAAAGCTCATATTGACGCTCTTACTGACAGGGTACGCAAATTAATTAATATATGGAAAAATCTCGTGTCATAGTTTAAGTGTTTATACTACGCCGAAACGGCTTGACCGATTTTGATGAAATTTTATATGTATATTCTGTAAATCTGAGAATAGGTTTATAACTAATTTTTATACACCTATGTGTTGAGGGTGGCTCATCCCAAATTTTTTTTGTTCATTTTTTGGACAAATTCTTTCATTTCATTTCTTTATTATGTGGCATTAAAATATATACAACCCTAAATTTTCACCTTTCTACCATCAACCCCTATTTTTTAATAGTGATGCTAGTAATTCAATCATTTTCAACCGCTGTCGATAACTGGATCAATTAACACTTGATCAGTTATTCCCGTCAGGGGTCTATTGGTGTCACTTCTCACCATGAAAGCGGCACGGAATAGGGACTCGCTCCCAGCGTTCTCCCGTCTCTTGCAATAAGCAGTATCTCATTACTTACACAGTTTTCGAAAAATTCGGCCATTATTATTGTTTGTACATCGATCGCAGTAGTGACGTTTACAATTATCATTTTATCATTTCCGTCTAATTCTCAACTAAATTTATTATAAATTTGCAGTGCTGTAATTATTATTATTATTAATTATTAATATTAAGAGTATTTCTACTTTATTATTCTTAAAAATATATATTGTAAAAGGTAAGTTAAATAACAAAAATGTGTGTGTACTTATGTACATGCGTTAGACCTATTATAATAAAACAAAAAGAAATAACGGGCCAACTTTTTCAAAAAGGTCTATATCATAGTGTGGGACCATTGTACGATGAGCATGAGCACATAGAAACCGTAGACGGAACCTAAAAATATAATAAAAAATGTGCGATCGGGGGACCCCGGCCCCGGGAGGAACGAAGTTCTTCGCGATATTTTTTTTAACTTAAAACGTGTTTTAAAAATGTAGATTCTTAATGATTATATTTCTGTATATTTGTCACACTCCCGTGCCACGAAAGTTACGTAAAGCCGTTGGTCGTGCCTCTTAGCTGAACTTTTACCGTTCGCGTCGGTTTACCGTCCTATCGGATTATGAGAGTGCACCTTTGTTTACGCACACACTTTTGCACTATAATACGTCCTGCGTAGTAGGCAAATCTTGAGATTGGCCATTGCGGGCGAAATCGGTCAGGAGGAAATTATTCTTCGGAGTGTGCTCGTGAGGCCTCAGAGGTATACCCTGGCGGCGATAGTCGGTGGAGATCTCTCGCTGCGGAGCGTGATTAACGCCATGCTGCAACCAGCACCATGCGTCCTGCATGCATGGAAATGGTCTCCTTCTGCGAGAGGGTCATGTCACAAAATTAGGCCGCGGAGCGGTAGTGCGAGGAAAATGCCTCCGCTGATTCGATCCGTCGAATAAGACCGGGGAGAAGGGGTAGGTGCTATGCGCACTTTAACAGCCACCGAGGCTAAGGGAGTTCCCTGTATCCGGGAACCCCGGGGCGGAAAATATAGGGTTTTCCATTAAGGGCGCTTGATCGTGCAGAACTTCCATCGTAGCGTGTGCTGTGTGGCACGTAGCGCCGTCCTGTTGAAACCACATGTTGTCCAGATCCATATTCTCGATTTCAGGCCAAAAGAAGTTGGTTATCATCGACCGGTATCGCTCACCATTGACGGTGACGGCCACACCATTATCGTTTTCGAAAAAATACGGACCAATCACGCCTCCGGCCCAAAATCCGCACCAAACAGTCACTTTCTGCGGGTGCATTGCCACTTGGTGAACCTCGTGTGGATTGGTCTCGTCCCAAATACGGCAATTTTGCTTGTTGACATAGCCATTCATCCAAAAATGCGCCTCGTCGCTGAAGATGATGTTTTTGCCAAAATCGGCGTCAACTTCCAACTGCTCTAATGCCCAGTCAGCGAACACACGGCGCTGTCTATGGTCATTAACCTTGAGCTCTTGGGTCAGCTGGATCTTGTACGGGTGCAGGCTCAAGTCACAACGCAAAATTCGCCAAGTTGTCGTCTGCGAAAGGCCGAGTTCCTGTGCGCGACGCGGAATTGACTGCCGCGGGTTTTCGAGGACACTGTCGCGCACAGCGGCGATATTCTCGGCAGATCTCGCGTTACGTTGACGCACGGGAACCGGCTGATTGTTAACTGACCCGGTTGACTCGAATTTGTCCACCAATCGACGGATAGTCGACTCGGCAGGACGATCATCGCGACCGTAAAACGGGCGAAGTGCGCGGAACGTTGCTCGAACTGAAGACCCATTTTCATAAAACAATTTTATGATTTGCACGTGCTGCTCGACACTGTAACCTGCCATGGTGGTTTGGGAGGACGGAATGAATATAACACACTGCATTTGACAGCTGTCACTCAAACAACATGGCCGCAATCAGCTGGCAAAGTTCAAGCGTCCCTATTGGAAAACCCTATAGTAATTTATTCAAAATTAAATATAAAATAGCGATTTATAAGTTAAAAAGAAGAGTTCAAACTATATTTACATTTGTATATAATTGAGGTAATCTTATTGGCCGCACACAATCCTTATTGTCAAATCTGAAAATTACACATACATACACATACAACCGCTAGAATAGAAAGAATCAGTAAGAAAGAAAGAAGGGAAAGGTCGCTTGGTGGACAACGCTTTTTTGTTACATGACAATTTCTGCCAGGTCACTCTAGTTTGTAGTAGTAAAAGAACTTTGTTCCAATAAATGAAAAAATATGCAGAGCATGTTGTACTTTAAGCTTTATTATTATATGCCCTGTACCGAACACACATACACTGTACTGTATGGGAGAATGTTTATATCTTATTGATTAAAAAATGCACGGTATAAAAATTCTTATTTTACCCGTACGAAGTCGGGACGGGCAGCTAGTATATCTTTAAAAATCTTCGAGGCATTGTAAATCGCTTTATAATACGTACTATATATTACTATATATTACGACTAGAATCGGTAGAATTACAGGCACAAGGAACATAACATCTTAGTTCCCAAGGTTAGTGGCGCATTGGCAATGTAAGCGGTGGGTAACATTTCTTGCCACCAATTGGTCCATGCTCGTCCGCCTACCTACACAATAAAAAAAAAAAACCTTTTAGTTGATTTAACAAATACATTAAAATATTGTAGGTATCTTTTATATATTTTTATCTTATTCACACACATACACACACACATACACACGCACGCACTCACTTTTAAGCGTACTCTACAACGTTTTTTTTATTTTGTGAAAACAGAACAGTGTCTATATTAAATAATCTTGCTAACTTATTCCTAGAGTCAACTAGAATCACTGAATCCTCTGCAACATATATTGATAACATATTTACTAAATGTGTACCACATCATAAATGTGGACATTATTCATCAATCATTGTGGACAGTTGGCCTCATTTAATCAAGAATTATAATAAAGAATTGAAACAAACATTTGTTCCAATTAATATGAATCGAATTGAGAAGTTCAGAAGTAATATTATGGCAAAGCTCTCATATTTACCATTTCACGAAAATTCGATTACACTTTTTTTAAATTAATTAAACAAAAATTCAATGCCATATTTACTTCTTAGACAGTCAATTCAAGGAGTTTTCTCACTTTTAATGATTGGGCGACTGTAGGAATTCATAAGAGTAGACAAAGGATATATGAACTTTATAATGAAAGAACTTACAACCGGTCTCTTTCTTTTATTAATCATGTTAGTGCTTACTCTAAACTATTCAAACGAGTGTGTTGGAAAATTATTAATTGCGAAACTGGAAGAGTCAAAATAAACACCACTGATTTCCCTCTATCCATTGATAATAAGGCAGTTACTTCTGACGACAATGTAGCTACTGTTTTTGAAAAAAAAATTGCTGACATTCCAATCTCAACTACCAAAGCACTCAATTTCTCTCCTACCGTCGCTGAATCGTTACTAAAAAACAATGTAAGTAAGTGCAACATTAGCTTTAATTTTAACACTGTAAATGTTAAAGATATAATCAGAACTTTCAGTTTATTAGATGTTAAGAAAACGGCCGATCTGTGGGGAATGTCTGTAAAGGTAGTCAAGTCAGTTATTGATGTGATTGCACCTTATTATAATATATGTTGTTATAATAATAATAATAATATAGCCTTCATTCGGACATGACCATATTACTTTATATGACCATATTACGGTATATGTATTCTTCAACGTAGGAGATTTGTTTCTGTTTCACCGTTATAGGTTCTTTGTTGCTATTGGTCTTTATGTTTTTTGTTTTCTCCGTATTAAGCTTCAATCCGGCCTTCATCCGGATCTTGTTATTAGTTCCTATTTTTAAATCTGGTAGTACTTCAGACCCCAACAATTATAGATCCATTTCTGTACTATCCACGCTTGGTAAGATCTTTGAAATATTAATGCTTAATCAGATATTAGTACATTTTGACACATACAAGTTGCTGCACAGTAAACAATTTGGCTTTACAAGGGGTTGCTCGACAACCGATGCTGGTGTCGAGCTCGTTAAAAATATTTATAGAGCCTGGGAAGAGTCACAGGATGCCTTAGGGATATTTTGTGATTTATCTAAGGATTTTGATGTGTGCAACACGAAAGTTTGATCAAGAAATTACGTCACTGGCATTAGAGACAAAGCACTCAGCCTTCTGATTTTGTATTTGAGCAATCGGATTCAGAGGATTGATATAAATGGAAGGAGATCTCTCGGGGCTCCAGTCGGTGTGATCCCACAAGGATCTATTCTTGGTCCATTTAACTTCCTCATTTATATAAATGATTTGCGACATCTCTTAAATAAAAAACATGAGATAGTATTGTTTGCTTATGAAACTTCCTTAACTATCAAAATAAAAAGACGTTTACAAATATGACGATGTGAACAATGCTCTCTCTGAAATAGTACACTGGTTTAGTGTTAATAATTTACTGTTAAACAGTAAAAAGACTAAATGTATTAAATTCACTATTCACCCAACGTGAAATTTGTAAAACGAATGTACGAAGCAACAGAAGTTCTTGGTATCACCATAGATTCTAAGCTTCAATGGGGCCCTCATATTATTAAATTGGCGAATAGACCAAGCTCTGCAGCATTCGCGGTAAAAAAAATTAGAATGTTGACTGATGTAGATACGGCTCGCCTAGTGTATTTTAGTTATTTCCACAGTATAATGTGTTATGGCATTCTACTCTGGGGTCATGCTACCGATATAAATACGATTTTTGTACTGCAGAAGAGGGCTATTCGTGCAATTTATAACCTGGGCCCAAAAGATACACTAAAACGTAAGATTCACCCAGAAAGCATTCAAAAATATTAAATTGTGAAATTTAAAAGAACTGTTAAGAAGCGCTTATGTGCAAAAGAATATAAATAAAATAAAAATAAATTTAAAAACACAAAAGATTTACATTATCACAAAACATCCAGTGGCCTCGCACAAGGCAAGACTGTTTTGCGGGTACCAACTACCGGTTACAATTTCGCACGCTTAAACAATAGCTCGGACGATATACAATCCCATAAAAAATTAAATAATAATATTTCTTTATACAAAATGCACTAATATATATGTCGGCGGGAGCGATGGCTGAGCGATAATACTGTCTCCATCTTGAGTAGGTGGTACAGGGTCCATTGCGTAGGTGGCGAAAATGATAGTGTACACTTCGTATAACCTTACTTTATTTTCTTCGAACACGATAAATACTCTTAAAAGTAAACTAAGTAAACCGACAGTTTCGCCTTGGAGAAGTGAACTGGTCGGCGTCCCGAATCATAATGTCTCTAATAATTAAGTCACATCAGAAAGGATACCACAAGTTCGATTAAAATTCAAATTAACGTTACATAATCACAGTTATAATTAATGCACCAAGTAATGACAGACATTACTAGCACTTCGTGCCAGTAAGCCCGATAACACAAGGGACAGTACTAGTCCTTTTCTCTGGTACGTGTACCCAAGTCCAATAAAAGTAGGCAGTATCAGTCCTTCGCACTGATAAGCCCCAAACAGTATAGACATTATCAGTCCTTCTCACTGATAAGCCCCAAAAACAGAATAGACATTACCAGTCCTTCTCACTGGTAAGCTATAGCCATACTTAGTGCAATAATTCACTAGTCTGTACTGGTGGATGGGCCTTCACCCGCATCCTCTACGTGTAACTCTTGACTTAGTACGTCTTAATTCACTCGGACTATGTGGCATCTTTCTTATGCCTTATATCTTGCTTATGCTAACCTGTATCAAGGGCATACTTATATGTCCTGTTACAGCGTGCGTGCTCATCACACAGGGTTAGTCCGTAAAGAGACCATACCGACATAAGCTCGCCTGCGTGCTCATGACGCTCGGCCACCAGCACCACGTGTCGTGTGCGCCATACGTAGACTCGAATAGGTGAACAAGCCTGCGCGCTCATGACGCTCGGCCACCAGCACCACGCGCCACACGAGCCGCACGCACCGTACGCGCACTGAAGGTGAGCACGCCTGCGCGCTCGTGACGCTCGGCCATCAGCACCACGCGCCACGCGAGCCGCACGTACCATACGCGCCGTGCGCGCACTGTTGACAGATGACCACACCTGCACGGTCGTGACACTCTGTACCTGTACCACGTCCGGCAGGCTGGAGAAAGCTGACCGACGATCGGTCAGCCAACAGCACCAGTTGTGCGCAGACTGATATATCGCAATCGAATCACCGAAGAACCATGTCTGGCAGGCTGGAGACTGTTGACCAGAGATAGTCAGCCCGCAGCGCCAGTGGTGAGCCGACTGATGTATCGCAACCAAAGCACTGACGCACCAGCTTCGTGTGTTACTCTGGAACATTGTTTGTCACACAGTATCACTCAGCTCGGTCACTCCTGACCATACTACATTTTAGGGGAAAGTACAAAGACATTAAACTAGACAATAGGGGATATAAAATTTTATCATGCTAACAGCTAGAGCAACATATCACAGTCGTTCGGACTAAATTGCAAAACGACTCAGTCCAACTTTACACAGCTTTCTTAAATCCATACTCTAGAAACTCCCGAGTAAGACATCTAGCGCCCCGGCTGTCCAGCCGATCAGTAATCGCATTGCTCCCATCTAGCATGGCGCATAGCGCGCGGCTCAGATCCCTTGGATCACCCTGTGTCGCCTCCTGGTAACCACACGTATGGTCTCTACAGAGCCCCTAACTCGAGTTTCTACCACAAATTTTAATTTGAACTTCATAATTGACATCTACGTCAATCTGGACTGATACGTGACATGTTGCCATTTTTCTTAGTCTACCGTACGCGTGTTTGTATTCGATTCTAATTTAGAGCTTTCATTGTGTAACGACAACCATCTAATAACTCTGGCCCCTTAAATTTCGGATCTAATTTGGTTTGATTTAAGTGATAATGGATATCGATCGGGTACTGTATTACTATTAAGTACGCGATAATCAATACACAGCCTATCCGAACCGTCGCATTTCTTAACCAGCAGAGCGGGGTTTACAAACAGCGAACTGCTTGTTCGAATTATATTAGCACACATTAAGTTATCTACACGTTCACGGATTATTTTTCTCTCTTCCGCACTAAGTCAATAAGGTCTTACTCGAATCAATTAACTGAATCACAAGTTCACCCGGTGTAACGCAAGTTTTACGCCATACCAGTAATAAAATATTTCGAATAACGAATTAACACAGTAACAATTACCGCTTCATGAGTTAAGGACACGTGCCGTTTCAATTCCTTACTTTCCAAGACGACTCTGTCCTCGTGCCGCCTTTACAATACTTAGTGACGTCACGGTGTTTACCCCTTCTCTAGTACTATGATACTCTAATGAGCAACTTAATATTAAACGATATCGCTTTCCATAACATATATATGAAAAATATAATAATAAGGTCCTCCAGACCGATTTCGGCCACGGCGGCCAATCTCGAGAGAGATTAGTCAACTGCGTAGGAGATATTATAGTGCACAAGTGTGTGCGCAAACACAGGTGCACTCTCTTTTCCTTAGCTCTCATAATCCGATGGGACGGCAATCCGGCACGACCGGAAAGAGTTCAGGCGCAGGACCAACGGCTTAACGTGCTTTCCGAGGCACGGCAGTGTACACACTTCCAACTTCCAGACTCCGGGCGGCTACTGAGAATTTTCTGACAGAAAAACCCAATAACTATTTATTGGCCCGACCTGGGAATTGAACCCAGGACCACCGGGTCTGCGGTCTTATATCTAGCCACTAGACCAACGAGGCAGTTAATATAAATATGAAAAAATATGAAATATAATAATTATATATTACCTGAAGAACACAAAAATAAATAAAATATAATCAGTGTAATTGATAAGAGATGCTTATGTAAAATATGCATGTGCTAATTTAGTGAAAGTAGAGCTTAAATTATAGTGTCGAAGTTAGATCAATGGTGCTAAAAGATGTTCAACCGCGTCGTATGTCATGGAATTTAACCAGTCAAATATTTTTTATTTTGCTTCGCGAATATTGCATTTTTTGATATTGAATAAACTGGTAACTTTATTATATGGATATATATGGAGTACTCTTTAAATGTACCGAAGCGTCTAGCAAAGGAAGTGTTTATGCGTGAATTGTCCAGAATGCTTAATGGTTAGGATTATTGGCCATGTTTTATTTAAGTACGTCTAATTATTATTTTTAAATATAACTTGAAGTGTCGATTTTACAAGTAAACAACTCCTTATCGCCGATGGAATGCGATTCCTTTTGTTCTAGTGGTCAGTCTATTGTTCGGTTAATTGCAGGTAAAAATATAATCCGAGTCGATTTCCGATCATATATAGACGTGTCATGATTTATTTTAACTTGTAAGGGATTTAAATGATTTGTAGGGCGTATTGTCTTTAGCTTGGATAGGTTCCCGATTCAATTCCGATCCAAATTTGACTATTCTATATTTATTGGGATCGGAAACGAACCGATATGATGTTAACATACATCGTTATGTCAAAACCAAACTTAATTGTGAACTTTTATGATAATTAAATTAAAGAATAGTTAACCGGATAAACGACAACGATGCCGCTTCGTTTCGATTGCGATAAAGTGATTTGTTAGTAGAATTGGTCCTGATGATTGGTCTGAAGATATCTATACTCATGATTACTTAAATATTAATAATAATATAAAAAAAATGTTGAAAATTTCTTTACATTTTTAAACGAGGTATAACTGACATTATGTTACTCAATTGTTTAATATTATAGGAGGTTACGGTGCTCGCGTTTTGAATACCCTACGAAAACTGGAGGGTGCCGACGTCGAGTTTCCTCTTGTCGTGGGACGTGACTTCGTGGGAGAAGTGGAGCTCGCCGGTGCAGAGACACGTCTCCGTCCCGGCGACCGCGTGTGGGGTGTGGTGCCACCGCACTGGCAAGGTGCTCATGCCCAGTACGTCCTCGTCAAGAGCCGCTGGGTGAGTATATTACAATTTGAAGCCCGAGATCAATACGTTTCGGTCGGTCGATCGGTCAATCGGTCAATTTAATGAATATTTAATCGACAGGTGGGTCTGGCGCCGCGCGCCCTGAGCGACCCGCAGGCCGGCGGTGCGCTTTACGCGGCGCTCACGGCTTGCGCGGCGCTGCGGGCGGCGGGGCTGGCGCCCGCGCGCCGCCTGCCGCGCCGCGCCCCGCGCGTGCTCCTGCTCGGCCTCGGCGGCGTCGGCCACGCCGCCCTCCAGCTGCTCGTCTGCGGCGGCGCGCAGGTCGTCGCTCCGATTCGTCTCAAATTTTCCCGAATTCGAAACGGAGATATAAAGCGACACGTCTCGATGCAGGTCGTCGTAGGATGTTCCGACGATCTTCGCGCGAAAGCCACGGAGTCGGGCGCGGTGGCAGCACTCGACAGAAATTCACCAGACTACGATCGCCTGCTCGAGGAGTCCGGCCCGTGAGTAACTTCACCCGGTACGCGAAGACGGCGACAGTTCAGACGGACTTGGTTTCCGATCACCTCGCAGGTACGAGGTGATCTTGGACTGCGCGGGCGTGGGCGGCGCGGAGGCGGGCGCGCGGCGCTGGCGGTTCTCGCGCTTCGTGACGCTGAGCTCGCCGCTGCTGCGCGAGACGGACGCGCGTGGCGTGGCGGCGGGCGCGCTGCGGGCGGCGGGGGCGCTGGCGGCGCAGTGCGCGGGCGCAGCGCGCGCGGGGCCGGCGCCGGCCGGGCCGTGCCCGCCGCACGTGCGCTGGGCGTACTTCGTGCCGTCCGCCGAGCACATCGAGATGCTGAGGCGACTGGCCGAGAGGGGGAAGGTTCGTTTTCATATACGTATATAATGTAGCTAATTTAGTATAATATAATTTACATCTGAGCCTTTTTAATCCGATCGAGCTTAACATTGAGATGCCATGCACGATTCCTGTCCTTGTGCATGTTCGTCGATATATAAGTAGTGAGTGATATGTTTCGTGACGGAGACGGGCGACGCAATTGACGTGTGCGCGACAGTTCTCGGTGCAGGTGGAGTGCACGTATCCGTGGTGGGAGGGCGACGCCGCCTACGAACGTGCGGGAGGAGCCCATGCGCGTGGCAAGATACTTATAGACTTCGCCGCCTCACCGACACACGAGCCGACCGAAGTACCGACACATTCGCCGACAGACTCGCCGAACCAACGTGTTATGTGACACGACCTGACGCTCTGACCGATTAGTATAATTTTTAGTAATGGTACGGACTGCTTGCATTAAATGACATAATATGGAAATGTGCTTGTGTTTTACTTATATAATAATGGACTAAAATAAGGATTTTGTTATTTACATTTTTATTGAAAACAGTTTTCATGATTAGATTATTGTCATATCAAAGAAAAATAATGTTATCTACTATAACATGGAAGTAACTGCAGTATAGCAACAATTACCAGCGCCCTGTAGCACTCTACATGGTTGGTAAGTACTGTGATTCTGTTAACTGAGAGTGAAGTAAAGGAGAATGACCAAAAGTGGTCCAAATATCCACTATTAACGACGATGTGGACTTATAGTTCACGAAACACGAAAAATAAGCTGTCAGTAAAAAGTTATGACTATATGAAAAAAAAATGTGCGGTCGGGGGACTCCCGTCAGGAACGAAGTTTGTTAAAATGTAGATTTCATTTGATTATATTACTGTATTTTTGTCAAAGCAAAAAGCACCTCGACCTACTTTATGCCTGCCTTTATGCTTCTAATCAAAGATTAAGAAACGATTAACATTTTTAAATTAAATTAACAATTTTAATAATAAAGCAATCCTCATTTTAAGGAATTTACTAATATTATTTTAGTAATTTACCCCCGACTACCTCGTTGGTCTAGTGGCTAGATATAAGGCCGCAGAACCGGTGGTCCTGGGTTCAATTCCCAGGTCGGGCCAGTAAATAGTTATTGGGTTTTTCTGTCAGAAAATTCTCAGCAGCAGCCCGGAGTCTGGAAGTTGGAAGTGTGTACACTCCCGTGCCTCGGAAAGCACGTTAAGCCGTTGGTCCTGCGCCTGAACTCTTTCCGGTCGTGTCGGATTGCCGTCCCATCGGATTATGAGAGCTAGGGAATAGTGAGTGCACTTTTGTTTGCGCACACACTTGTGCATTATTTGCTGTGCTTGTGCAGATTTAAATATCTCTTGAGATTGGCCGCCGTGGCCGAAATTGGTCTGGAGGACCTTATTATTATTATAATTTACCCCCCCCAATTAAACAAAGTTTATGATGGCAATTGTGATAACAGCCCGAGGTTCGAAGTTCGAACCTGGGACTTGCGTGCGGCTCGTAAGCCACAGCTCTATTGGCCCTTATATGCTTTTGTTTTACCTATATATATTTTTATTTTATTTTTAAGAACTTTAGGTAAGTATTTTAAATAAAATTAATACTTTTGATTGAGTTTGTTATATTTAAGTATTTAACTTAATTATAAATAAAATGATAGGCGCACTATACAGTTCACGGTCGATCATTTGGCGTGCGTGAATTGGGCACAGGTCTTACCTCCAGAAGCCGCAGTACTGAATGTGAATTCGAATGACTGTCGCCCCACAGTATGAACGCTATTTCGTTTTTGACGTGACGTTGGGCCACTGCTATTTCACTCTACTGTGAACTTCGTTCCAATTATAATAGTTTACCTAGAGTAGTATCAGGTACTAAAACGCACTTTGTATTTTCTTTCTTCCAGGTCTTTGATCAAAATCTATTTCAGCGAAAACCTAACACAGGACACCAAACATGTCAGTTTTATTATTCGCCTGGGCGGCATGTTATAATATGCATATTAACGATATTTTTCGCATAAGAAGGTACAAAGTCATGACTTTTCATTCAGTCATGACTTTTTACTGACTGCATATTTTTTGTTGCGGTCTCGTTATAACGACTTACTCTTTAGTAGATTCATTTATGACTTTGTCGCACTTCCCAAAAATTTAATTCTTTACCAGCACTCATATTCTCCTTCTCCTATAACCTGGGTTCCTTCAAACGAGCGTGAAGATGCGTCTTGCTGGCCGGCAAGGCGGGGCGGCTAGTGCAGATCATTTTTCCCAACTGTACTAGCCGTCGTCGCGTTTGGACTCTACTACCACTTACCATCACGTGGAGTACTGAATATATACAGAACACAATATAAAGAATGAAATGCGGCAATTGAATTCCGCTTTGCCAGAGGCGTTGTCGTGTAAATTTAAAGAAAAGTTAAAAGATAGTATTTTGTACCACACTTAGGTTTGGAACTTTTGTGTCGAATTGATAGTTGTGTTTATGAAACGGAAGAATTTTCGGCAGGAACGGAAGAATTATTTTAACTTAGTAACAAAGTTGAAATACTGCCAAGTTACCTCAGTGGATTCTTTTCTACTCATTTATTTAGTATTAATCTACTTGATTTGATTGAATAATTGTTACTGTTATTGTTTATTTATGTACATAGGTAATACCGTTTGGGTATGTAGCGGCGCCAAGTTTCCATGGCTCGTGCCGCACTTATTAGGCGACATAACACATGGAATAGTTCTAATTGAATAGCGATTTGTGTGCATCAATTACGTGAATAATATTTTAACAACACTATAAAAGATATATAAACTGCAAAAATAAGCCTCGGTGTTGTAAATAACGCTGATGTAAATTAACATATTGCTTTGATTTTCGTTTAGGATTTCCTCACGGGTTTCTTTTAATATATTTAGAAAAAAGACACGGTGGAGTCTTATACAAGTTGGAGCAAAGAGCTTGCTAAGACGATTTCCGATTTGTATAAAATAAAAAAAATCTATTGGGAGTTTGAATAGATATTCGTATTTCCTAATTCTTATAGATTAGTCTATCTACTGTGGCCTTAATATGTAGAGGATTCGATTTTCGAGAGCAGTTGATCATAAAAGTGTTCTTCACTACATTTACTGCTCTCGACTACGATCCCTATCACCTTGATTATGAAAATACATAGCTAGGTACTTATTTACATTATTTTATTTATTCTTTACCGGGATTGGCCAGAGCCTTTTCATTTATCATAAATTAAATCTATCTCATGTATTCTATGGTTACAAATACTTACTTGGTTACAACCTATTTCTGGTTGATCAAGTTACATCGCGAGTTTTTATATGATAATGTGATTAAAACAAAATAATTATAGTTAAGGCTTATTCCTGCTCCTATAGGTGTTAATTTTAATCATCGGTAATATTTAGTCTTGATACTTCTCAATCGTCTGTAAAGTTTATACACAGATATTAATAATAAAGGCAGTAATGTCCAGATATGTAACTTATCTAAGATACAAGTATCTGAAATACAGATACAAGATACAAAATACGTATTTTCATCTTGTATCTATAAAACTTTTTTTAAATTCATTTTGTATCTTGTATTTAAATACCTTTTGTTTGGTATCTTAGTAATTTGCAGATACTATGTTTCTGAAATACTTTTACTAAGGTCCTCCAGACCGATTTCGGCCACGGCGGCCAATCTCAAGAGAGATTAGCCAACTGCGCAGGAGATATTATAGTGCACAAGCGTGTGCGCAAACACAGATTCACTCACTATTCCCTAGCTCTCATAATCCGATGGGACGGCAATCCGACACGGCCGGAAAGAGTTCAGGCGAAGGACCAACGGCTTAACGTGCTTTCCGCGGCACGGGAGTGTACACACTTCCAACTTCCAGACTCCGGGCTGTTATTGAGAATTTTCTGACAGAAAAAACCAATAACTTTATATTGGCCCGACCTGGGAATTGAACCCAGGACCACTGGGTCTGCGACCTTATATCTAGCCACTAGACCAACGAGGCAGTCATGTTATTAAATTATAGATATATAATATTATGGTTATGAATATTATGATCTGCAAGCGGAAAAATATACTTATTATGGTTCTCTGTTACCCGAGCTAGTGAGAATTCAACATGTGATTATTTGAATAATAATAATATACTTTCATTTAAAAAAACGTTTTTTTACTAAAGTATATTATCTATAAAAAGTATTCAAAAGATACGTATTTTATATCTAGTATTTGAGATACAATTCCAGAAAGTTATTTGCATCTGTTATCTCAAATACTTAATTTAAAAGTATTTTCATTTTGTATTCCAGATACTTTATTTAAGGTATTTTGTACATCCCTGGTAATGTCATACATAATCATTGTACCGTTACACGAAATTATCTATATTAATCAATTATTTGTACTTTAAAATGTAGGTTAGAATTGAAATGTAAATGTAAATTATTCCGAACGAAATAATAACAAAACGTGATAATGATTATTTTAAATACAAAAGTGAAGTCTAATTTATTAATTTAATAGATATTGTACGCGGCGATGTTTCGGTAAGGTCGTCGCAATGTCAAATTCCACGATTTACATTATATTTCCACTATAAACATTGCGAACGAACGATTTCCTTGTTAAGTCGCATTCTTTAATCAAAGAATCTGGTGATCACTTATAATATTAATGGATGTTTTATGCAGAATATTCTTGAAAAATAGATAATTTTGAAAATGATCCACTGCTGGGCCTGGGTCTCATGAGAGAATAATTTTTAACACAAATGAAGCACATAAAACTTAGTGGTGCTCGCTCAGATTTGAATCTGCGGTCCTCGTTCAGTATGTGTACCTACGTGTTATATTCACTGGGTCTTCTCAGATCTTAAAGATAAAGATTATTATAAATGATGTTGGTAATGTAAGCCTCATTAGAGCATAAGATGTGTGATTTGGATAAGAATATGAATGACCTCGACCTCGACCTCGACCGGCCAGCTGTCACTTGATGAGTTAGGAAAATAATTTTACTTAACTATTTATTTCTGCGTATCTATATTTTTATTAGATATCACCCTTCACTTATCACACGCACAACGTAAATATATGCCTTTTATCATATATTGCACAATCAGCTTCATAAGTAAAGTAACAGTCAACATTATCAAATACATAGAAATATCTAAAGTGATCAATAACATCAATACAACCAAAGCGTCAAATTAATTGAACCATCTATGTTGTTCAAATATATCGGAGCGTGAACATCGTCAAATATATGAGTACATACAAATCGTCGTTAGAATAGTAACAATCAAAGTGCCATTGGTTTCGAAGTATCCAAAGTGTTCAAAAATATGGAACACACTATAAAAACGAACCTTATCGCAATACATTTTAGGTAAACTTTTACATATACGGGTTCAGATGGAATTAGTTGCAAGGCAATAAAAAGCATTAAAAATTTAATGGTACCCAAACTCACAACGAACATCAATCACTGTCTGCGAAACGGATTCTTCCCTGATTCTTTGAAAGTAGCAAAAGTGAGTCCAATCTTCAAGTCTGGTAAAAAGACTGACCCTAGCAATTACCGCTCTATCTCTGTCCTTCCTCTCTAAAATATTCGAGAAAATTATATATAAGCGTTTGTATGATTACCTTACAACAAAAAACTTTTTCTCTAAAAATCAATATGGCTTCGGCGCAAAATCCAATACTCTAACCGCAACAATTGACCTTGTGACTAATCTGAAAAACAATATCGATGAAAAGTGCATAGGTCTCGGAATATTTATTGACTTGAGAAAAGCATTTGATACAATTAGCCATAGCCTCCTTTTTCAAAAACTATACAAAATCGGTGTCAGGGATACTGCCCACGGCATGTTCAGGTCTTATCTCTCTAATAAACAACAAATTGTTCGGATTGGAGATGTGCAAAGTACTTGTGAAACTTTAACCTATGGCGTACCGCAAGGATCAATCCTTGGTCCTTTGTTATTTATAATATATGTCAATGATATACACAACCTAAGCCTCATAGGTGACATAACATCTTATGCTGATGACACTAGTCTATTCTTATTTGGGTCCAGCCTAGAAGAGGTTATTAGACAAGCGCAACGAGACTTAGACACTCTATCTAATTGGTTCCAAGATAACCTGCTAACAGTAAATACGTCGATTATATATTTTTTTGTGCTAAAACCAAAAATATTGGAAGTCACTCAAACTTGTACATCAATAACGAAACCTTAACCCAAGTTTCCTCGGAAAAGTATCTTGGTCTATATCTAGATAAACATCTGACATGGCAACTGCACTTAGATAAACTAAAATCTAAATTATCCTCTGTCATGGGAGCGCTTCGAGGGATAGTTCGATGCTTACCAACATCTGTTAGATACATAATATACAACTCTATGGTAAAACCCCATCTAGAATATCTAATAGAGGTGTGGGGTACTGCAGCTAAAACACATTTAAGGCCAATCGAAACGTGTCAAAACAAAATAGTCAAACGATTATTCCATTACCACTACCTAACTCCGACGGAAAAAGTTTACAAGGAAACTAAATTAATGACATTGTCAATTGTCAAATGTATAAATATAAGACATGCATATTAATCACGGGCGTATACACAGGTCTTGCAACTTCAGTATGGGGTACGTTGACATACTGATGCTGTTAAGTTCAATTTACGGCCGCCAGAGGCCTGACAATTCGCGTAATAATTATCCCAAACATTTTTTTCAAATCCAAACAAAATAGTTAAATATCAAAACAAAAATAACAAAAAATCAGCAAAACTCAACAAAACGATATAACAATGATTTAATAACACAATACTTGGGAGAGAAAAATATCAGCTTCGATAGCAGCGACGTAGTACCTCAAGCGGATGGTATTGCGAATTAGTAGTTGTTACACACTCGCACCTCATCTCTCACCACTGAAATTGGACTCAGTTGCAAGACCTATGTATACGACCGTGATATTAATATATAAAATATTAAATAAAAATATTCAATCCAAATTAACACTTACAACAAAAGGACAAACACAAAAACGTATAACCAGACGTAAGAACAATATTTGTTTAAGACCGCCCCGAACTAACTACGGAAAAAAAAGTATATTATACGAAGGACCAGAAGTATATAATAAATTACCTAATGATATTAAAGAAATCCAGTCCTTTACCTTATACAAAAAAACAATAAAACACCACATATTAAAAAAATTCGCTAAGTTTTAAATAAATAAATAAAATAATTATTCAGGAGTAACATATATGTATATGTGTATGTCTGTGTGTATATTTATAAATATATTAGGTGTAACAATTTTGTAGTATTTACAATATCAATAAATAAATATGTGATAGCCATAGAGACTTGCCATATAAACGACATGGCAATGGAAAAAGTAAGACTACTATTACATGTCATAATAGTAGTCTTACTTTTTTCCTTCTTACGACCATGTTAGATTAAATTATAACAAAATAGATTAAGAAATTACTAATTCCCTCTCGTTCCATAATTCTTATATTTAGTTGTATGATTAACGTGTATTTCTCATAGTAAGTGAATTGTATTATTTTTTGAGAAATAAATGTCTTAAACTAGATAAATAGTTATAAACTATATGAATATTTCTGACAGCAGAAATGGAACGTTATAATAAAACGGAGGAGACAGGATTCAATGATATTTGCTATCTCTTTCGTTTCGAGTATGTCAATGTCATTAGAATTTCATTTGTTTCATGTCCATGTTTCTATAAAATCAATCAAAAATTATGTATTTTAAAATACAAAGTAGTTAAACCTCATTTTTCGACACTAACAAAGTAAATGTCAAGGAAATTACTTGTTAAATATGTTTATTACTTTGATGTGAAGTTCTTATAGTTTAAAAAATAGTACCATATTATTTTTATTTTACTCAAAAGGCTGTAACAGACTGTAACAGATTTTGCGCGTGACCGCTTTTTGATAACGCGTAATTTAGGATTTGAATTGTACATATAAAGTTCACAATATGGTCGCGCTTTCATGAACAAGCTTTACATAGAATAAAAACCTGCACTTACGACAAGACTCAAAACACAACCTCTTTAATAAGCACGGAACTAACTGAATTATAATTTTGAAAATGCAGTTTTCATTAACGACAAATAACTTTGTTTTTGAAGTACTGTCCTTCTGACTGATCTCGGCCATGGAGGCAAATATCAAGGAAGATTAGCCAACTGCATAGGACATATTACAGCCTACAAATGTGTGCGCAAACACAGGTGCACTCTCATAACCCGATGAGACAATAATCACCAATCGGAAAGAGTTCAGTCGGGGGACCAACGGCTTTTCGTGCTTTCCGACGCACGGCAGTGCGACACACTACTGAGAATTTTGGGCAGAAAACCCAACAACTTTTTATTGGCTTGACCTGGGATTTGAACCCAGGATCTCCAGGTATGCCGCGAGACGTCTAGTCTCTATAAAAACGTGACAGTTTTTGTACCTAGTGCTATAGTGCGATCCATGCGACTTAGCTTAGCGACGTTATTGTTGCTGAGGGTGGATTTATCTGTTTTTTATTTAATTTAATTTTTATAAGTATGTTGTTGAGTATGTTCGACTAGTAAAAACCATTATTAATATATATAACCTACGACATTATATATAATTCTTGCATCCTACTAAGAAAACTATTAGTAAATTTTATTTGTATTTTATGAAACATGTATGTAAGCGTACGTTTTCTGCAGCGAAAGTGTAGTGGAATTACTTGTAAATAATTTTGCAATAAATTGGGTTCAAATAAAGGAACAATACTGGTAATAGAATTTATAGTTTTGAAATTGAAAGATGTCTGGTGCCCAACATCAAGAACACCTTAAACATTCACTGCACAAATTTTTCAAATCAACTGAATTTTTGCTGTCAGAAATATTACAATATGTCATAAATACCCAACCGTTTGAGGTGTACTTAAAATATATTGTCATAAGGTTCGTTTTTATAGTGTGTATCATATTTTTGAACACTTTAGATGCTTTGAAGCCACTAGCACTTTGTTACTATTCTAATGATGATTTGAATGTACTCATATATTTGACGATGTTCGCGATCCGATATATTTGAACGACATGGGTGGTTCAATTAATTTGACGACTTTGGTTGTATTGATGTTATTGATCACTTTAGATGTTTCTATGTATTTGATAATGTTGACTGTTACGTTATATATGAAGCTGACTGTACGTATGTATGCATGTAATAAGCGATATGAATGCAATAAAAATATAAAAAATGGAATTGGAGAAAATAAAGTGAATGTTCATTGATACGGTAGAATATTACAGTAGGTAGTGAAGTGTTCATAAGTAATTGGATTGGTTACTTGAATATACTGATATAGGATACAGAGTATTGATCAATAACAAAGTTATCATTGCTAGACACAGTGGCGGATTTACCAATAGACTGAGTAGGCTTCAGCCTAGGGCGGCGGATTTTTGGGGACCAAATATTTTTATTTTTGCTACCTCATAGATATGAAAAAGATTTTTCACTTTTACTTGTCATTGAACAGGGGGGTAAAGGGGGAACGGGACTATCATCTAATCCGACCCAATCGCCAAACTTACCTGAACGTGGTGCTGGATAACAGACGAGGCCCTGGCGACCGATCTGTGGCGTTATAACCATACTAATCCAACACAATGATTGGAAAAGGCAAGCAGCGACCTTGAGGTACAAGTAACCTTTAAAAAGTCTGGTGCAGAAGGCAAGGGGAAACCACTGCACTATATTTCCCTAGTTATCGTCAGCTTTATGGAAAAGCCACAGAAAGTAATGGCTCCGAGTTCCTGGCGTCCCTTAGATGGGAGATGGGAGGGGTGCTAAGAATCCCCAGGTGGAAAAAACAGGAAATGAAGATAGGAACGTGGAACGTCAAAAGTTTGAAGAGTCCTGAAAAAATCTACAATGTCTGCAAGGAAATGCAACGAATGAAGATTAGCATCATGGGACTAAGTGATATCAGATGGATAGGCAAAGGTAAACATCAAATAGATGACAACTACACCATGTATTACTCTGGTTCTGACGATAGCTCCAACAAGTATGGAGTGGGAGTAATCATAAAAACAAAATGCGTTAATGCACCTATGAACTTAGTACCAAAATCAAACCGAACCATGTTACTTCAAATAGAAGCCAAGCCGAGAAATGTTAACAACTTACAAGTGTATGCTCCTACTACAGATGGGTCGGATCAAGAAGTTCAAGACTTTTATAGGGAAATAGAAGACCTGCTCCAAATAACAAATAATCACGAAATAAATCTAGTGATTGGCGATTTTAATGCCAAAGTGGGGAAAGGAGAAGTCTCAAGAGTAGCCGGGAAGTTCGGTCTTGGGGCAAGGAATGACAGAGATACCCTTGTACAATTCTGCCAAGAACGTGATTTTGCTATCATAAACACTTATTTTCATTTACCACCAAGGAGTTTGTATACATGGACGTGACCTAAACATACCCCTCAGCAAATTGTAAGAAATCAGATAGATGACATTATGATCAAAAATCGCTTTCGTAATTGCATTAAAAGCGCTAAGACTTATCGTGGGGCTGATATAAGATCTGACCATAATCCAGTTATCGTGACAATATCATGTAGACTTTAACAACTAAAGAAGAGAACACAATACCATGCAACAGATGTGAGTAAACTTAAAGAGCATAACATCCAAAACGAAGTGGCGAAAGAAGTGAACGAGTGGGCAGCAGATAAGAAACCTGGGATAAGAAAGGAGAATCTACAAGAATTCTAAAAAAGCAAGTATACTGAGATTGATAAGAAAATTCGGCGTGAAGTTCTTTATGCTCGAGAAGCTTGGTATCAGCGCAAGTGTGATTTTGTGGAGGACCTTTATGCTAAGCATGATGCATTCAACCTACATAAGGAAATAAAATCTATGGTAGGGCACAAAAAGACCACTCACCAACTTATGGATGAAAATAATATTCCCATATTAGAGATATCAGGAAAAAAACACCTATGGTAACAATACATCTCATCAATGTTAGCCGACGATTTTCGAAGCATAGCGGTAAATCGTGACCCAAAGGAGGGATATGCTATTGTATTGCGGGATTACTACATTGTTACGTCTGGCCCATACTTCTTTACGGATGCGAGGCGTGGACAATTAAAGAATACCTCAAGAAACGAATAGAAGCTTTCGAGTTGTGGGCTTACAGACGTATAGGGTTTTCCAATAGGGACGCTTGAACTTTGACAGCTGATTGCGGCCATGTTGTTTGAGTGACAGCTGTCAAATGCAGTGTGTTATATTCATTCCGTCCTCCCAAACCACCATGGCAGGTTACAGTGTCGAGCAGCACGTGCAAATCATAAAATTGTTTTATGAAAATGGGTCTTCAGTTCGAGCAACGTTCCGCGCACTTCGCCCGTTTTACGGTCGCGATGATCGTCCTGCCGAGTCGACTATCCGTCGATTGGTGGACAAATTCGAGTCAACCGGGTCAGTTAACAATCAGCCGGTTCCCGTGCGTCAACGTAACGCGAGATCTGCCGAGAATATCGCCGCTGTGCGCGACAGTGTCCTCGAAAACCCGTGGCAGTCAATTCCGCGTCGCGCACAGGAACTCGGCCTTTCGCAGACGACAACTTGGCGAATTTTGCGTTGTGACTTGAGCCTGCACCCGTACAAGATCCAGCTGACCCAAGAGCTCAAGGTTAATGACCATAGACAGCGCCGTGTGTTCGCTGACTGGGCATTAGAGCAGTTGGAAGTTGACGCCGATTTTGGCAAAAAAATCATCTTCAGCGACGAGGCGCATTTTTGGATGAATGGCTATGTCAACAAGCAAAATTGCCGTATTTGGGACGAGACCAATCCACACGAGGTTCACCAAGTGGCAATGCACCCGCAGAAAGTGACTGTTTGGTGCGGATTTTGGGCCGGAGGCGTGATTGGTCCGTATTTTTTCGAAAACGATAATGGTGTGGCCGTCACCGTCAATGGTGAGCGATACCGGTCGATGATAACCAACTTCTTTTGGCCTGAAATCGAGAATATGGATCTGGACAACATGTGGTTTCAACAGGACGGCGCTACGTGCCACACAGCACACGCTACGATGGAAGTTCTGCACGATCAAGCGCCCTTAATGGAAAACCCTATATGTTGGCCATCTGCAACGCGTCAACCAGAAGCGGCAACTTTTGGAGTATGTCAAAAGGAGAAAAGTTGCATATCTAGGACACGTGCTTAGGCATGACAGGTATCTACTTTTGCAACTCATTCTGATGGGGAAGGTTGCCGGGAGGAGCTGTTGTTCGCAGGAAAAAGTCTTGGCTGGGCAACATCCGAGAATGGACGGGAATCGCAAGTGCCACCGAGCTTTTCCACCTCGCGAAGAACAAGAGGGAGTGTGCGAAGCTGACTGCCAACCTTCGCTAGTCGGAGAGGCACTTGAAGAAGAAGAACATTTAACGGTGCAGCAAACTTCCATATTCAAGAGCAGAGGTTCCCAGAGTTTTTTTGTCATACATTTACCTGGTTCCCGTTGCTGAGTTTTTTTTTCCTCGCCAGCTTGATAAATTGGTGTCAACACCTTCAATTTGAAGAAGAAAATAAGGTTGAAGATAAAATAGAAGAAAGGGAAGATTCAACTAATATAAAGCAGGTGGCAAAGGATGTGCTAAACTCGGTGGTAGGGCTTTGTGCAAGCTCGTCGGGGTGGGTACCACCCACTCATGAGATATTCTACCGCTAAACAGCAGTACTTTGTATTGTTGTGTTCTGGTATTAAAGGTGAGTAAGCCAGTGTAATTTCGGACACAAGGGATATAACATCTTAGTTCCCAAGATTGGTGGCGCATTGGCGATGTAAGCGATGGTTAACGTTACTTACAATGCCATTTTCTACGGGCGTTGGTGCCGATTTACCATCAGGTGACCCATATGCTCGTCCGCCTATCTCTATAATAAAAAACCGCCTATTCTTAAGCTGCTGTTATCCAATTGATGGTATATTTGAGTAAATATTTTATAATTTAAATAAATCATTATATGACTTAAATGTGTGAATGTGACGGCAACAGTGAACTTTTATGTCTCTTTCCAACTCTAGAAATGTATTACGGCGTTAAGTACCCAGAGTTTCTGCACACATCCTTATCAAACGGCCAATGCCGAATGAATTATACGCCAACGTATAGAGTACTCTTATTGTGACCCAGTACAACGAGCCAACAACGTCGGCTGAACACGCTGGCCCTACATGTACTTGAGACACACGATTTTTTTATCACATTTACAAATATTTGAAGTACAAAGAAATAATGAGAAATTAAATATGTTTAACAAAAAGAACTTCGTGAATGTAAACGTTTTTACTTATCTACAAAAATATAACAATTATATTGTGTCCCCTATTTTGTGGGGGCTCCAGGGCTAGAGCGGCTTCTGCCCTCCCCTAAGTCAGGCTTGAATTTCACTCTTATTGTTGATGCGATATAAAGTTAAGTTTTCTTAATTAATGTTCGAAATTCGATTCGATTCGCCTTCGGATTCGAAAAATTCTCCCATCTTAATATACACATTGAGATTAATAAGATTTTTAATAAAACAAAAGTATAAAATTCTGCAATCGGTCATTTTATTTGAAACACCTATCGGAGCGAATGACGTCACGCCTCAATACCTATAACATAGACATGGGTAATATCACTTTGAAGCGATATCGAATCCTATCTAAATATCGGTTTTGAATATCGAATATCGTATCTATATATTCTGAAACCGATTACATTTACCTTTTTTGTCTACCATGTTGAATTTATCGAAATAATCCAAATTATGTTAGTATTGGGACGAGACTAAATTCTTCACTTTATTTAACAAAAAAGATTAACCTAACAAAAACTATCCTTTAAAATTATTTTTATTTAATATTAACACTTGCCCTAAATTAGCTAAATACCACATTTTCTTGAAATGTTCAATATAAAATGTACACAATTTTACTCGCAATATAAATATTATATATTGTTGGGTGTTAAACATTTAATATTAAATTTGTGGGTAGATTTATTGTCACCGCCCTATAAAAGCAGCGCAAGTAACGTACGCCGGGCAACACTATACTCTCTGTTCACCTCGGATATCCCGAGAACAAGAGGTAGTGAATTAGCCCTATTCGCGGATGA
The DNA here is from genome assembly GCA_905220585.2 of Nymphalis polychloros. Taxonomy (NCBI): domain Eukaryota; kingdom Metazoa; phylum Arthropoda; class Insecta; order Lepidoptera; family Nymphalidae; genus Nymphalis; species Nymphalis polychloros. The sequence goes on along the minus strand of HG992255.1, from coordinate 13,270,753 downwards.
CACCGCTATATACTCAACGTCCCACAGCGCAATATTTATTAACGCCCGCCTCTAATCCGCTGCTAATGCACTAGGTGCATGTTTCCGGAAATGGAAAATCGAAGTTAATCCCGAGAAAAGCGCAACTGTGTTCTTTTCAAAATCGGCTCTTCGCAAACCGGGATCGCCGATAACCCTATACGGCAAACCACTCCCTTGGCAACCTAAAGTTAAATACTTAGGTGTCATATTAGATCGTTCTCTATCGTTTCGATAACATATAAAGCATATTAGGATCAAACCCGACTTTGTTTTAAGTAGATTATACCCGATGCTATGTAAGAATAGTAAATTGAGCCTTAGACATAAGGTTACAATTTATAAAACTTGCATACGTCCCATACTAACCTACGCTAGCGTTGGTTCGCTTACTCGAGCCCACACAACATAGCTAGGCTACAGTCATTACAGAATAGATTCCTACGCATCGCCTCGGGTTCCCCGTGGTACGCGCGTAACGTAGATTTACATAAAGATTTCCAACTAGATTCAATAGCAAAACTATTAAAAGATCTCTCAATTAGATACTTCGATATAGCGTCGCAACAAGCTAACCCTCTTATCTCTAAGGCGTGCGCATATAGCCCCTTAGAGTCACCCTATCCCGATCGAAGGCGTCCTAAGCAGGTCCTATACGATCCAGTCGATAGACTTACAGCAGCCAACATTAATTTGTTAAATATCACAAACAACACACACCGACCCCGCCGGCGGGGTCGAAGACTCATTCGTTACGGCCCGTCGACGCTTAGGTGTCTGACGGCGTAAATAAATGCACACGTCTTTCTACCCGATTTCAACGGCGTCCTAAGCCGAGGTCCGGCCTCACAGGAGGCACCCTTAGGACGTCCGTTCCCCTCGAGCCACATTTATGTCGGCTCCCATTCTCCGGCTTGAGTTCATCTCGGCCCATCCCGCCCGGTGACGCTGTAGAGACCAATAGGGCCAACAGCAATACACAAACCGAAAAAAAAAAAAAATACGCCGGGCATTATTCTTCTGCAATTCGGTCGTAAGCGATAGCTATGTCTGTTTATTATTGTTTCCTTTGTTCTAATTTTGCGTGTTTATTGTACATGTCAATATAAGTTTACTTTATTGTTGTATAGTGGTTTTGATTGATATTTTTAGGAAACCTATTTCCATCATGATTTCTAAAAATATATACATCTACCGTGCATCTACCTAAACAAGAAAGGTTTACGAAGAACACTTAAAATTTATAAAAAGAAAGCTAGTAATTAAATTATGTCACTAACAAACGCGATTGCGAAAACATAAAACAACGAAACTAAGATTCATAGATACGACACAACATTGAGGACTGTTGATATTTTTTGAAATATCGTATATTCGATATTTAGATATTTTAAATGCATCAATATTTCTTACTTTCTGACTTTGACAATATTATCTTTGAAATAAAATATGTTTACGTAATGAATTATAACGACAATAAGTTTTGTGGTGGTATTTATTTATCTTACTAAACAAAAGATTGATATTTGAATCCTTAGAATAATCACGCTATTATCCTAAGTTTGTACCGATGTTTAAATTTCAAACGATGTATCCTACGTATCCGACTAAAGAAGCTGATGTTTTTATGTACAAATAAAAAATAAATCATTTTACTATCTTAAAAATGTTGTTTATATGTTTACGTCATATGTTATCATGAGACAGACTGTATATTAGATATTAGTATATATTCACATATTACCTTAAGCATTATAATATTACTTAATGAATATATTCGTATTAGCTAATACTGACAATTAATATCGGTATTAACTATTAACCCATCCCTATCTATCATTAAGGCGTGACGTCACGACTCACGTGTAGGCGCCATGACACTTGCGGGTGTTTTCGAGCGAAATTCAAAATAGCTAAATTAAAATCAGTTATTTGCGTAAATAGTTAGTTTTTTACTGAAATAATACTATTTTCAGTAATAGTAGACGTGTACCTACATTATTAAAGGTTATTTCAAAATCAGTCATCATGCAATTGTGTTTTCTAGTTATAGGTGAACATTAAAATACTTTCTACGTACGTTTGTATGTTATATGTATTTCATTATTGTTAAATAAATAAATTATAATTTCTATTATATGCAGTATAGGTAACGCTCGCTAAATAAATATTGCCCGGAAGTTTTTGCTATAAACGATTACGATTTTTTATATTTCTTCTCAGCATAAGCTATGCGAACTGTGTCAACCATGCGCACTGAAGAATAAATTAATAAATGTAATAAACAAATATTAACACGAGCCACGATCCAGCAAACTAAATATTTATTTCAAACAAATAGGTGCTTCAAAGGTATATAATGTTTTATTGCCATTTTAAATTGAGCGATGTAACCTTCGATATATCTATGTATAATAATAGAACAATGATTATAATACAAATATATGTACGTAGGTATATGAAATAGATAATGTGAATGTGTGCGTACATATGTAAGGGTCTTTTTTTATACTCAGCAGTAGTGACTCGGATATTTCTATAGATTTTGTTTTTATATAAAACTTCGTCTTACCTTCGTACGGATAAAATTATATTTTTACTTTTGTAAAAAATAATTTCAGAATCAGGGGCCGAATTCTACTAATCTATAACGATAACGATACGTTCGTGATTCAACTTTGAAAAATCTATATTTATTAGAACCGGAACCCAATTGATATGTTAATATGTACTGTTGTGTCAAAATCAAACTTACTTGTTAACTTTTATAACAATAGTCGATAATTAAATCGAAGAAAACGGATAAACGGCAACGATCACGTTTCGATTCGATTGCGATAAAGTGACAGTATGTTAGTAGAATTCACACCTAGATTAATGTTATTTATTTGAAAGTATGTAACTGTAGCAAATATAACCAAAATTGCGGTACCAATAGCTTAGGCTCTGGATAAAGACATAGGCATATGAATCCCTAAGACACTTGAAGACCGGCTAGTATATATAAAATTAAAATAACTTGAAACATGAAAAAAAAAACACACAGCACAGCCTTCTGATTTCGTCTTTGAGCAATCGGATTAAGAGGGTTAATATAAATGGAAAGAAATTTCCCGTGGCTCCAGTTGGTGTGGGGTTCCCTCAAGGATCTATTCTTGGTCCATTTCTCTTTCTTATTTATATAAACGACTTGCCACATATCTTAAATAATAAACATGATATAGTATTGTTTGCTGATGAAAATAAAGGATTTTCTAAAATAAAGAGTCGTTTATCTATACAACTTGTAACAAAAACCCTGTCCGACCCGTTAAGTGGTTATTAGGTATCGTGAGTTGGTTCTATTTATGTAATCATTTTTAAAATACTTAGCAAAAAAATTACCCCGAATAAAATTAATATTAAATTTAATTAAATGACGAAAATCATATGGTAACACACGCGTGACGCCAACCTTGCCCCGCCGCGTTTTTGAAGAATCCGTGACTCAGTCTTTCGGCATGAACTAGTGTTACAGAACAATTGATAGTTTGACTATCGATAGTTGATTACGAAAATTATTCAGGATATCGATTGTACTATCTATAGTATTGTCTATTGTCATAGCTCACTGTAAACAATACCATTGGTAACAGCAATACTATCGATAGTAACGATAGTATCGATAGTATTGCAAAACCCATTAGTTGTAACCAAAACCTATCGATACTGTCATTACTATTGACTGCCTCGTTGGTCTAGTGGCTAGATATAAGGCCGCAGACCCGGTGGTCCTGGGTTAATTCCCAGATCGGGCCAATAAATAGTGATATTGGGTTTTTCTGTTAGAAAATTCTCAATAGCAGCCCGGAGTCTGGAAGTTGGAAGTGTGTACACTCCCGTGCCTCGGAAAGCACGTAAAGCCGTTGGTCCTGCGCCTGAACTCTTTCCGGTCGTGTCGGACCGCCGTTCCATCAGATTATGAGAGCTAGGGAATAGTGAGTGAATCTGTGTTTGCGCACACGCTTGTGCACTATAATATCTCCTGCGCAGTTGGCTAATCTCTCTTGAGATTGGCCGCCGTGACCGAAATCGGTCTGGAGGACCTTACTATTGACAGTATTGACACGTGACAATAATATCGATAAGCTATCGATACCATTGCTTACACCTTAACTATCGATAAAAAAACTAGTATAATAATAATAATAATTTATTTAAGTATCATATTTTTTCATTAACAAGATGTGAACTATAATAACTGCTATAGTGTAAAACTGTGGTGCAGTTTTTAAAGCCCGCCAACAAAGCGACATTGCTCTATTTTTTATAACATTTAAGTTGCACAAACTAAATAAAAGAAAAAAAAATACACAATTGAATTAAAATTAACAGATTATAAAATTAAAACATTTCAAAGAAATTCAACTCATAACATCTAAGATTTAGAAAAAAACATTGTAAGAATTCACTTAATTTAATAAGTTACATAATCATTGAAATAAAATAATATTTATTGTAAAAATAATTATAAAAATTGATTGTCGATAGTGGATTATCGATAGACAACACTAGCATGAACCGGCGTAACAAAGAGAACACATCACATTCTTTAATTTTTTTTATCATTCTCTTGTTTTCTTATAAGCTGTGTGGTTAATGTTATCGCTTATGTTCTAGTAAGCCATGGAAACTTGATTGTATTATGAAAAAAAGAAGTGATACTTATAAGTATAAAATTACTGAAAGTTTCCATGAAAAAGTTAATAAATAAAGAAAATAAATAAATTACGCATTAGTGTCTAATTGGCTCACACCGCTTACAGAGAGTGTAAGCTAGGTGATTTGTGGCTTTTTTATTTTAGTCGGCATTATTTTATCGCACAATACGGCCTTACACGTGCCAGCGGCGTTCCAAAGGAGTTGCCTAACGACTCTGGGGTTGTCACATTTCAAAAAATTTGCTCGATGTTGGGGAATTAAAGCTTTCAAATGTGTATTTTAAATTACAATAACATTTTTATAATAATGAATATTTAATATTATTTTTAATTATGTCTATAACACTCCAATATGCCCCTTTCGGGTCGGACAGGGTTTTATTACAGGGTTACAGCCTGTATACGACTAGCTGAACAATGCTCTCTCTGAAATAGTACATTGGTTTAGTGTAAATAATTCACTATTATCAAAGTAAAATTTGTAAAAACGAATTTACTTTTAAATGGGGAAGCTTTATATGCTGTAGAAGCAACATAATTCCTTGGTATCACCAATCCTTGGTATTCTAATGGGGCCCTCATATAAAAAAAAAATATATTATAAAAAAAATTAAAATGTTGACTGATGTAGATACAGCTCGCCTAGTGTATTTTAGTTATTTCCACAGTATAATGCATTCTACTGTGGGTTAATGCAGCCGATATTAATACAATTTTTGTACTACAGAACAGGACTATTCGTGCAATTTATAACCTGGGCCCAAAAGATTCCCTGAAATGTAAATTTAAAGATATTAAAATAATCACTGTCGCTATTCAATATATATTCGATAATGTTATGTATGTACGTAAAACCATAAAAATTTTTCGCAGAAATTGTAACGCACATACTGTTCACACCAGGAACAACAGGTTTTTTCGCCGGTTCTTCTCAGGTCTGAGGTGTTTATTTCCGAACCGGTGGTAGATTTATGACAGTCAATAAGTAAGTGCAACACTTCTATATTGAACTAGCTGTGCCCCGCAGCTTATAAATATAATAAATTATATTATTCCTATAATAATACACACACACACACACACACACATACACACTGGTAAAGTACTGGTAAAGAAATACGTAATTAACGATTTGAAATTAATTTTCATAAGATACCGTAGGGTTTACCGATCTTATATATGGCCTAACATTTGCGTCATCACATGTTCTTTGTGTGTACCAATTTTCATCAAGATTGGTCAAGCCTTTCTTGAGTTATAAGAAGACATACAGACATACAGACAGATAGACAGACAGACAGACAGACAAAATGAAAAGAATACTATAATGTGAAACGCTGCGTCACAAAAAGATTATTTATCACAAAATTAGGTAAAAAAAAAGTACAGACACAGCCAATACATTTATATACCTATAGATAAAGATTTTTGACTTTGATAAAACCAACCAGAGATAACAAAGCGCTTAATTGAGCAACATAAATGACACCTAAACAGTGTGATTTCACTCTGTACAGACTCATGCGTCCTATACACGTCCTGCAGAACGACTATAGGATAACCATCATAAACGCTTCGTCTATAGGGAAAACGTATCAATAACCAAATATATACCGCACCGCCGCACGGAACGAAGACCGCGGCTGGTGATGTCATACCAACGGATATCACGACGAACCTAACGTTACGCTCTCCACCCGTGCAACGACGACCTCAGCCGAGGTGCGATCTCATTGTTCTTTCAGGACGGACGTCATTCGAAGAATGAGATAGTAAGTAGCTCAAATTTCAAGGAGTCTAGAAGTTGCCCCCGCGCCCGGTAAAGCTTTAAGGGTAGTTAGCATTTCTACAATCACTTAAAGAAGATGCGCTAGTTAAGTGCATCAGCGTGCCTGATTTTGAGTTACGTCAATGCTATGGATTCGATTATTTTTTTCAGTTATCAAAAACATGCATATAGGTTCTAATAAGCTTCTGTATGGAATATATTATTTACGAAATGTACATAATATACTTTCCTTAATTGACATAGTTAAATATATATATGTACATATATTAACGCTGGTTATATATAGATAAAAGCCCAACGGACCGCCAGATTCGAAAGAACTCGCAAAATTATAACAGGACTACTAAATAACTAAGTAAATTTGTTTAGTAAATGTCTACATAAATTCAGAAATACTACTACTTACTTACGATACAATTAATAGCAATAAGATACGGTTAGAGACATTTATTTTCTCAAAAGATTTACATTTAAATCACTTACAGAGAAAATTACAAAACAATTAGTAAAAAAATTAAATCGAATAGGCGTACATAATACGATGAATGTTACAATAACTAAATAATATCAGTACAGTGCAAACAAGTACATATGGATATTTGTGATATAAAGTAGGGTAGTCTAGTAAAAAATTGTGCGTATACAAAGTAATGATGACTTAGATTTATCTGATGTTTTTAAATTGGTGTGCCGTTCCGATTTATTTTTTATTTTGATAGGTTATGTATAGTATATAATGAGGGCATTTATTTATGATTATGTTTATAGATAAATATGTAAATTAGGTAATTTAATATTAAATAAATATTGTAAGATAATAAAAATTTAATATTGAATAAAATATGTGTACTTTATGATTTACTGGTACTTAATATGTATTATTATTTTAGTATACCTACATAGTAGAGTAGTAGTTTTGGTAGTTATTTTACATAAGGTATATCTATAAGCAACATTGTTTTAAGTTAAGTGTAGTGTTGTGTTATTAGATATTGTGGTATATTAGTTACAACTTTGTTTATTTTGAGTTATTTTATATAAAATTAAATTGAATTAAATTGAATTTTAAGAAGATTCCTTTAAAATGTGCTTTTAAGACATTTTTTAAAATTATGAAGCGATTTTATATCTTTGGTATCCTTCGGCATATTGTTGTAGGTATGAGCTCCTTCAAACAAAATACTTTTCTTGCCGTAGTTTGTCCTAGATGTGCCTAAACATATGTTATTAGCATTTCTAGTACTTCGCTTATGCAATTTTATTTTTTCGTGAAAATAAATTGAGTGTATGTCTTTTGTAAGTATTTTTCTAATATGAATGCAGATGTTATATTTATAGATTTGAGTTAGGTTCATTAGTTTTGTTTCCTTATAAATTTTTGTCTACTACAAAACGACTGTTAAGTAGTTATATTTAAATAGTCTTTATAAGTTTATTTTGTGTTGTTTGTAATTTTTGTAGATTGGTTTTGGCTGCCCCAGACTTCAATGAGATAGTCCAAAAGTGGTTTAGCTAAAGAATTGTAGATAGTATAAAATACACTTTTCGGAAGGCATCGTACTATACCTCGCACAGCACCGATTATTGAGATTATGATGTTTCTACGTAAGCTGGTTATCCAGGACTAAGCCGAGATATTTTTGTGTTTTGACCCTATTTATGAATTTCCCGTTAATTGAAAGGGGTTTGAAGTTGCTTATCTTTTTGTTTTTTGCAGCAAAAATTATGTAAGTTGTTTTAGACGCATTGATAGTCAGTAAGTTAGATTGGAGCCAGGTATTCGAAGTATCTAAATCTTGTTGAGCTTGATTAATTACAACATCTATCGAATGACCATAGTAAATCAAACTAGTATCATCAGCATACAAGGTAAGGTCCCCTTTTAGTCCAATCTCATATACATTATTTATATAAATTAGGAACAGTAATGGGCCTAAGATTGATCCTTGGGGAACACCGAAGGTAATTTTTTGTGGCCTACTTTGGTGATTATCCAGGTGAACAATCTGCGTCCTATTTGTTATTCATTCCATTGAAAAGGGAGGATCCTGCGACCAGGCGGGTGTTAGTCTGGTGGGCTACTGTCCGACGGTTGTCGTCGGGTTCTTATATATATATGTTCAATCGCTCGGATAACTTTAATATCGCGATTTAGGATACGTCACTTTTTTAGTTTTCATATGTGGCGAGATAGATGTCTCTACATCACTCCCCTCCGAGACCGGAAATCGATAGCAGGTAGAGTCGTCCATACATCTTTGTGGTGCTTGCCGGGGCAGTGGAATGTTCCAGTGAGTCGGAACCAGATGCCGCATAGTTCACGGTGAGTCGGAACTGTCAGCGGGGATGCACCAGTGAGTCGGGGTGATGCTGCAAATGCTCCAGTGAGTCGGAGTGGTGCAGTTGCTGCGTAGTGGCTGGCTGCTGCGTCGGCCAGGAGAGAAGTGCGTCTCTGCTTGCTGACCGGCCGAAGTGCAGTGTGCTGTGCCAAGGTCGCTGAGTAGACTGTGGGTGATGACCAGGAATGAGCGTCCGCTACATGCTGGTGGTCAGGATACCCGTAGTAGTCGTGGAAGCTGGCTGGCTGTATGACACGCTACTCGAAAGCTTGAGGAAGTGATGATGACGTCACGATGACGTAGTTTTGCGGAGGCTGCGCTGACGTTCATGCTCGGGGTCACCAGTTTGGTGTTGGGAGGAACAGGGTGTAAAGTTCCTCATCCACCATTGAAAATGTAGGATCCTCCGACCAGACGGGTGTTAGTCTGGTGGGCTACTGCCCGACGGTTGTTGTCGGGTTCTTGTATATATGTTCAATCGCTCGGATAACTTTAATATCGCGATGTAGGATAAGTCAGTTTTTAGTTTTCATATGTGGCGATATAGATGTCATTACAAGGTCCTCCAGACCGATTTCGGCCACGGCGGCCAATCTCAAGAAAGATTAGCCAACTGCGCAGGAGATATTATAGTGCACAAGTGTGTGCGCAAACACAGGTGCACTCTTTTTTCCTTAGCTCTCATAATCCGATAGGACGGCAATCCGATACGACCGGAAAGAGTTCAGGCGCAGGACCAACGGCTTAACGTGCTTTCCGAGGCACGGGAGTGTACACACTTCCAACTTCCAGACTCTGGAAGCTGGAACCGGGCTGCTACTGAGAATTTTCTGACAGAAAAACCCAATAACTATTTATTGGCCCGACCTGGGAATTGAACCCAGGACCACCGGGTCTGCGGCCTTATATCTAGCCACTAGACCAACGAGGCAGTCAGATGAGACGAGATGTCATTAACAAATGTATTTATCAGTTTTATCAGTGTATATATTTTTATAAGTTTGGTATCTTTTTTGTTGAATGTGTCGAATTATGTAGTAACGTTGACGATTCATAAGTTTTTGTAAGTTGTTCATTTGCACCGTTAATTAATCCGCATATTATAACGTTCAAAGTTCATGATACGGTGTTACGGGTGATACGGTGTTACGGGAGGTAGTGGGTAATCGATGCCCTAAGGTACCGGTACCAAAGCTTTGCTTTATTATTTAAATTGAAAGTCAATAATATGGTTCAATAAGATTATCTGAAACGAAATATGCTAGAAATAATTATTTTTAAGTGGTTAACTTTATCTACTTTGCATTTACATGCAATGCAAAACTGCTTTTATTTATTCCCCAAGTGTTTCACAATGCACACTCGTTATAATATAATAACAATTAACTGAAAAAAAAAACCATTATATAATCTATTTATAACTTATACAGTCACACATACAGTTTTTCTTTGTAGGTAATAAAAAAAAGCTATCGTTGATATTGATATAGTTACAGGCATAATTACCAAAATTCATACAGTCGATGTCAATAGCAGAGTGACAAGTGCATGTCGCCAGCGTGCAAGCTGTTTTGCTAACACGGTGACCGGTCGTCTCGTGTGGCCGTACAGCCCGGCCGGTCAGCCGCGGCGCAGGTGATGCGTCACTGCTCTCGGGCGACCGCCGCGTCCGCCTCGGTGAGCGACGAGCGTCGAGCGATGCGACACGACGGCGCGGCGTGGCCGGCGCGGGGCGCGCGAGCCGCGGAGCTCCGCCGCCCGCCATTGGCCGCGTGCACGTGGCCTGATCTCGCACCATAGCAACGTGCCTCGCCCCGGCCCCGCACGCCCCTCGTTAGATATTCGCGCAAGGAACCGTCTCCTAACTCACAGTCGTGCCGCAGTTCCGCGCTGCTTTGACGTTTCGTTTAATAATTTATATTTCGTATAGTAAAAGATCGACTGTCGGTCGATAAGTACGAATCCTTACAGCGCCAGCTGCGCTATTACATTGTTTACTTTTATTACGAGTGTTAATTGGCAGTAGCTTCAATTCCCATATCATATAATTGTTTCATTCTGCTGAAGAGCTGAGGTCTAAGACCGCATTCATAATTTGCATCTTTGTAATTATTGAGTAAGTAGTTTCAATTTTTACTAAATATTTCATCATCAAATATGTTTAAAAATATGGTATCAATTAAGCAAATTTTATCTTCGGATTCAGTGTGATTATTATGATCATTCTAGTTTAATGCAAACTTTTTTTTTAAGTTCATAATATAAATTTTAACACGGCGTTATACCAATGAATGCATTTGTATTGTTAAACTTTTAAATAATTTAGCTTTTATCTTGTAATAACAAATAAATATTTCAGTCTTGTAGTACCTAGGTACCCATTTATTATTATTATTATTATTGTCGAGACACAAAAAAAATTGAAAAAAAAACATCTCAAGTTGTGTGTTAGGGAAATATTGCAATCGAAAACATTGTCTTATATTTTTTATGCATGTCTTATAATACCCCCACTGTTCCCGTGGGGGAAACGCGTAAAGGTATTACCCAGCATTAAAAAAAAAACAGAGTCAATAGATTTATATAGTAGTATACATAAAATATCATCTATACTACATATATAAATCTATTGGCTCTGTCTGTACATTTTTTTTTCACCTAATTTTGTGACAAATAATCGTTTTATGATGCAGTGATTCACATTATACCATTTTTGTCTGTCTGTCTGTATGTCTTCTTATAACTCAAGAACGGCTTGACCAATCTTGATGAAAATTGGTACACACAAAGAACATATGATGGCGCAAATGATAGGACATATATAAGATCGGTAAACCCTATGGTATCTTATGAAAATTAATTTCAAATCGTTAATTACGTATTTCTTTACCAGTGTGTGTGTGTGTGTGTGTGTGTGTGTGTGTGTGTGTGTGTGTGTGTGTGTGTGTGTGTGTGTGTGTTTGTGTGTGATCTAAGGACAGTAGTGGCATCACACTAAAGAATACACTTCCAAGATCGGTAAACCCTACGGTATCTTATGAAAATTAATTTCAAATTGTTAATTACGTATTTCTTTACCAGTAGCCATATGTATGTATGTGTATGTGTGCGCGTGTATGCTATTATAGTAATAAAATAATTTATTATATTTTTATTAATTATACGTGGGTGAAGCCTCGGGCATCAGCTAGTTACTAATATTATTAATGTAAGGCGATATTTTAGTAACTTAATTAAATAACTTTTGAAGATTATTTTACAAATTTTCACAGTAAATTAAAAGTAACTCTTGAATTGTTTGATTTTATCTTAATATGTGATTTATTCACTTACAAACATAAACAGCTGATTGCGAACAAATGTTGGCTTCGGCCGGCGACTAGCCGTCAAATAGAGCTAGACAACTGCAACTAACAAAAAATTTCACACGAGTTCATTGCTTTTTGGCGCAGATGTATATATTTCTTTTTTTAATTATATATTTTTTAACCAAACAACCAGAAAGTGTCACGATGATAAAAATGTTTGAAAGATAATGCTCGTGGTAATGTTTGGCGATTCGTGTCGCGTAGATCAGGTGGAGTGACGTCATCGGCCAGCTGACAGAATATCGCCTCTATCGACTTGGATTCAATACACCGTTTCCACTAATTGTAAGCTGAGTGATTCTTCGATTTTCATTGATACACAAAGAAGTGTATTCTTATTCACACACAATATATAGCAAGTATTTACGTTAATCAAAAGATTCCTCATTATGATTTTGCAAAAGGTATTAGAGCGCGGCGCGTCGCTGACTGGCGAGTAGAGTAGGTGAGCAAGCTAACCTTTACATTGCACTTATTTTGATATTGATTATTCCCATGTTTTAGTAAACATAGATATACGAAATAATCAAACTAAACTGAAGTAAATTTCTAAACAACGATACAATTAATGCCTTTAATTAACTACATTTATTCATATTTTTATAGCCGAGATGGCCCAGTGGCAAGAACGTGTGAATCTTAACCGATGATCGTGGTTTCAAACCCGGGCAAGCACCACTGAATTTCATGTGCTTAATTTGTGATAACTCTTCTCGTGCTTGACGGTGAAGGAAAACATCGTCAGGAAACCTGCATGTGTCATATTTCACTGAAATTCTGTCACTTGTGTGTTCCACCACCCCGCATTGGAGCAGTGTGGTGGAATAAGCTCCTAAAAAGAGGAGAAGAGGCCTTAGCCCAGCAGTGGGACATTCACAGGCTGTTGTAGCGGCATCTATCTCCCCACATACGAAAACTAAAAACTGACGTATCCTACATCGCGATATTAAAGGTATCCGAGCGATTGAACATATGTATATACAAGAACCCGACAACAACCGTCGGGCAGTAGCCCACCAGACCAACACCCGTCTGGTCGAAGGACCCTCCCTTTTCAATAGTGGATGAGGAACTTTACACCCTGTTCCTCCCAACTCCAAACTGTTACTGTGATATCCTATACATATTTTTTATTAGTAGGAAAATTAGAAAAGTAATAATAAATATACTATTTATTTTTAAGAGATCGATTAAACGTGCTTATCTATATCTATACTACTATATAAATGTATTGGCTCTGTCTGTACATTTTTTTTTTCACCTAATTTTGTGATAAATTGTCCTTTTATGATGCAGCGATTCACATTATACTATTTTTTTCATTTTTGTCTGTCTGTCTGTATGTCTTCTTATAACTCAAGAACGGCTTGACCAATCTTGATGAAAATTGGTACACACAAAGATGTGACATGACATGACATATGATGGCGCAAATGTTAGGCCATATAAAATCGGTAAAACCGTCTTTTGTTTTCATGTTGGATAAACCCTTTTCACGTTTCCCCTACGGGAACAGTGGAGGGGTTCGCCATATGTCCAGGGCGCCGAGTGCGCCCCGGTCATCGGAATACCCACTAAAAAACCAGTGGTACCCTTCCCGTCTTAACGGGGAGCGCCACGGGATCGCTTGCGCATGCTACCGTGACGCTCCGGAAACGAAACGCGTGATGGCGCATTTGACAAACCTCATCAGGTTCGCGAATTTACCTCCGTACTTCGTAGTACTCATACTCCGTCCGTACTCCCTCGCGTACGTTCCTACATATTGTGATCTTAGGAAAGTAGTGGTATCACACTAAAGAATTACACTTCCAAGATAAGTAAACCCTACGGTATCTTATGAAAATTAATTTCAAATCGTTAATTACGTATTTATTTACCAGTAGCCATATGTATGTGTGCGCGCGTGTTATTATAGTAATAAAATAATTTATTATATTTTTATTAATTATACGTGGGTGAAGTGCGGTGCACAGCTAGTAAAAGTATAAATCTGTCTGATCGTAAGGCATTTCATATAGAACAAATTGTTAGTTTTGTCGATTGTACAGTTTTTTGATATCTGTGAGTACCTAATATGTTACTTCTTGCTTGTAACATAATATTCCAATTCTCATGCGTGCAAATTCGTCGTTCTTGAATTAGGGCAGTTACGAAGGTCCGGCATTTTATCGCAACCAAAGATCCATATGTTTTGCAATTTATACCTTATATTTTAATTAAAAAAGGTTACAAATGAAAATTAATGTATTTCATATTTCAAGTATATATATGTATAATAATTTATAAATCGGATAATATATATACTTAAATATATAACATATGCTCAATGTTCAGATCAGATACACTTCTAATTCATATTTGTATGCTAAAATTAAGTAAAATAACGTAGCACGACTCGTATAATATCTGTGATTGTAATCTTAATATATTATATTGTATCATATATTTTAATTGCACAGAAACGTATACAGACAAACTGACGATTTTTTTGCTTTTCAATATATATCAATTATTTATCAAATCAGTGTATAGAGAATATTTTTAATGAACAATTGAAATTGTCACATAAATAGTACTACATACAGACAAACATACGTATAATGCTTCATCTGCTGTAAATCGGACGTATATTGGTTCCGTGGTTTATTCAGTCAGGTACTACAATCAAAACGATGAACATTGTAGTTCGTAACTGTTAGTCGGCGTATTAATGAACTAATGTGAAAAGTGTGCGTTCTCTGACTAGAAAGTTAATTTATTTAACTCTACATGTTTATATGGAGTTAATGATATACATGTAGGTAGTTATATTTTATAATAATAATAATACTATAACAATTATTATATATATGTTACCACACTGACTAAAGAAACGAACGTGTGGTGGCGATCAATTTAACTATGCGCACGCGCATGCGCTTTGAGCCGAATAATAATAAAATTAATAATTATATATAAACTTAGCCGATAAACATATTTTATTTACGGTAAGGTCAACAAATAGGGATAAACTGGCAAAATGTCAAAGAGCAATGGAAAGGAGCATGCTGGAAATAAAACTGCAAGACAAGATAAGAGCCTCAAAGATTAGACGAAAAACAAAGTTGTGGATATTTTGGCTCGTGTGGACCACCTGAAGTGGGGCTGGACGGGACACATCTATCTGTCGATCTAACAATAAGAGCCAGTTGCGACTGCTATAAATCAGTGATCGAGTAGAGTCATGATAAATAGCAACTGTAGAAGAAAATCGATACTTAAGGGTCTTCTTTAACGTTCCGCCGCACGAAGTTTTACGTTTTTAGCGCTACTGTCGCAACTATCGAGGCTCGGGCACGACACGCACACATATACGTATGCAGAGTGGGGTCGTCGCACTTTTTTTTCCTAAACTAAATTTTAACTTTATTGTCACTGATTTTGAAATGTTGTCAAATACATATCTATAGCGTTGAGGTGAGTAGTTTGGTATAAATAAACTTCTTGATGTCGTAATGTGGAATAATAAAAAAAAAATTGACGAAAGACGAATGTGGAATGCTTTATTAAAAAACGGAACAAGTATATATACAAAAAGTGAAATAAAAATAGATCAATAGGAATACAAGAAAAACATTATATAAACATTATTGAAACAAACATTTTATGCTAAAATAATAAAAACAATATTATTATTACTGTAAAAATAAATGTTTTATTTTTTTAATTACTCAATATAAAAAAATATGTGAATAAATACATAAAATAATTAAACTTCTAAAGAAAAATATATAATTCCTGAATCGAAATATATATTTTACAACATTTGTTCTACTATGAAATTCACTTTCTCTCTTTCTAACCAATTGGAATAAAGCGGAATAAAAAGGATAGCGGGAATTTTGCAGTTCGACTTTCGGTTTCTTGGTTCTGCTACGGAAATCTATTACACAATAATCGACCTTACTGATGAAGTACCTAAAGACTATATTTGCCTGAGCACGTTAGCTAATAAAATAAAAGGATAGCTAAGTTCTCAGGCGATTTGATGAGGCTAGGCATTACCGAATTCAGATATCTAAAATCGGATTTTGAAATCGATTTATAAGTCTGAAATCGGATAAATATCAATTTGCAAAACCAATGATGACGATGAGGCATGAAAACGTTTCGTATATCCTCACTAGATAGCGCTTTGACGTAACAAAAAACTAAAAGAAACATTTTATGCTAAAATAATAAGAACAATATTATTATTACTGTAATAATAAATGTTTTATTTCTTTAATTACTCAATATAAAAAAAAAGAGAATAAATACATAAAATAATTAAACTTCTAAAGAAAAATGTTATAAAAATGTATAATCCCTGAATCGCGGTATTGAAGTTTTTAACGCAGCTTATTATATATACAAGCGTGGCGGTCTACCAATTGGAAGTGTGTTCTTTAGTGTGATGCCACTACTGTTCTTAGATCACAATAACAAGGATTATGTACTTCGTTCTTCGCATTTCCACTTGAGTACTATATTTCTCGTTGAGTTGAGAGTCAGTAATTTACTGACTAATGAGGGTTTGTTAGGTGGGCCATCACGCGTGTTTCGTTTTATGCATAAATGGGATTTGGTCATTTTTATTATTTAGTGTTCAAAACACTATTTATAAATACTTTGTTTAGTTTTACGTTATCAATGAAAATAAGAATAATTTGAATTTTTACGACAATAAATTTATTGCCTCAGTTGTTGTTTTACTGACCAATATAACTGGGAAATGGACGAAATAAGTAATTATATACATAAATATTTCAAAAAATTATATTTATTTATAAAAAAATTGCAATGTGTCATTATATATGAGTGTGTTATAATTATGTAACTAGTTAGAATTTCAACTCAAGTTATTTTTTGTTTTTTTATCAAACTACAAAATATACAAAATATTATCAGTAAAAATATCGTATCAAATGATAAAACACTAAAAATACCAAAAAAAAAGGAAAACATAAGCCGGTGCGCGTCCTAAAATTTATGATGAACAGTCTCGGTGACAACTAAAACGTTCAAATACATACTAAATACGCTATTTACGCACACATTGATTTTGTGTAAGTACACGGTTCGATCGCGATCTATCAATGCGGCGCAAACCGACGTGCTCTCACTTCGGAGGCGCGTGGCCGACTGGTTTGCGAGGGTTATCGGCGGCTCGCATAAGAAAACGCGTACAATTTCATTGTAATTTATTATAACAAAAAATAAGAAAATGTTTATTAAAAAATGAAGACTCCAGACGTTTCTTTATAGTTTTAACTTTATTATTTGATAAAATTCATTTCTAAATTCTCGACGATTACGATAATTTCGTCTCAATAAGGAAGTGCGATTTTACACGTTTTAGTGATTTTTCTGATTTTTTTTACACTTATCCATAAACATTATCTTAAATTTGAATGCTCTACACGTAAGTTAAATTCATTGGCTAACTGTGTGATTTATTTCAAGGTTGTGGAGCATTGCTTTCTATATAATTCTATCGAAATCCCGACCTTCGAATTTCCACAAACGTCAAAGAAGACCCTTAAACTGTTAGACGTTTTACAGAGATCTATGATTGAAATACCTCAAAATGAAGCAAATATTTATGAAAATCTTTAGTAATGTTATAGGATTATTTTAAACTTCTCAATTTATTATTATTATCGAATGATTGAAATAATAAAATAAAAAATAGGCACTCCAACATAAGATACCGACGGTAAGGTGTGATGCGGTGTGACTCTAACCCCATGATCTCCGCTATCGCTGATAAGGGCGACCTTTCCAAGTGCAAACACGCGCGGGAAGTCAGCGTCATTACAATTATGCAACTTATTCCGACTCTCGAGGTCCAATACTGTATTATTTTAATCTGCAAAATAGTATTACTATTTTAAATTTAGCTTTATATTTTTCGTTTCCAGGGAGATATATAAAGTAAGATTTGCAACTGTTGATATTTTTACCCAATCCCAGTCTCACGAATAGAATAGCTTATAAAAACGTCAACGGTGCTTTATACAAATATCAAATTTTCTACTGTAAACACTCAAATAGTCCGAGACAGATTAAATGTCTGTTTCCTTATGATTTTCCTTCGTAGGGTTTTCCATGAAAGATTGGTTTATAATATGAGGTAGAAGTGTTATTTTTGTTTTCAATCATTTGTCCTCTTATTTATCCACGTGAGGCTCAGCATAAAATGGATAGAAGTTTTGTTCTAATCAAACACTTAATACCCATGTATATGTATGTATAGTGTTCGTGTTTTTTAACAAATAATTAACGTATAATACTTTCCAAAATAACTTTGTACTTGTAAGTGACAAACTGGTTTATAAAAAAATAACGTTGGTGTTAAGACGTCATCAAATTTATAATTACCTCATTGTAGCGCAGACTGACGTTTCCGCCAGCGCGATTATGAATACATACAAGAAATATTGGTAGTGCTTTGTTTGTAATGAACCAATAAGCTATATATGTGTAAAATGAGTGAGTGATGACATTCCTTAAATTGTATCCAACACTTGCTATCTTAAACTCTTAAAATAATTTTGATTATATAATAGCAATTGTATTATGACTGAAAACCTTTTATTTACATATTAAAACAACACAGTAGAGACGTCACGTACAGAGTACTTACTGCCTACTGCGCATATTCTAGAGACTGTTAGTCACTACAAAGTAGAATTGTGATAAATATATTCAATAGTTGAGTTATATCTAGATAAAGTGAATCAACTACTTATATAAGCCATATCATAATTGCAAGACTGAAATAATTCTCATAACAATTAACATATACAGACATGTTCTGATCCGTGAAGGGTTCTTGTTTCTTATAGACAACGGCAAGCGGGGCCGACGACGAGCGTTTGTGAACCGCGTCAATTGGCGCACAAAGAGCGCTATTGTAACCACCGCCGCTCCTTCTGTCCCACTTTGCTCTTTCATGTAACGGGAAGCAGTCGGCAAGTACTCTGCTATGATATCGTACCCGCCACACGTCGGTGTGTTGTGTGCGATTGACAGACAATAATGTTATGATATGCGTCGGTAATTTAGGGGTCAAAGGTCTCATTGTCGCCAGCGATATCGTACGAAGGTCGAATCGGACATTGCTTACCTCAAATTTTAGACTCATCACAATTTCGTCTTACGCTTAAGAAGTAGAAGTTTGATGGAGGACGAGTTCGATGAAGAAGAATCATCGACCTTCGTCGTCCTTGCGAGCCGATAAGACAGTCAGGGTCTCATGGAAACGTAAGCCGGGTCGCGACCCCACTATCGCGCCCTTTTAACCGTACGCCGCGCCGCCGCAGCTTCATTTTACGCGTGCACTTCCTTGCGTGCGGCTCGACGTCCGCCCGCTGCCCCGCCATCCGTCACTTTTTATTCGTATTGAGTACCGACAACTTCCACTGTTAAACATACGGCCTCCAAACCACGGTTAGAGTATGTCGACCTGCGAATATCGCGTAGCTTTATGCCATTCATTTTGACCGGTTCTTATAACTGAGTGTTTGTTTGATTACAGATTATTAGCACGGTGAATATCACATCAAAAGGTGAAGATGCCGGGTGCGGTGATGAACGGAAGTCGAGCAGGAGAATCGGACGACATCGTATTGACTGGACTGTCGGGTCGCCTCCCTGAGTCCAATAATATCGAGGAATTTGCACAGCAGCTCTTTGATGGGGTCGACCTCGTCACAGCCGACGACCGACGCTGGACTCCCGGTATGTGTATTGTTTACTCAAACGGTTCATACGAAAGTTAAATAGTAATTCTGGAAAACCAGAACTCCCGATCGATTTTGAAGAACCGAGTGTTCATTTTGTGTTCACGTCGTCATAGTAATAGCAGCTATTCGCAATCGGGTGGCTGCGATGGGTATTGTAGTGTAATTCAGCCGACGGATTGTGAACGCAAGCCAATGTTCTCAGCATAAAAAGGGCTTCTCTTATTCAATTTATTTTCGTCATTGTCCGTTAATTGGCAAGATTCTATACTTTAGAACTAAAACTTACATATGTACCTATTTATTAAAAGTTTATTGTAAAATTGCAAATGAAACTATTGAAACACTTTTTCCGAAAACTGTTTTATTGGATAATTTATAAACTACGTTTAACATTTATGTATGCATAATTTTACGCTAAATACATCAGTATTTAAAACGGAATTACCAAAAAATGATGACTCAAATAAACCTCTGAACTGCTAACGCGATCAATAAATATATGGGGACGCGTCAATAAAAGTCCAGATCTATTTATCCATCGAACTATCCTTAAATTGTTTTCCTTAAACTACGAGGAAAACAACTATAGTTATGTAAGTATGAGGATACTTCGAATTGAGTCATCTGTCAGAGATATGAAAAGCAAAATAAATGGACGTCACTCTCGCTGGGAATATTACAGGAAAAGTGTTATTTACGCCATTCTGCGCGCGCGGAGTTGCATGTCACTATGTCATTCCAATACAAACAAAACAAGACCGCCTTCTACAGGTTTTGCTACAATATTGTCGGTAGCCTACAAATATTTCAAGCAATGTTGTGGTCCTCAATCCTATTATATGTTTGTTCAAGATACTTGATACACTACAAATAGGTAAATGCTTTATAAGAAATCATCCTTAAGGGTTTTAGGTTTTGAAGTTCATATTATCACAATAAGTCTGAGGTCTAGCCAAACTACTTTTTTAATTAGTTCGGCATAGTCCTAATAATAAAAACATAAACTCGTAGCTGCATAAAAGCCAGGTCAGTATTGAATATTGAACCCTTTACTATACACGTGATACGAGTTTTTGTGCAGCTGACGATATCACGGGTTGTTTAAATCAGTCTTATATAGTGCATCGTTGATGGTTTTCATTAAGATAGGCATGAAATAGTTTTTAATTAACATATATGTTGATACTAAACTCTGAACTCAAAAAGGCACGGACGCCAATCTCTGTGGAGAAAGATATTAATAAAAATAAAATATCTCTACGACAATGTACATAATAGTTAGTCACCTGTAATTATAGTGTATATGTAATCATAATAATCGCGTTGCAGACTGAAGTAGAGTTATGTTAAGTACTCATGCGACGTACTCAGGCACTCGCGATCGGAACGCATTTGTTTATTTTTTCATACGGAGGTATTGATCCTCCCCGCCTGCATTGCACTTGACATAATCGTCTACATAACACTTGGCGGCATCACTCACGGTGCGGCGCAACAGCTTGCAATTAAATGATTATTAGAACATTTTACGGTATTCATATACTTCCGAACTAAAAAACTCGACTTTATATGCAAAAAATGTTGATTATGTTAACAATGGACGATTTAATGTTTTTATTATTTTATACTTTAAAAACAATTTGTAGTAGGTGTGTAGTTATCGCATTAATATCAACGTGGGATTCGTATTTTGTTATTTTTGTTTCGATCTTATTTGGCACGTGACCATGCTTGAGCCTCGACTTCGACTGGGCTGGAAATGTGTTAGCGGCTTTAATTCTATGTCTAGACTTCAATTGTGTTTTGAGGAAGGTAAGAGTCAGTTTGAATTTGCAGATTCGTCCAGTTGGCTGATTAGCCATTTCTTCGAAAGGAAAACTTTAAAAATGAAACCGGGTGGTAGGTTGTGCGGTATGGTGGTAATAGTTTTTGTACTTTTCTGTATAATTTCACTGAATTAGATTCGTTTTCATACAGGTTCTATAATATTAGTGTTTTCTGTCTGGAGTTAGGCATACACGCAAGTGTCTCTAGTTCAGTTTTACATATTGCTTTATATTTTCCAAATACATACTCTTATGTATCGTGGTGAGGTGTCGAGGTGAGGAATTGTGAAATATTGTTATTTATTATGAGCAAGTTTTTTTCAGCGGTTAATAATATTGAAGGCGAGGTGGAGGTTTGTTGGCATTTCCTTCCTCCGTCGTAGATTGTATCGATGAGGGAATGAGGTGGCTGATTGGGAAAAACTCTGGGTGAAAGTTTTGACATGACGTCAGTAGCGCTACGATTCACACCAACCATCATTTTTATAAAACGATTAATCTGTCATTGTGAACGGCTTCAGTTCAGCGTTTGTTCGAAATATATATTAGCTCCCTCAGCCGTGCGTAGCTGTAAGCTGTAGCTACAGTGTAACTGGGCTACAGTCATTTTAGCATAAAAAGGGATATAATAAACTGAATTTTATTATATAGTTTCAATTTGGTGTTCTAAAAGTTGTCTCAAATAGTTTTTAGCGATGGTCTCGGTTTCTATGGCTCTCATGATGTTAACATCTATTATAAAGATTGAAGAGTAAATTTGCGAAAAATTCATTTGAAACATTTTTACATGCGTTCAACAGTTTTTGCGATAGCGGGGTGCAAATCTGTGAATACTGCCTTGAATTTAAAATATTTTGTATTATTTATCAGTCAATTAACATTGTATTTAAATAAAGTTCAACACTTTTTTCTTTTATTGCGTTTAAATATTTTACATATTCTTAATATATTAATTTAATACTATTATTTATTTTATTTATTTATCGTATAAAATACGATTACACTTACGTATAAAATAAAATACTATAATTTTTTGTGGTGGCGTTCACTTTAGACTCTTTGACGTGAGACCGAGGCGGTATTACACGCTGCGTCAGGGCGCGAATAAATAATATTATGGGGTTGGTATTAGAAATTCGCATCCCGATTTTGGGTTTAATAAGGGTTGTATTTTATAGGGGTGGGACCCCCTTTCCGAATGACACCCCTCCCATAGTGCGGTGACTCGTAATTTTTTTTTTATATTAGTTTGAAGGTACGTGTTAAGTAACATTGTGCTAAGTCATTTTGGGTTCACATGTCGTCATAATTTATTATTGTGTAATACTTAATTGTAATTAAAACATAATTATATATAATTTTTATAAATTATAATTTTTTATAAATTATAATTTTTTATAAATTATAAATTTTTATAATTAATTATAATTATAAAATATACATATAAAATTTGTATGATCATGAAACGGAACGTCTTCCGCCATCTTGTTTTTGTCAACATACGATCGGCGACGTTATGTTGATGTTGTTATTCCGTTCCTCTCGTAGTTTCGTGTGTCTTTTTAATATTATAATATTTATATAATATTTTAGTTTTATTTCTATTAACGATGTTGGACCTCAATAATTACACATCAAAATCTAGTTCGGGGTACCCGAATGATCACAATTAAAAAAGGGAGCGTTTAAACACACAACCTCCCCCCACAAAAAAATCGGTATGCGTATTTCTAATGTATCCCTATATTATGAAATCAAGCAAAGAAATTAATGTAAATAAAAACATTTTGTTTGAATTTTTATAATGTGACTTCATTTAAAAAAGTGTGTTTAAATATAAAAAAATGTTTCAGAAACTAAAATAAAACATTTACACACAAATAATTTCAAGTTCCTTGTTGTCAACACTGCACTATTTGAATAAAACACCACATATTCTTCGCAACTCAACTCAATTTATTTCAAGAAGTATATTTGAATTATATAATAAAATAAAAATCTAGCCAGCGCGATTCAGAATTTCTCGATAACACACATAGCGCCATCCAGTGACGAACTGCCCGAACCACACATAACAATTTTATTCTATTCTACATTTATTGACATTCTTGACACTTGTGAAAATAAACTTATTTCTTCCTGAATATAATATAAACTGGAAGTTTATAATTCAAATTTTAAATTTGTACTGAATTTATAAATTTCTAGCAAAGTAATTAATTTTTTATTGTATAGATAGGCGGACGAGCATATGTGCCACCTGATGGTAAGTGGTCACCAACGCTCATAGACAATGGCATCGTAAGAAATGTTAACCATCGCTTACATCGCCAATACGCCACTAACCTTGGGAGCTAAGATGTTTTGTCCCCTTTAATTACACTGGCTCACTCACCATTCAAACCGGAACAAATCGTTACAAAGTACTGCTGTTTTGCGGTACAATATCTGATGAGTGGTATCCAGACGAAATTGCACAAAGCCCTACCACCGAGTAAATAAAAGTGCATAAAAGTTAAGTTTAAATAATTATATTGTATGAGGCGACGCGTATGTAGATTACTTTTACCGATACGATATGCAACCAACCAAGATAAAATGAAATATGTGTAAGTAAATTAGATACCTACGAGTACTGCATGGAGGATAAACGTTGTCAACGTCGTACCCTATACATTAAAATAATGACTAACATATCGAACTGTTTGGTAGGTTTACACGGCTTACCAGAGCGCAATGGTAAACTGAAGGACCTCGCCCACTTCGATGCCACATTTTTTGGAGTGCACGCAAAACAAGCGCATCTGATGGACCCGCAGCTGCGGCTGTTGCTAGAGTTGACGCACGAAGTGATCGTCGACGCGGGCCTGAACCCGTGCGAGCTGCGCGGCTCGCGCACCGGTGTGTACGTCGGCGTCTCTAACTCGGAGACCGAGGAGCTGTGGACGGCCGACCCGGACAAGATCAACGGCTACGCGCTCACCGGCTGCTGTCGCGCCATGTTTCCCAATCGCATATCGTACACGTTCGATCTGAAGGGCCCCTCCTACGCCATCGACACCGCTTGTTCGAGCTCGATGTTCGCGTTGGCGCAGGCCGTGAACGCGATGCGCACCGGCCAGTGCGACGCCGCAGTGGTCGCCGGCACCAACCTGTGCCTCAAGCCAGCCAACTCGCTCAACTTCCATCGCCTGAGCATGCTGTCGCCGGAGGGGCGGTGCGCGGCGTTCGACGCCAGCGGGCGCGGCTACGTGCGCTCGGAGGCGGCCGTGGCCGTGCTGCTGCAGCGCCGCGGGGCCGCCCGGCGCGTGTACGCCACCGTGCGCGGCGCGCGCATGAACACCGACGGCAGCAAGGTGCAGGGGATCACCTTCCCCTCGGGCGACATGCAGCGCCAGCTCGCCACGGAGACTTTCGCGGAGGCGGGGCTGCGCCCTCAGGACGTAGTCTATGTCGAAGCTCACGGTACTGGCACCAAGGTACGGCAGCATTTGAAATTAGCCTTGAATGCATTTTGAATTAATTTTATTTAATATTTTTTTTTATTGTATAGGCAGGCGGACTAGCATATATATGGGCCACCTGATGGTAAGTGGTCACCAACGCCCATAGACATTGGCATTGTAAGAGATGTTTACTATCGCTTACATCGTCAATGCGCCACCAACTTTGGGAACTAAGATGTTATGTCCCTTGTGCCTGTAATTACACTGGCTCACTCACCCTTCAAACCGGAACACAACAATACAAAGTACTGCTGTTTTGCGGTAGAATATCTAATGAGTGGGTGGTACCCACCCAGATTAGTTTGCACAAAGCCCTACCACCGAGTAAATATGAAGCTTTAATTTCATTTTATACTTAGTAAGTAAAATGGCGTAAAACGCTATTAATATTTTGTTCATTCCAAAATATTCGTAGTTTTCATAGATTAATATAAAACCTGATAACGACTGGCGAGTCGACAGTGCTGTCACATTGAACACATGAACGGTCGTCGGTTTCAGGTGGGCGACCCGCAAGAAGTCAATGCAATCGCAGAGTTATTCTGTAAGGACCGCAAAGGGCCCTTATTGTTGGGCTCGGTCAAATC
Source organism: Nymphalis polychloros (assembly GCA_905220585.2). Lineage (NCBI taxonomy): Eukaryota > Metazoa > Arthropoda > Insecta > Lepidoptera > Nymphalidae > Nymphalis > Nymphalis polychloros. Next base: position 13,244,848 of record HG992255.1, on the reverse strand, counting down.
TAACATGGGCCATTCGGAACCCGCCTCCGGTCTATGTTCTATCGCCAAAGTGGTGGTCGCCATGGAGCGCAGCAGCATCCCGGCCAACCTGCACTACAAGGAGCCGAACGCCGACATACCGGCGCTCAGCGACGGCCGCATCAAGGTAAATAGACCACTCATCGTCTAACCACACAATATGTCGTTTCGGAAGTCTATAAAGTAGACAGAACAGAATAGAATAGAGAAACTCGATCGGCCACAATTTCTACCTACCATTATAATCTAATTCTGCTCAATAGCTTTTCCGTGGACGTAAGGACTAGCGATAATCGAAATCGTCCCCGGCAGGTCGTGGATCGCAACACGCCGTTCGAGGGCGGGCTCGTGGCGGTGAACTCGTTCGGCTTCGGCGGCGCCAACGCGCACATCATCCTGGAGTCCGAGCGCGCCGGCCGGCCCGCGCCGGCCAGCCACCCCGCGCCACGCCTCGTGCTGGCCTCGGGCCGCACCGAGGACGCCGTGCGCGACCTGCTGGCGCTGGCCGCCGAGCACCCGCGCGACGCCGAGCTGCACGCGCTGCTGGACGCCGTGCACGCGCATAACGTGCCCGGCCACGCGCATCGCGGCTTCCGGCTGCTCGCCGATGCGCCCCTGGAGGAGATCTCGGTGAGCGTCGACGCCGCCGGTGACGTGCGGGCCGGTCGACCGAAAACTCGTCACTGACCTAGCATCTCTCCTCGCGCAGGAAGTGGAGAGCGGCGAGCCTCGCCCAGTCTGGTTCGTGTTTTCGGGCATGGGGTCGCAGTGGGCCGGCATGGCGCGCACGCTGCTGCGCCTGCCCGTGTTCGCGAGCAGCGTGCAGCGCTCGGCCGCGGCGCTCAAGCCGCACGGCATCGACTTGCTGCACGTGCTGTCCGACGCACCGGACTCCGCCTTCGACGACGTCGTCACGTCCTTCGTGTCCATCGCCGCCGTGCAGGTCGCCCTAGTCGACGTTCTGCGCGCCGTCGGAATTCGACCGGACGGGATCGTCGGTCATTCCGTGGGCGAAATAGGTAAACGACTACGAACACGATCACAACCGACCGACGTCCGCTTAAAACCGAATTCCTATACTAAACGAGTACTTCGCGCTAGGTTGCGCGTATGCGGACGAGACCCTGACGGCGGAGCAGGCCGTGCTCGCGGCATTCTGGCGAGGCCGTAGCATCGTGGACGCGAAACTGCCTCCCGGCGCCATGGCGGCGGTCGGGCTCTCGTGGGAGCAGTGCGTGGCGCGCTGCCCCTCCGACATAGTGCCCGCCTGCCATAACGCCGCGGATAGCGTCACGGTAAGTCTCGCTGACTGAAATCGAAGCTGATCTAATCGAATACGTCGATTTAACACTGGAGCGTCGGACAGATATCGGGGCCGGTACAATCGATCGAGAAGTTCGTGGCGACGCTGGCGGCCGAGGGCGTGTTCGCGCGGCGCGTCAACAGCTCCGGCGTGGCATTCCACAGCAAGTACATCGCGGCCGCCGCCCCGCAGCTGCGCCGCAGTCTCGAGCGCGTCATCCCCAACCCGAAGCCGCGCTCGGCGCGCTGGCTGTCCTCCTCGTTGCCCAAGGACCAATGGAATTCGGAAATAGGTAAGATTAACCGACGAGACTAGGTTTCTCGTCCTCGGTACGATGGAGACGGGCGACCGCCGTCAGTCGATCGCGAATGGGAATAATCAGCGCGGACGGGCGGTGTTGCAGCCAAACTGAGCGACGCCGCGTACCACGTGAACAACCTGCTGTCGCCCGTGCGCTTCGCCGAGGCCGTGCGCGAGGTGCCCGAGCGCGCCGTGCTGGTGGAGGTGGCGCCGCACGCGCTGCTGCAGGCCGTGCTCAAGCGCGCCCGGCCCGCGCCCGCCGCCGCGCACGTGCCGCTCGTGCGCCGCGACGCGCCCGACGCGCTGGCGCACCTGCTGGCCGCGCTGGGCCGCCTGTACGCCGCCGGCGCGCAGCCGCGGCCCGGCGCGCTGTACCCGCCCGTGGCGTGGCCCGTGTCGCGCGGCACGCCGGGCCTGTCGTCGCGCGTGCGCTGGGACCACTCGGTGGAGTGGAGCGTGGCGCACTACGGCTCCACGCGCTCCGGCGAGAACGTCATCGAGTACGACCTCTCCAGGAACGACGACTCCTTCGTCGCCGGCCACAACATCGACGGCAGGATTCTGTTCCCCGCCACGGGATACCTGGTAATCTATGTAGCACTCGCAGTCATTCGAAACGAGTCGTTCCGTCTATCAAATGGGAGGCGATATGCAGGCGTCGTAATACTTACGTACTTTTTTATTACAGACTTTGGTTTGGAGAACAATGGCGAAACTGCATAACAAAAAAGTCGAAGAAACCCCGGTGGTACTCGAAAACGTTCAGTTCAAGCGCGCGACGATCATGTCCCGCGACGCGCCGGTCCGCTTCCTTATCAACGTGCTGGAGGGCACGGGCGAGTTCGAGGTGTGCGAGGGTGGCGCCGTGGCCGTGACGGGCAGCGTGCGTGTGCCGGCCGACCCCGCCGCCGAGCGCCTGCCCGCCGCCGACCAGTCCGCGCGCGCCGAGCCCGACCTGCTGCCGCTCGTCACCGACGACGTCTACAAGGAGCTGCGCCTCCGCGGCTATAACTACGCCGGCATATTCCGCGGCATTCGCACCTCCGACCCGCGCGGCACTGCCGGCACGCTCGCCTGGGACGACAACTGGATCTCGTTCATGGATACCATGCTCCAGTTCGGTATCATCGGCGTCGACACCAGGGAGCTGTACCTGCCCACGCGGCTCCAGCGCGCCGTCATCGACCCGACCGCGCAGGCGGCCGCCGTCGCCGCCGCCGCCGACGGGTGCATCCCGGTGCGCATGCGCCGCGACATCGACACCATCTCCGCCGGCGGAGTCGAGTTCCGCGGCGTCAAGACCAGCCTGGCGCCGCGACGCGCCAACGCGCAGGCCGCGCCGAAGATCGAGAAGTACGTGTTCCTGCCGTACGACAACGCCACGGTGGGCACGGAGGACACGTCGCGGTCGAAGCGCGACGCGCTCACCGTGAGCCTGCAGCTCGTGCTGGAGAACGTGGGCTCGCTGCGCCTCAAGCTGGCCGAGGCGGCGCTGGAGCGTGCGCCCGAGGCGCTGTTGGCGCCGCTCGCGCTGGCCGCGCTGGAGGGCGAGCCGCAGGTGCGCGCGGAGGCCGCGCTGGCGGCCGGCGCGCAACCCGCGCCCTACGCCGCCGCCATGCAGCCGCACGGCGTCAAGGTACATTCGCGACTGCGGACGAAGTTCGTGCTCTTCGAAGGAGTCGATAATAAATTTTACATTTTCGCGTCGATTTTAGGTGACGAATAAGGATGCTCGCAGTGGTCCGCCGGATTCCGACTGCCATCTAGTTATAGCGGCGGACGTTCTGACTCGACACGGCGCGCCGGTGCTGGCGAATCTCGCCGGCGCGCTCGGCGAGGCCGGTCTGATACTTCTGGAGGAGCCGCACGGCGCGCTCGACGAGCGAGGAGCCGCCGTGATGATCGAGGAGGCCGGGCTCGGCGTAGTGTCGCGCCAGGTGGCCGCTAACTGCGAGTACGTGCTGCTGCGGCGCCTGCCCGCGCTGCCCGAGGAGCGCGTCGTGGTGGAGATCGGCGAGGACGGCAAGTACGCGTGGGTGGAGACGCTGCGCGAAGCCATGCAGCGCGCGGAGAGCGTGCCCCTGCGGATATACGCGGTGTCGCGCTCGGCCAGCGCCGGCGTGCTGGGCCTGGCCACGTGTCTGCGCGGCGAGGCCGGCGGGCGCTCCTTGCGCGTATTCTTCCTCCCGAACGCAAAGGAACCCTTTGCGCCCGAAACGCCGGCCTACGCGTCGCAAGTCCGCAAGGACATCGCAGTTAACGTGTTGCGCGCCGGCATCTGGGGCTCCTACAGGCATCTGCCGCTAACAGACACGACCGACGCTCAACTACAGGTATCTACATCGGTCATCGACAACATTCCGAACATCCCGCGAGGCTAGCGTTGACGTGACCCCTTCGGCGCAGGTCGAGCACGCCTACGTCAACACGCTGACCCGCGGAGACCTGTCGTCGCTGCGCTGGATCGAGAGCGAGCTGCGCTTCGCGCACGCGCGGCCGACGCCGGCGCGCTCGGAGCTGTGCCGCGTGTACTACGCGCCGCTCAACTTCCGGGACATCATGCTGGCCACCGGCAAGCTTCCGCCGGACGCCTTGCCGGGCGACCTCGCCGGACAGGTGAATCTTTAATATCACTGAGGCTCTCGTCCTGTTAGGAAGCAAACCACCGAGTGGATATGCGTGGCGAAATTTCATTCAGGTTTTTTGCGGTATCCTTCGCCGTTTAGAACGAGAAATTATAATGATACGTGCAAATTTAACGTCGGAACTGGGTGGTTCTTACAAAACTACTGACACGGTTGTGATTCGCGAGTTCTGCTCGAATTAATCTATTTTAGTTCTAATTCTCACTCATATATAAGCGCATTTTGTTTATCGATTCCAATTTACAGGAGTGCATTCTGGGTCTGGAGTTCAGCGGTCGGTCGTCTGATGGAAAACGAGTCATGGGTATGGTCGCGGCGCGAGGTCTCGCAACGACGGTGATGGCCGATCGAGGCTTCCTCTGGGAAGTGCCGGCAGCTTGGTGAGCATGAACACTACTAGTTTCTACGTTAATAGTAAAACGAGATCTATGTCGTCATCATTTATGATCACAATTACCACTAGAAGCTTAGACAGTTGAATTTAATAATATTTATTTATTTATAAATAAATATTATTAAATTCATTTCAGTTTGTTGATTGCACAGCGTTTTTTTACAATGATAGTACAGTTTTGGAGATAGGGGAGGGACCGGGTGTAAAAGTTCCTCATCCACCATTGAAAAGGGAGGATTTTCCGACCAGGCGGGTGTTATGGTGGGCTACCGTCCGACAGTTGTTGTCGGGTTCTTGTATATATGTTCAATCGCTCGGATAACTTTAATATCGCGATGTAGGATACGTCAGTTTTTAGTTTTCGTATGTGGCGAGATATATGTCGCTACACAGTTATTACTTATGAGTAAATAGATAAGGCCACATAAGATTACAATTTTATATTAAAGTTTAAAAAAGAATAACATTTTTGCTTTTTATTAATGCGAGAAAATCGTATACGTGCGTGTGCTCGCTGTCTTTATTTCTCTTTTTAATTGCATTTTGGATAAGTGGAAAAAGTCGAGATCAGAATAAAATTTGTTATAAGTTCTTGCCAGACGTAGTATGATGGAATTTCGGGCATAGTTAGAGTTTGCCTTACGCACATGGAAAAGGTTAGGCTTACGGAATCTAAAAAAAGATGCGTTTAACGAAAAGATGATAACAGGTCAGGACAGTCAATTATACCTTTCAAAATTGCTTGAAGTAACAGCATATCGCTTTGTTCTCTTCTGTGCTCAAGTGTGTCTATTTTGTAAATCAATCAAATAATCCTTAAAAGCAAGATAACAAAATGCTTTTGAATGGATTCGAGTCTCTGAGCATATATAATATAATAGGGTATTCAAATACAGGATTTTTATACCGTCAATATTATTGAAGGTACTTGTAATACGCTTATTCAAGCCTAGCTGCTTGTATGCCTTTTCTGCCACGATCTCAACGTGATCATACATTGATGGCTTAGCATCAATTTTAATCGTTGTCAACTCTAGAAATATTTACATTGTTAATATTTATTATATTAACTATATATATACAAAAAGCTCTATAAATAAATGCACCATGCATATAAATGCGCGGAACGTAACTGACGCGAGTGTGCCGCAGGTCGCTGGAGGAGGCGGCCACGGTGCCGGTGGCGTACGCCACGGCGTACTACGCGCTGGCGGTGCGCGGGCGCATGCGGCGCGGCGAGGCCGTGCTGGTGCACGCGGGCTCGGGCGGCGTGGGGCAGGCCGCCATCGCCATCGCGCTGCACGCCGGCTGCTCCGTGTTCACCACGGTGGGCACGCCCGACAAGCGGGCCTTCCTGCGCTCGCGCTTCCCCGCGCTGCCCGACGAGAACATCGGCAACTCGCGCGACACGTCGTTCGAGCAGCTCGTGCAGCGCCGCACGCGCGGCCGCGGCGTCGACCTCGTGCTCAACTCGCTCGCCGGCGACAAGCTGCTGGCCTCCGTGCGCTGCCTGGCCAATGGCGGCCGCTTCCTCGAGATCGGCAAACTCGACCTGTCCAACAACACGGCGCTGGTGAGCGATCGCATCTCGGTCTTCGCGATACGAGCTTCGCGAGCTTTTGCGTGAGATATCGTTTTAATACGACTCGTTGTCGGTATTAGGGCATGGCGATCTTCCTGAAGAATACGACCTTCCACGGCATCCTCCTGGATGCGCTGTTCGACGCAGTATCAGAGAACGAGGAGAAACGGGCCGTCATGCGTTGCGTGACAGAGGGTATCGCGAACGGTGCCGTGCGCCCGCTGCCTTCCACCGTTTACACCGACCAGCAGCTGGAGCAGGCCTTCAGGTAACCATCGCTTCGAACCACTCGAAACGACGCGTAAAGACGAGACGTATACCTCGTAGCCCTCTCGCCGCAGATACATGGCCACGGGCAAGCACATCGGCAAAGTGCTGCTGCGCGTGCGCGAGGAGGAGGCGGGCGGGGCGCGGCCGGCGCACAAGCTGGTGTCCGCCATCCCGCGCACCTACCTGCACCCCGCGCGGAGCTACGTGCTCGTCGGTGGGTATCCTTCCAGCACATTCGTTCGGTCGTCTCGGCAGACCGCGGATGAGATCTTTCACGTCAATGAAAATAAATTCTCTTAAATTTTAAATTAATTTTCTCGATTCAGGCGGTCTGGGCGGTTTCGGTCTGGAGCTCGGGCAGTGGCTGGTGATGCGCGGCGCCACCGTGCTCGTCTTCAACTCGCGCAGCGGCGTTCGCACCGGATACCAGTCGTGGTGCATCCGCAGGTACGCCCTCCGACGCTCCGGCCGAGGGGTCCGAGAGTGTCGCTCGGCGCGGGTACTGAGTGCGCGGTCGGTGGCAGGTGGCGCGAGCGCGGCGTGCAGGTGTGCGTGTCGACGGCGGACGCGACCACGGCGAGCGGCGCGCGCGCGCTGCTGCGCGAGGCGGCGGCGCTGGCGCCCGTGGGCGGTGTGTTCAACCTGGCCGCCGTGCTGCGCGACGCCTTCCTCGAGAACCTCACGCCGGACGACTTCCGGGCCGTCGCCCGGCCCAAGATCGATGGTGAACGCTCCCTCCTCGTTTGATTCGCACCATCTAGTAAACTTGGAATAAAAAAAAACATATCTATAATATAAATGAGTCTTCATCGTTACTCTTCGCATTTCGTAGGAACGAAGGCGTTGGACGCGGCGACGCGTGAGTTGACCCCGGAACTCGACTACTTCGTCGTTTTCTCGTCGGTGTCTTGCGGGCGCGGTAACCCCGGACAGAGCAATTACGGACTCGCGAATTCCGCTATGGAACGAATCGTGGAGCAGCGCCAGGCGGACGGGCTACCCGGCCTGGCCGTGCAGTGGGGCGCCATAGGCGAGGTGGGTCTGATCGTGGAGACCATGGGCGGCGACGAGGCGGTGGTGGGCGGAACCGTCCCGCAGCGTATCGCTTCCTGCATGGAAGCGCTGGGGGCGCTCCTGGCGCGCCCGCATGCGGTCGCCGCCTCCATGGTGCTGGCTGACAAGCGACGAGCCGCCGCCGCACCGCAGCAGGACCTCCTGCACGCCGTCGCCAACATCCTCGGTACGCGAACCGCACTCGACTTACGTTCTCGTTCTAATCACTGGGGCGTCACTCATTTCTTTCACTCGATCGACAGGCATCAAAGACCCCAGCAAAGTGTCAGACTCGGCGAACCTCGCGGAACTCGGCATGGACTCCTTGATGGGTGCGGAAATAAAGCAGACGCTGGAGCGCGGATACGACGTAGTGCTGGGTGTGCAGGAGATCAGAGGACTCACGTTCGCGAAACTGCGCGCCCTCGGCGGCGACGGTGACGCAGCGGCGGGGCCCGCGCCGGCCGCCGCCGAGCCTGCCGCCACCGAGCTCGTGCAGTTCGCCGCGCACGGGGAGCTCGTGCCCAAGCAGGTCGTCGTCAAGCTGCCGAGCGCCTCCACCTCTGACGATGTACCGCCTGTATTCATGGTGAGTTTGCCCGGTTCGAGCGAGAGAATGTAAAGTATATAACGTGAGTAGCGAATCGAAAGTAAATTCGCGATCGCGACTTGGCAGGTGCACCCGATCGAGGGGGTGGTGGACTCGCTGCGCGGGCTGGCGGCCGGCGTGCGCGGGCCGGTGTACGGGCTGCAGTGCACGGGGGCGGCGCCGCTCAGCGACATGGCGGCGCTGGCGCGCTTCTACGTCACGCACATGCGCGCGCTGCAGCCGCAGCCGCCCTACACGCTGCTCGGGTACTCCTTCGGAGCCGGAGTCGCCTTCGAGATGGCGTTGCAGCTCGAACAGGTATTTTTATTAGCCTAATCAAAATAGAATATACGTTAACCTTATGTTCGAAATAAATCGAAAAACGTAAAACTTAAAAAAATAAAACTTTAAACGTTTTACCTAGCAGCGAGATTTCCTACTTTATAATAATATTATATAATAAAAAATCAAATCGACTAAAATCACAGGCGGGTTGCGAAACGCGCCTGATTCTGGTCGACGGCTCCCCGGCCTATGTCGCCACGCACACGACGCGCGGTAAAAAGAAGCGAGCGACACGAACTGCACAGAGCGACGAGGCCGACGCACTCGCGTATTTCGTTCAACTTTTCAAGGACGTCGACGCCGTCAAGGTCAGTATAGCCGTCTGGTTGGCTAACTAAAGTCGACCGCATTGGTAAACGAGTAAGAGAGGTTGAGATACGACGTATCCCGTATGGGTCGGTCGGCAGGTGTCGTCGGAACTGGAGCGACTCAGCAGCTGGGAGGAGCGCGTGAAACGCACAACGGCGCTCGTGTCGGGCGCCACCACACACGACGTGGACGCGCTGGCGGCCGCCGCTGCCGCCTTCTACCGCAAGCTGGTGGTGGGCGACGCGTACCGGCCGGCCGGCAAGCTCGGCGCGCCCGTCACCCTCTTCACAGCCAGCGACAACTACGTGGCGCTGGACGAGGACTACGGGCTGAGTGCCGTGTGCTCCGGCCCGCTGGCCACGCACCGGTTGCCCGGCAACCACCGCTCCATCCTGGCCGGCACCGCGGCCGCCGCCATCGCCGACCACCTCTCCGGCATGCTCGCCAAGCACTAGTCGCCGCTCGATCCGTGGCGATGTGTACGCGGCGACCGTCTCTCGATGGAGTAGTGATTGTAATCATAGAACACACATAACATACGTCTTGACGGAAGATGATTTCTCTTCGTAAATGTAAATATGATCTGTCGGGTCGGTCGTGACTCGTTTTTTATACGCACTGTATGGAGTACATAGGATTATGTATCGATACATATCTCTGCACGACCTCTCGAAAACTTAAACATAGTACGTAGATATAAAAAAATATATTTCGTGTAAGTGTCACGCTTTTATAAGTAAACGATCATATTATCAAAATCTCATTCGATAAAGCGATGGTCGTGAAAATGACGTCCTGCCGTTGGGTATGACAATGGATGTTTTATATATTTAAAATAGCTTAAGTGCAATGGCCTCTCTATTTAATTATGCGGGGTAATTAGTAGAATTTGTAATTATAGATTAAATTACTACACACGAGCTTGGCTCGCTGCTTGTGATACGATACATTCCGACGCGGCGCGCTCGCTCCGGCGACGCGAGAGTCGCGCGACGGTCGCGCCGGAGCGAGCGCGCTCGGCGCACTTAGTATGTAATAAGTAGGTGTAAGTTGTTAGTTCCTGTGTGCGGTTGTTGTGGTAATTTATTTATAGCAGAACTAGCGCAAGTGCTCTGTGATTAAAAATGCATTATTTTTGATAACCTTGTTTTATTTACCCTCTATATTTATGTTGTACTCCTTATTGTAAAACTTAGATTCAAAAATAATACAGTGTAATTAATTGTAAACTGATGTTGAACTATATACTGAATATAAGAAAAAATACGTAATACATTTCATTACTATAATTAATTGAATGGTGTGTACATTTGTACTTGTATTTTTTGTAATTCATAAAGTTAATGAGATAATTCCATAACTAAACTTTGTGTTTACTTTTTTGGTTAAAAGGAACGATAAAGAAGTGAGTACGGGTGTAATTATTGTGAAGTGCAAGAGTAGTAGTACGAGATCCGGCTGCAAGATCACTACATTCATAGCGTACACAGTCCAAATCAAATTTTTATGTATAATTATGAATAGGAGAACCTATTTTTGCCAGGTTGCCAATTAAAATTTTTTCGCGAGTACTTTTAATTAAAATAATATTTATTATAATATATTGTTATCAATTAATACTTCCGGTCCTACATATACGGCTAGTTCGGGTACATTTTGATCATTATTTATAAGTATAGATTAAAACTTCTGTTTAACAATTTAATTAGTAATTTCATAATCAAATAAATAGTTGATTCATATTTGTTTATACTTGGAACATTCTATTATATATTATTCTATTTATTAATGGCGCCTCCTGCTTGTCAGCTTCCGGCGCAATTAATAAATAGTGCTTATTGTTTATTTATATTTTCTCAAATTATGTCGATTAATCAATGCTATAATAATTTTGTTTTATTATGTATAATGTAAGGATTAAGCTACTAGAATCTTATTTTACTAATCTGGCTAGGTTATCTGCTGCTTATCAACTTCCGGTGTAATATATTAATCTTTAATATTTAATGTTACATAATCCTGTATTATTAAATAATATTTGTCCGTAAATAATCATTAGAATAATTAAGATAAACAATGTTTAATATTATCTTTTAAGTTTGTAAATTTAGCATTAAATTAGGTCAAGATGTTTTTGTATAAATACCGCCAGTTTAAATATATCGGGCATTGGTATTGTAACCGTTGTAACGAGCATTACAAGTGTTTTCTTATATAACGTATCGTCATTTTCGCCGCCACCCTGGTAATCCACCTTCTATAATATACACTTTCCAATGTGTACGCTATGAACGTAGTGATCTTGCAGCCAGATCTTAGACTATAGTGTGTAGAGTAGACTAGAGACAGGCGACACTTCGCCGATATATGAGATACGCGACAGTTCCCGAGAGGCGCTCGCCGACGACGGCTGACGGCGCGCACTGCTCGCGAGTGACTAATGTTCGTCTTACGATATTATTTTTCTATATTGTGCTATACTATGCATAACCAAGTTGTGTGTACCGACAGGTTGTTTTAATATGTGGAAGGCTCAAGTTGTAGTTATCGAAAAATATTTTTTATTACGTAGCGATTCTTTATTTATCATATTTTAAATCCTTAACATTCAATTACCAAAAAACTGTTTTGGCTTATGAACAATAACTACTTATTAATTTATAATTATATTCATAAATGTAGAGATAGTCTCGTGATGTACTTACGCCTATAGATAATGATTTAATTCATTGTACTCAGAGGTTAAAAGGAACGGGATAATTTTTATGTATAAAGGGAACGAGCAAGTTATTGCATTCAGTCATCTGCAAATTACAATAGAAATATTTTTAATTATGAAATTTAAAAGGGATTTAGTTACTAAAAAGTGTAAAAAATCAATATAAATAAATAGCTAGTAATGTTGAGCTGTGTTCGCGTGTGGTCTGCGCGAGCTGGCAGATCGGATGGTCGCAGAGTCACCGCAGGAATTTACAAGGCCGTGTTAGTATCACTACAATTAAATCTATTGCCTCACTAGTCGGTAGCGAATAGATCTTCTCCCGATATCTTGGGACGTTTTTACAGTTCGCGTACTCTAATTGGTACATTTCGTTTTGCGTGTGTTGTTTGAGTTTGCCTCTATCATGTGAGGCTCAAACGGTTTCTGTATGCATCCTCTTTATAAACGTCCCCGGGCCTAGGACCCGGCAAATACCATGTTAAATTAATACGCCGGCGGATTTCAAGGTTTTCTTACGAATTAAACTATTATTAGTAGGAAACTTAATGAACTTAGTATTTAGCTTAAAAGTAGGGAAAGCCGAGTGAAATCTGTCTCATTATAAAAACAGCGCAAGGTCGCCGGTGGGAAATTCAGAGCAGAGGTCGTGGAGTTCGCTCGACAATAGAGATTAGCGCTGATACAAATACACTCTTTTTCTTTAAGAGTATAATATAAGAACTTCGATTACTATTATAATCAAACTCGATTTCCCAATGAGCTATGAACTATTTTATTTAGGTACTCATCATGAACTATGCAACGGCTTGAATTTACTTTTTGTTATTATGAAGTAATATAAATTGAGCCTGATATTAGTAGCCTAGCTAGATGAGTAAATCCCGCGCACTGTGCATTGAGACCCCGCCCCCTATCTCCACGTGGCTTCAACTTCGTCAGCCCTTAAACTGATAGTATTGCGATAAGAAAGAACCGTGGTGGTGCACCGCACCACCTTCCCATATGGTAGTTACGCCACTCAGATATTCGTTAGAACAACTAAAAATATATTGTTTAAAAAAAACACGCTTTAATCTTAAAAATAATCTTTTAATAAAAATTTAATGTCTGCAAAATCTTCATATGATTTCATGTTTAGTAAAGTATAAATATTAATTTTATGCGTAATTTTTTCTATAGAATGTACTTTAGTTCATTTCAACTCGAAAGTTCCTGCAGGTATACCTTTTCAATTCACCGCTAGTTTCTATTAAAATCATAGCAATATAGAAAGATTGACTACACTAGTATTCAAGTCACATTGGCTACATAAATGTTAACATGGGCGGCATTGTAAGTATACCAGTTTCGACGGCCGCCGTTGCGGTGTATCCAAGAAAAAATCGCAGTGTCTTTACTGAGTAGTCGGGTCGTGTCCGCCCGTCTGTAAACTGTGACGTGTGAATGACAATATGACAGCCCTATCTATTTTTTAAAATAATATTAGTCAGATTCGATTTAAACATTAATCTGCATGTACTCCGCTCGATATAATAAGGCTTGGAGCTTTCCACCCGCTTCTCCAGTGTGGATTGGTAGGAATCTCTGTGATCTAAGTAGTACAATCTGGGTGCATACCCAGATTTTCTCTCCATGCTTTCTTGCGGTCCCGGTTGTTTTTGCGCATCATGGGCTCATCTTACTTTATTTGCTACAATACATTCCTCACGCTCCCACTTTGATCTTTCTAATTCATACCATTATGAAATTAAGAAGATTTATAAAATCCCGTGCATTCATAATAGCACAGCTCTCACAACAACCATGTGACATACCTATATGAGAAAAGAAATATTATATACATATTATATAACTGTTGTTTTTTTGTGTAAGCGGCTCGTTTTTGTTTTTTCGATACGAAAGATTTACAAGTATGTTGTAGGTCAAGTGCGTCAGTTCAGAGATGAAGTCACGACAGCGTGCGGCACGGCGCGGTGACGCGTGTGACGCGATGTGACAGTCCTAGCGCGAGCGCGGAGCAGCGGCCGGCCGCGTCCCGACACACTCGCCACAAAAAATATAGAGCGGCTTGACAGTTATTTACCTCGTAGCCGCATGCAGTGCACTGTGTAGAGCAGATCACTCGCACATACGCGTCGTCCCGCATCGTTCGTCGGCGAGAAGACCGATCGTAATGCGTACAAACAGTAAACAGTTTACATCAAAACAATATTTTTTTTAGATTATTCAAGCCAGACCTTGTTGTCGAGACTGAGACTGTTTGCAATGCAACTGAGCACTGGGTATAATATCAATATAATCCCGTATAAACGCCGCACAAGACATTTTGACGAGCCGGTTGGCGTGGTTGGTAGATACTTGCCTTTCGCGCCGCAGGTCGTGGGTTTGATTCCCAGACAGACGATTGTGTGCATATTATAATTATCTATATAAGTATGTATTTACAAAAAAAAAGTAGTATTTGTAGTATATCAGTTGCCCGGTTTCCATAGTACAAGCTCTGATTAGTTTGGGATCAGATGGCCGTGTGTGAATAATATCCCAGGGTATTTATTAGACTTTAAATGAATTGTTTCCAAAAAGCACAAAATAGGTAAGACAATAAATAATATGAAGTACGTAATTATTTAAGCCAACTATAACATAGACAAACTTAATTTTCATTTATAACGCGTTTTCAATTATTTCCATTTTGTCCAAATATAAAGTCAGTATAAATGATCTCGGCGCAGTGCACGCCAGTCGATGCGGGCGGCGTCCGCGTCGGGCGCAGGATTAAAATTTATAATGTGACGAGTTCACTCGCGTGGCTTTTTCTGAGATGTCTCTTGTTTTGGGAACCAGATGCGCGGTGCAATTCTATACGAGTATGTGTAAATACTTAAAATAATGGCGAATGCATCGTGTCTCGCACACGACTCTTACGACGATCGAACACGTTGCAACATATATATGTAATCATGGGCATCGATGATTTGAGGGGCGCCGGAGTGATGTGATGGTTGCGTGCCAAATGCGGGCAGCTTCCAAATGCGGAGGTCGTTCCAGGAACGTTTTGTCCGCAGCGGGAGCGACCTGCGCGCGCGCTGACCGACTGCTCCACTGCACTGCGTGCTGCGCCGCCGGCGCGACCTCTCGTCTCGTGCTGCACGTACTAACGACGTCACCGTCACGTGTGCACAGCAAATACGCGAATCGTTAAACTTCAAAGTTTAACCTTGTCTCTTTTATCATTTAATTTCACTGAATTGCCATTACAATTGAGATTTATGCGTCACCAACACGGTTATAAAGAACAGAAATATTAATTAAATGTGATTGTTGAGTGTTTGTTTGTTTATATTTATAAAAACGGGCAGAGTAGTTTCGTGCAAAAGTGCAGTGGATTGTGTTTCGCAGTCTTCAGTGCGATGCGGCGCCGAATTCTAGCAAAAAGCAGGAACGGGGCCGCCGCACTCCCCGCTCTCCACGAGCTACGTCTGCCGTTGTGATTGTTTGAGTTAACGAGTATCATTCTCACAGACCGACTTGAAAATATAATTTAATAATTATTGAACCTAAACGAATTTACCATAACGAAGTTTAGTTGTTATTGTTTGGTCGAAGAAAAAGTCTTTAGATTTTGTTCCATTTGTGCCGACTCACCGCACCTAATGAATACTCACTGAACAACTTAGTCGTTACAACTCAAACACTTATACTTCAAAAGTATATTTTATTGTAGTCTTAAATATTTCAAGCGTTATAAAAGCCTCCGATGAAGTTTTATTAGGGGATATTGATAATTTCTCATCAGAGAACCAACCTAAAAATCTACTGAGGACTGGACTGTCATAAATTAATGGATGCGCGTTAAAAATGTAATATATTTTTTTGTTTTTAACAAATTAATTTCGTTCTTAACCTGAAAAACAAAGGTATGTGAACTTCATTAGCCATATCAAACGAAAAAGTTTATTTACTTAACTAGCCAACTTTAGGCTTGATTACGTTTACCTAAGATTTGAGCCGTGAATATTTATAGCATATTTGTGAGATTAGATACTTACACGCTTTGAACACATATTTTGAGTGTTTTGTAAGAGTAGCTAAAAAGATTAAGTACTAGTAACTAATTTTCATAACTTAAATGAATTAATTTTTCGACTTAGGTACCATTAATTAATTGGAGCCAATGGGATGGTACCTGCCCTTCTAAAATTTTAATAAGTGGCCAGCTAATGATGGAATTATTAAAGTTTATTTACCAACGGTGATATAGCGCACGTATAGGGAGAATCCTACAAAGACAACGCTTCGAGCGAAACAAATGCAAGGGACTATATTGAGTCAAAACGAAACGCAGTCACTGTATGTGATAAACCTTTCGGTGTACGGGGTAAATACAGTACACATTGAGGCACTGAGGAAGGCGCAAGGCTGTCTCCGGTCGCAGTGCGGTGGAGGTGGTGCAGACGAGCCGCCATGCATGCGGCATGTTGCTGCCGGACCAGACGTACGAGGGCGCCTCGGCTTCCGCCCGCTCCCCCGTCCCCACCGCCTCCCCCGCGTTGGTGCCGCTGGCCGCGCTGCTGCGTTCGCATCACGTACGCCCAGACTTCTTCTGCACATATCGTTCTCGCCAGATTCACAGTCACAGGTATATTCACTATACCAGCCGATTAAATTACAATGTTGGCCTTCGCACCATGATAAAATTTTTCTGCAGACAGACGTCGGTGGATCAAGAGAAGAAAGAGGAGACGCTGGAGGAGCCCGGAGAGCGGCAGCAGACTGCACACCGACCACGTCGCGTGCGCTCTCAGCGACTGGGTTTGTACTGGCTTATTATAATTATATCAGGGACTCAAGTAAAAAGTGCTAAAGACGACTAAAGAACAGTGCATCATTAAACTCGGTAGCAATTTCTAATTTAATAATATCGTATGCTAGACTCTAGTTGCTTTATGAAAGAGAGCTTTTAAAGATGATATTAACAAATAACATATAATAATATATAGTATGTGAACCAAGCGTTACGATAATGAATATAACGATTACAGTGCAAAGCAAGTTAAAACGAAAATAATCATTAAACAGGCAGTAGTGCAGTATATCATTACAGCATTGCTTAGCGCAATCTAGACGGTGCTCAGACGGTGCACGACGCTGGCGAAGTGTCGTGTGTGTTGTGTCGCCCGAGGCGTAATTGGCCCTAGACCATTGTTCTTTTGATATGAAACGTAACCGACGTCACGTATTGCCTTTTTATGTGCGATATATCGGTCCATATTTTTAAATCGAAAAGCAGGCCGTGACTCAAATATGCGAATTCCTATTTTCTCATTCTTGCCATAATTGTTGTTGTTCATGTCAAACATTTTACATTTATGATAATCTCTGATGTAATGAATTGATCTTCATTATTACTGCTACTGTTAAACTTTTCAAAGATTTTTAATACGCAGAAGCTTGTATATAAATTATCTGTAAAATGAATAGAACTATGCATTTATCGAATCCGAAGTCATTATTTACGACATACAAAATCAATCATTATAAAATATAATTATTCTAGATTTTTATTTTGACACTTGATCGTATATTATGCCTAGTAAGAATGCAAGCATTTGGAAAGGGTTTTCAATGACGATACCAATTAAGTTCTTGCTCATACAAAAATCACTTGAAGCTGAAGTAATCAAACAGATTACTTTTTGGATCATCGCTACTCTATATATCGTTATAAATTACCAACTTATATTCGCAGAAGGTACTTATTTATATATGTATGTATATACATATATGTTATACCTGTGCCTGTGCAGTGTATATATACATATAATGCATTGTGCGAAGTTTTTTATTAAATACGCAGCACAGCGCTATACATTACACTGGGTCACATTACAGCTTTGCAGTAGCGACAACACACGAGAATCGCAGGCCTTCTTTACTTTAATAATACTCGAACAGTGAAGAGGGCCGAGTAATCAATCAGAGAGCTAATGCGCTCGATTACCCGGACACGCAGGCGGCGGAGGCCGGTCAGTGGTCACCGGCAGCGTGTGCTGAGAGTGGTGCCGCTGCTCCGTCGTCCGTTTAGCGCGTGTCGTTAAAGCAAGCGCATCTCGCGTATGGAGTTACTACACCGCATTACTTACACGAGCAATTGTACATGCGTTGCAAAAACTCGTCACGATTATCCTACACCACTGTAATTACTGTCGTTAATAGTATTCCTTTTTTACACGTTATTTGGCTGAGTCGGCAGGGCACTCGCGTCATGTATAAAATGGATTGGTTCGTTATCGAGTGTGGCTTGGCGTGGTCCGTGATGTTAATCAGAGTCGGTGTCGATTATTTATTTTCTTTATTTTTTTTAAATGTATAATGTAAGTATAGTCTATTCCAATGGAAGTAAAGATAAAGGTAAATAAACAACTTTGACCTTGAATTGACATGACATTTGAGTTAGACTAGTGATGAGAAAATTATTGAGTGAATGGGTAATGAATGAATGATAAAGTATAGAACGATATATTTTGCTTTTAAACTTAATTTTATATTAATTTTAATAGGTATATGTTATATGGATTGCAGGTTAAATAAATAAAACAACAATTTGATAATTCTGTATTTACGGTTAAGCACCCGTGCACATGATACGAAAGATCAGAGACGAATGTCTTACTTTTGTATTATTTTAAAAACTATAAATTGAGTCTTGCTATGCATAAAACTGATCTACATATTGAGATTTTAGATTTATTTTATTTCTTAAAATTAAATAATTTTGTATATTTTTTCCTTTACCTGTACTGTCTATAAAATAATAAAAGGTAAAAGGTCCTCCAGACCGATTTCGGCCACGGCGGCCAATCTCAGGAGAGATTAGCCAACTGCGCAGGAGATATTATAGTGCACAAGTGTGTGCGCAAACACAGGTGCACTCTCTTTTCCTTAGCTCTCATAATCCGATGGGACGGCAATCCGACACGACCGGAAAGAGTTCAGGCGCAGGACCAACGGCTTAACGTGCTTTCCAAGGCACGGGAGTACACACTTCCACCTTCCAGACTCCGGGCTGCTACTGAGAATTTTCTGACAGAAAAACCCAATAACTATTTATTGGCCCGACCTGGGAATTGAACCCAGGACCACCGAGTCTGCAGCCTAATATCTAGCCACTAGACCAACGAGGCAGGCATAAAATAATAACATTTTATCAAACGTTAGGTGACTTTCTATATTTTTTACAAATATTTTATATTCCATATTATATACAAGTAAATAAATATCTATTAAAAAAATCTAAAACATGCCAAAACTAAAATAAAATATGTTTTGATAAAATATTATTTTATCTGTATAAATTCATTCATTTTCCATACGTTTAGCGATCATCCTTAATCAGCACCGCCATTTTAATTGTTCATTCATCGAAAAATGGCGTCTTGAATGTCGGCGAAACTGTTTTAGTAACTTTGGAAGTGAAATTAAAGTGGATTTAAGTAGTTAAGTGAAATAATATTGTATTACAAATGAAGATATATTAATCAAGAACTGTTTGTAGTGCTTCATATAGCGGTTATCAGCAAAACACTTGGAATATTATTATTATTATTATTTATTTCATCATCAAGTATCATTGACTCATTTTTGTTAGTAATACAAAACTTAAATGTCTATGTTAGTACTTAACCTAAGGCTATCTTAAAAAAAAAATAAAAAATATGAATCTAAGATATGTGAGTCACCTCTGCGCCATTCCATTAGAAATAGCGCAGCAGTGACCCACATATGTGCAGTCCAGCCTGCTCGCGATTAGTTTCAAGATGCTGTTGGTACTGCCCCGCACTCTGCGCACCAGGGCTCCACATCTTTTACGCATAGTAGTATAAAAAACAGTCCACGTGTGCCTCCGCGAACATCCCTGATGCGCTACAAAATCGGGGCAGCCCCATCAGCACCCTGAAAGCATTATTATATTGCACACGAATAGCGTTGTACGACTTTTGCGAATACTTGGCCCACAGGTTGCACGTGTAGAAATTCATACAATATGTTCTGAACAACGTGCCCTTAACGCTCTCCGAACAGCGCGTAAACCTGCGAGCCAGCATGTTCGCTCTCAGTGACAAAGCCCTCCGTTCTCTTTCAATATCAGCGTCGTCTTTGAGGTCTGAGGTCAATATATGACCAAGATATTTAAATTGGGAAACCCTTTGCAGTGCTGTACCATTGAGCATTACAGGTGGTACACTACTTGGCACTTTACCTCCGGCCTCAAAAACCATCACTACACTTTTCTTTGCATTATAGTTAAGACCATGACCTCCCACATAATCCTCACATTTGGCCATCAGTTTTCTAAGACCACAAATAGACGCACTCAACAGCACCATGTCATCGGCATAGCTAATGTTATTGACACAAATACCGTCTATGTAACAGCCGATCCTGGTGCTGCTAAGCTCGGCGATTAAATCGTTTACATAAAGGTTAAAGAGTGTTGGCGAGCTCAATCCTCCCTGCCTCACTCCACACTCCAACCCATATGGACGTGACAATGCTCCTGCCCATCGGACATTATTGACCTGATTTCCATACCAGAATTTAAAGATATTGGTCAGTTCTGAAGGTATGCCAATCTCGTTCATTTTACGCCATAAGATGTCGTACGAAACCAGATCAAATGCCTTCGACATGTCAAGAAAACATGCATAAACTGGAGTCTTACGCCTAGTATAGTACGTGACAGCATGCTTAACACAAAGTATAGCACTTTCCGAGGACAATCCAGGTCGGAATCCAAACTGGTTATCATGCGGTTTTATGAATTTATTTAATTCTATATTGAGCACGCTGTCAAACACTTTCGAGATGACCGTAGCCAACGAAATAGGTCTATAGTTGCTTTTATCAGCCAGGTCGCCAGTTTTGTTTTTCACAATAGGCACAACTATCGTACGTATCATCTCGCCAGGCATAAAACTATGGCTCAAACAAAAGCTGTACAGCATACACAAAACCCTGGGAAGATGTGGCCCAGCGTATTGAAGATGCTCAATGCTAAGTCCATCATGGCCCGGGGATTTACCTCTAGTCATATGTTTGATTATATGTGCAACTTTATTATATTTAAACTTAATACACATTTCCACGCTGGACTCAACATTGATCACTGACTGAGAAAGCCCCCGTGGTGATTTTACGCGAAAGTGGTCCATGAAAAGATCAGAAATCTTTTCAGGCTCACACTCACCACCGATGCTCACAGGGAGGGAAGGCTTGCTGTTCATTTTGTTAGTATTCTTCCAGAAACCGCGGAAATCCTTTTTCGTATGATGTGAAGCTAGAATATCCATTTTAATTTGCTCCTGATGGTTTTGACACCACCTTAAACGAGATTTAAAAATCCTTCTAGCCTCGCACATTTCCCTATAAACATATCCTGCGGTTGGTTTATCATACCACAGCCATAATTGAAATTTTTGTCTTGCCTCCCTGTGCGCCTCGGCTACATGTTTATTCCAACCTATCACTCTTATTTTCTTTACACGATACCTACTGTTTCGACCCACCATGGAAGCATCTATCAAAGCTTGAACAATGTCACTGTACAACTTTGTTATTGTGTTTCTATGCTCTGAATTATTACAAATATAGTCACCGCAATCACGAAGCTCATGTGGGAAGTCAATGTTTCTTAACCTTTCGTGACATTCCCTCTGGTATATATCTATCTGTTCTTGACTTCTTTCTCCCCAACGAATGTCATTTAGAGAAGACGTGCTTAAACAAAGTTTCTTTGGTAGTAGCACATTTAAATTACATTCTACGACCAGAGGGAAGTGGTCAGACCACAACACATCATGCAATACATAAACATTGCTCACGGAATCTACAGCAGCTTTAGTGGTTAAGCAATGGTCGAGCCACCGTTTAGATCCATGAGATTCACTTAGAAAGGTATAAGTATTAGACTGTAAACCTAATATTTCAGTATCTACACAAGTCCATTCTTGTTCCGAGCAGAACTGAGTAAGTTCTTTATAAAACCGCTCAGAAGGGTGCGCATTGTAGTCCCCCAATATATATACACAGTTTTCCTCGTAACTATCAATAATAGCACTTACCGAGCTTAGTACGTCTGTAAAATCCATTAGGTTCGCAACTGATTCCGTAGGCATATATACACTCATCACTAAGATCGATTTATCTTGTAACACTATCCTAATAGCACAGATACGCGGGTTATTACACTGCACAACGGACACATTTTGGAAAACACTACGTCTCCATAGCAGCGCAACTCCTCCATATGGTCTCCCACGTAAAATACCAGTAGATGTGTCTACCGCAGATACTCCTGTAGAGCTGAAGTCCTCACTTAATGTGTCAAGAAAAGATAACTCCGTCGGTAATAACCAGCATTCTTGTAAAGCAATTAAATGTGAAGTTTTACATAACTCGCGAATACATTGTGCAGAACGCTTTACGTTCTTGCAATTAAATGAAATAAATTTACAAGTTATGTTTTTATCCATTAACAATAGGCAGGTCATTCAGCGCCACCTCTGCAACAGGTGTTTCGTCTTTGCGTTTAAGCTTAAAGTGCACAAACCGCCGAAAAATAATTCCCTGTGGCCAAATATTCTCATTAAGATACAACGAAAGTTTACTTTGTGAAACAAAAAGCTTGTAGGCGTCGTATTCACATTGGCGCTTAATTGAAATTTTCTCTAATGTAACACTCTCCTTAGTTTTGTTCTTAATATAGTTAATTATATCCGATTCTGCCGTATCTTTATGAACGTTTGTTATAAATAGAGGTATTTTTCTATCAGCCGCCCTGAATTTTTCTTCCGATTCAACCACAACATTTCCCATTTTGCCAATGAGGCGGTTTTTCAATTTTTGCGATCTCTTCTGTACAACTGTCCAGCCTTCACTTGGATCATGAACCTTAGCAGCCTCAGCATAAGATTTAATTTGCACTGACCCACCCGGCTGATCGTTCGATTCGCTCGATACTCGCGATGACTCATTTACAGTGCTAATCGCTTTCATGCCTCGGCCGCCGCCTCGGATGATACAATCGTCCGCGTCTGTCGACTGTTGATGAACAATACTTTGAATCGCTGTATTACTACCCTCCACTGTAGTACTCATATTAATATTTCTATATTTTATATTATATTCTCCCGGCGATAATGCCTCGCCGTTAGACTGATCTAAATGCGTTGTAATGATAGTGTCGTCTAATTGAGACAATCCTATCGGTCCACTATCACTGTAAGCTCCCCTTTTTGTGTTTACTGCCATAGTTGAAAAAGGCGGCGAAGGTAATTTGCCGATAAGACATTCCTTCCTAACACATTCAAGTTGCTCAACAGTAGCATATGTTGACTTAATACTTTTGATTTCCGCCTGTACTATCATCAGATCTTTAAGCAGCTTGGAGACATCTAGGTGGTCAAATGTTATAGGTGGTAGTTTTTCCAAATCTCTAGCCACGAACACAGGTAATACATCAGGATCTGTTACTTTAAACACATTTATGATGTCGTGCAGTAAGCGATTTTCCTTGCCTCTTCCTTTGCGAACAGTTTTACGTAAACCCGATGGTAACGATTCTAGGAGTAAGCTATTGGCTTTTTCAATTTGTTCACTAGAAAAAGCTGACGTACATATTTTCACCAAACTCACTTCATCCGCTATTGAAACTTTATTTTGAATATAAGCTAAAAGCTCATTAACAACGAGATGACAATTGTTACACTTTAATGTATTACTCGTCATTGTCGCAAATGCATCCGTCTGACGCTTCATTCGAAAAACGTCCGATGCGCCTCGATGCGCGCGCGCGACTGATATTGAAACATACGGTTTGTTTTGATTGTTTCCTATTCTCATTGGAATAGACTATAGAGTATAATTGAAAAAATGTTGTAAAAACTAGTCTTCATATTTACAAACAATTTTAAGATTTTCGCTCACAATACTTGATTGGAATAAATTCGCAAGAAGTATATTCTATAGTCGCCAAAACTTTACAGAACTTGAACTTTGGGAAAAATTTATATAATTAACTAACAATAAATTACATTCACTTGTTGATTCGTTTTTTAATAAACATAAATTAATAATAATATAAAGAAATGTTTAGTTTTTATTGTTTAGTAGTTTTTCCGAGGTTGTATTTAACTTCCTCTGTCAGTATGTCTGTGTGCGTGCGGGTGCGCGTGTTTTGTAGCAAATCTTGCAACTGGATTTCAAATCATTCATTTTAATTTTGTAATAAATTGACTTTATTTTTTAACTTTGAGTGGTAAATGTATAATTGTCGTTAATAATAATTAATCTTTGTTTATTCAACTATAGTGAGTACTGGCTCACGTATTAATTGTCACTTAGCTGACAGCGTAGCCTTGTGGTGGACTATCAATACTATCATATCAAGAATATTGGGATACAACCATAGACGATTTATTACTTTTTAAGATTTGATATATTCATATGATTTTCAAGTGTTATATTAAGAATGAAAAAGCACCGTCTTGACCCCTTGCCTGCAGCCTTAGTTGTGGTTACTTCTTTAATTAATAAATAATTCATATAGGACCATCCCATCGTTAGGTTTACATTTGTGGAAGATATCGCATAATAAGTGATTAACGCAGAATTAGAGACAAAATCGGAAAGTTTTCTATCGTTATATACAGTGTGTTGTTACACACTCTGTTCGATCCGTGAAGTGGATATTAGGTACCATGAGTAGACTTAGTCTATGTAATCATTTTAAAAATACTAAGTAAAAAAATTACCCCGAATAAAATTAATATTGAATTTAATTAAATAACGATAATCACATGGCAACACAGGTGTGACGCCCGCCTCGTCTCGCTGCGTCTTTGAAGAAGCCGCGACTTTCGGCATGACCTAGTGTTGCAGAACAATTGTTAGTTTGACTATCGATAGTTGACCTCGAAAACTATTCAGGATATGGTCTATTGATAGTGGACTATCGGACTATCGCCATGCAACACTAGCATGAACCGACGTAACAAAGAGACATTTCTGCAAACGAAAAGTAATAAAATACCATACCAATAAATAGATATTTCAAGGTCGTGATAGTTTAAGGATAATTAGGTACATGACGTTCATTAATTTATTTTTATTAAATTTTTTCTTTCTCTTGTTCTCTTATAAGCTTGTGATTAATGTTATCGTTTATGTTCTTAGTAAGCAGTGGAAACTTGATTATGTTATGAAAAAAAAAATGTATTACTTATTAAAGTAAATGAGTTACTGATAAATTAAATAAATAAATTACGCATAAGTGTCCAATTGACTCAAACCGCTTACTGAGAGTGTGGGCTAGGTGATTTGTGGCTTTTTTATTTTGTCGCTGCTGATCACGCTCGTATACACAGGTCTTGCAACTGAGTCCAATTTCAGTGGTGAGAGATGAGGTGCGAGTGTGTAACAACTGCTAATTCGCAATACCATCCGCTTGAGGTACTACGTCGCTGCTATCAAAGCTGATATTTTTCTTTCCCAAGTATTGTGTTATTTAACTGTTTTGTTTGGATTTGAGAAAATGCTCGGGATAATTATTACGCGAATTGTCATGCCGCTGGCGGCCGTAAATTGAACTTAACAGCATCAATATGTCAACGTACCCCATACTGAAGTTGCAAGATCTGTGTATATGACCGTGCTGCTGATCAGTAATGACACGGCCTTACACGTGCCAGCGGCGCGGTTTCAAAGACACTCAAAGGAGCCGAAGGCGAGGAGGAAAATTAATTGTGTTTAACGACTCTGGTCGCTGCTGATCAGTAATGACACGGCCTTTCACGTGGACACTGAGGGCATGACCTCGTATCTTAGCTACCCGATAGGTATGAGCTATCGAGCGAATAACATAAAAAATATTGACGATTTGAGAATATATTTTTTAATAATAAGTCTTTAAAATAGAGATGTATTTAAAAATATTATATTGACCGATACCGACACGTCGCGCGTCGGTGACATGTGAGAGATGAGCGTTTTCGATACAGCTCGCGACCCCTCGCGATTTGTGGGGGCTCTACGCAGGGATATGTGAGCTCGCTAGCTCGCTCTACACTACCTCGGCTGAACAAAGTAGAGTCGGGCGTAAAACATAGATGGCGCGCGCTCAAAAGTATCGTTATCGTATAACTAATAGTCTTATCGATATTCATACATAATTTATTTATGTGCAAGAGTCCACATCCTATTTAGTAGCGACAGATATATCTGTGACACAATATCTTTCAATGTGTAGACGGACCTTATTTTATAAAAATATAAGCGTTTTGCCAACGATTTCACCTGCGTCGTCCCCGTTCCCCTGGGAATACGCGGACAAAATATAGCCTATGTTCCTCGCTGATAATGTAGCTGTTCCATTGGTGATAGAATTTTAAAAACGATTTAGTGGTTTAGTTGTGAAAGCGTAACAAACAAACAAACTCACATTCGCATTTATAATATTAGTTAGGATGTAGTAATATATGATACAATTAAAAACATAAATACTTATGAATTTTGTAGATTGAGTGTGTCTAACAGACATCAAGATAGAGTGCGAGCTTTACTCAAGCATGCAATATGACTCAAGTGAAATATGTTTTCCTCAAAGGCAAATTGTCGCTCACGGATCTTGCGTTGTTTATATAAATTACAGGAAAACTTTGTTAAAGTTAACTAGTTCGAGTTAAGAACGTACACATTATAAAAATATATATAATACAATGTTGATACAATGTTGAATTTTTTAATGCTAAAAAAGGAATAGCATTATTGAGATTACATACAACTGATACCTCCTGTCTTAATTTAAATTATATAATTATATAATATTATATATAATTTTTGCTCCTCCATTATGATTATGAACAGTTCAAAGTCGGTCGATTTATTTAAGAATGGTTCACAATTGAAAGATCTGCGCTCTGTAACGGCACTGTCGTTAATACTCGATCAAAACGCGAGATTTACGTTCGACATTCGGTTACGCAAAAAACGTTGCTTGTTCATGTGGCCTCGATAGGTCCGCAGGTGTCGACCCGAGGAGGTGAGTGTGGCTCAGGTCGCAGTCCCGTAGGTCTAGAATCGTTCGGCGCTTTGCGGGCGAGGTTCGACCGATGAACGTAGCTTTCGGCACTCGAGCTTACAAACAAACAAACCAGTCTCCCCGGCCGGCCAGCCCTGTCCTCCGTGTCCTCGCAGCCTCCACCTCACCTGCGGCTTACGCATTCGTATTTATTCTTAAATTCAATAAATAGGCGCCTCTGACTCCGACCGTAGGGTGAGCTTGGAATATTTGTACGACTGTCTCGGTTTACACTGGTGTTCGTTTCTCTGTTTTAGTATTATTCATTTTAAAACAATTATTATTTGTTAATTTTCTTTTTGCGGATACTTACGGCGTTTTTATTAAAAAAGAAGTAGACTTAATAAAGGGCTGAGTGCGAAGGCTTTGAAGGCGCGTGGCGGAGGATCTCTCGGCGGGGAGGGGAAGTGCGCCGCAGATAGCGAAGCGGCCGGCAGTCCGCGGGGAGACGCGCGTGAGAGTAGTCGCCGTTGTCGGCAAGGAGCGGCGCGACCGCGAAGTGTGATGCGAGCGCGCCGCCTGCCATGGCCACTCTCGGCCTTTCCAAGGTGTTCATACTCGACAAGTACTTCACCGAGCTGCAAAAGTTTTGGGAGACGGAGAAGAAGCTGCAAGGTGAGCGAGAGCCGCCCCCGCGTCCCGACCGCAGCCCGACGACGCTGCGCGAGCGCCGGCCGCGAGATTGTGATCATTTTATTACTACTTATACTGTGCCAGAAAGTTGAAGGCTTTCAAATTTCATGTGTGGTTAATAGCGTTATCTACGCAAGTTTTTAGTATATTTATACGACTCAGAGGACCACTGAGTTGGTTCATCGAGTACCTAGGTCATCGATATAATATGTTTTTTGTGACCGCCTGTTTCGTAGATCGTTAGTGACGTTGAGTCACGAGAAGGTTCGTTTCGTTTTAAATGAGTGATAGGTGTTGTGTTCGACAATGCTGGGTTTCTTTGTCGCGGCCTAAGGTATTGATCGCTATTGCATTCTCATATTAACTAAACAAAGACGCATTCACCCTTCGCCCAGCAAATATATTCACATTTCGATGTTTTTAATATACAGGCAAACGTGTCTGACATTTCGATTACAATCAACTAACTATATTTTAAACGAACGTATAATTACAAATATAACAATATGTAGATATGTATGTCGAAGAATGAGCTTGTCGAAGCCCGTCCGGCAAGGCATATTAATTTAAATTCATAATATATATGCACTCGTATATGTATAAAAATATAGGCGAATGTAAAAGATCAGGGAGGCTGCGTATGCTCAAACGACTAACGGCGTAGCTCATAGACAGTGAGCACGGGCCGCGGGCGGGGTCAAGTGGAGCCTGCGCGGGGGGAGAGAGGCACAGGTATCTAAGTAAATTCGGCCCTTTCGAGTGCGCCGCGGGTTTCTCGGCAGGTTCCCGTGAGCAACAAGAAATACTATCACCGTGAATCATAACGTTGCCGCTAGCATTTAGTCCCTTAGCTTTTACGAGTAAGTGTAAAGATACCAGAAACCAAAATAACGTTTACGATGTAATATGAAAGCGCATACAGTTTACAAAGCGTAGAGCGCTCTCCTCTGCGCTGTCACCTGCAAGTAATACGGTCATGATTTTAATATTTCATTTTGATAAAAATTATTTCAATTTCAGCATAATAAATCGAATAAGCTATGTTGGGGTATGTATATACCTCAATAATTCTCGTGATCACCTCCAAAGCCTCGTGATGTCTGTGTGCGTGTTACGTGTGGCTGCAATTACACGCGCTCGCGATGCACGCGCAGTTTTTGTGCCTTTCGAGCTAACGTTATAACATTATGTAAAGCGATGCACTGAGCTTCAGCCATATGGAGAGTAGAGTTATAAATACACACAATGAACAGCCATTGAGTACGGCACGACAGACGACGCGCTGCCGCAAAAAGCGACAAATCACGAATGGATGTATCAGCCATAGATCAGTTACGCATTATGAGAAGCACGTACTAATTCAACGTAACATGACAAACGCGCGGCACTGACAGGCGGCTAGACCGAACCTAGATGGTTTAAAGGTACAGTTAATTTAAATAAATGACACCGCTCTTTATAGAATAATAAGAAGTAACTAAATGAGTCAAACCACGAAAAACGATTTGTATGCGCTATACCAATAACTTTCATATGCGGGTATCGAACCTACCGACCGGTAACAAATGACGGTCACGGTTCCATCGTACACTGCTACGCGACGTGCCAACGCACGTGTCCACAGAAAAGATTTCAACGCGCTCGCGACAGCCGTTCACTATGCGTCCCACGATTACGAATGCTGTAGAACTTCGCGTTAAACTTTATTCCTGAATTCTATTCTAAAATAATGCGACATCTGCATGACTTGCAAAAAGTTAGTATCAACAGTAAGCCCTTAAATAATCCCTATCTCGGAAACCAACATAATATGCATGCTCGGCCACATTACTAATAAATATAGAAAATATTCAACGAAGTGTGCGTTGGCATCAAAACGAATAGTAGGTGTTGCTAGCGGCCAAAAAATCGGTAAATAATTACATTTCATTTATATGCATAATTATAAATTTTATAAATTAACATGTTTATCTTAATGTGACGACACGTTGGCTCGAAGTGATTAGATTTGTCGATGAGTGTGTGAGCAGTGTTTATGGTTATCTTGATCAACTATAAAGAGATAATCAAAAATGTTTAATAAAATACCAGTTATGCGCTGGTATTTCCTGCAATTTCACAGAAATGCGTATGTTTTGTTAATATAATCTGTACTTTATTACTAATTCCCTTGAGAACTATTTAACATTTTATTTATAATTTATATTTGCAATTATTGAATTATATCTAGTTTTTGCTTTTTAACCTAAAAAAGGAAGAATGTTATACATTTTTAATTATTTTACAAAAATGATAAGTTAATTAGTTCTTACAGTTGAAACTTAAAAATTGTTCAAGTTGCCGTGAAAGGTTCGGCCCATTAAGACACACAATTCTTGGTAAAATGATTGCGTCAAGTTTCAAACGACTTAGTGGAAGAGGTCGTTTTCATAAGTCTATGATCCCGTGGCCGCGGCGTCGACGATGCCTATCTACCCGCGGCGCACGACGCGCGCCTCTCGCCGGCCACTCCCTCCGTAAATATCCTTACCTCCTCGCTTTACGGCCCGTGTCTCCAACAATCGCGTTGAATAATCAGTCACTCCGTCGTCACGAGCTATCGCATTGAACGCGAGACGTCTCAGTCTAGTTCTGGAATGTGTGCTGTTTCCGACGTATGTGATACCGGCGCCACATTGTATGGTATATAATATAAAAAAAAGTATATTAAAAACACGTGTCTACGGAGGCTTCCTGTTCTCTAAGCTTGGAGCTTGGTCCAGCACACTACTTCAATGCGGGATGACACAGAGGCAGGTTTCCTCACGATATACATTGTATACCTACAAAGTGAATTATTGTTAATACATATTCAATTAGAAACAGTGATGCTTGTCCAGATTACATTGAATTCCCTGTATTCTACCGACTGGACCACTTCATAGATAACATATTGTATCTCATCAACCCTAGACTTGGCAGACGTTTACATATGTAGAATTAAACGATCTCAAAAAAAAAAAACGAGAATTTTATTCAAGAAATGTTGTTACTAATATGAAATGAGATGAAGTTGATGGAATATATCACTACTCGGTAGCTTCCATATTAACGTGATTTTTCAATAATTACATTCCGGTTCTAGAAATTTATTTGTCAATTATTTTACATAAAAGATGTTATTACTTCGCCATAAAATCTAAATTTATTATTAATTACATTTTTATCACATTTACATTTAACTTAATTGAATAAAAAATTAATATGTGACACTCCACGCCACGTGCGTGCGAGATTCAAAGTAAAACTTTCGTAAACGACATTTGCGATGGCTCAACTAACGTCTTCGTGACCGTAGCGCACATTTTACAAACCAATCTATAGTAGCAGATCATCTGCGAGAAGGAATCTGACGCGATGTCGTTTAATGAGAAAATTCCTCGCGACACATCGATGGCACCTGCGAGTTGATTGGCACGTGTGAGCGGTGACGGCTGCCGGCCGCCGGCCCACGCCGACACTAGGAATGTTTTTGCGCTCAGTCCGAGTGATTACATACGTGCCTATACGCCTTAGCCTCGGTCCACTTCTAGTTTATCCGCTTGCCCCATTGTGTACACCCCCTTCAAACCACCGCTTGCCTCGTATCGGTCGATGACCTTATAGCTTGTTACAAAACATGTTTAGAGATCAATTATTATATATAAATAAATATGTTTTGCGATTTTTCACCTGAAATTATAAACCCTAATCAATGATACATTCTGTAAACGCATGTAATAGTTGCAAGTATATTTAATCATTAGGTATTTTACATTTCCAGGGCAGCGCGTTTACAGAACCGTTTGTGCAGCAGATAATTGATGAGATTCTTGCGCACGCGCTTCGCCGCCGACCAATAATAACACACGCATTTTTTGCACATTTCTGATGTCATTAAATCTCATAGTAGGTAGTCAGCCATAAAAGGTAATGATTCTATTAACATTCCCTTTACAGTACTCTACATACATAAAGATTATTTAAAAAGTAAGAAGTCATCACTCAACCTCTGTCTGGATCTTTATCTCTGATGTGACTACCTAGTCTGTGGCGACTTTTTTAGTATCATATTGAAATGTAATTTACATACTCATCGACTCGCACACAAGGTCGGTTTTTCCTTGGATTGAAATTCCGCCCCAGAACATGCAGCATCCTCCTCTGTAGCTGACGGTATCTTCAAAGCAGGCCTGTGAGTACCGTTCCCCCTTTCTCCTGTACACTCTTCTACGCCTATCATTGCAGAAAAGGCATACCCTAGTCTCGTCGGAGAAGAGGACAGACTTCCATTGGTCGAACGTCCAATCCACGTGGTCTCGGGCAAACTGAAGTCTGACTCGCCTATGCTCTGCTGTCAATTTGGGGCCAGTAGCAGCCCTACGGGCCTGGATTTTCTTCTCTCGCAGCCTTCTTCTTATTGTGGAGTCGCTCACCGACGTCCTCCGAGCTGTTCGAAGCTGCTGTTGCAGTTGGAGAATCGGTTACGCAAAGACGTCGACACAATATAGCGGTCGTCTCTGTCGGAAGTGCAACGTCGTCTTCCGGATCCATGCTTCCTGATGTAGCCTCCAGTCTCCTGGAATCGCTGGGATACTCGTTTCACCCGGAAACGGCTTATGTTGAGTTGTCGAGCAATATCAACTTGGCGTAGTCCTGATTGCAGTAGTGCTACCACTTGAGCTGCTTCTTCTGCCGTGGTATCCATTTTTCAGGGTTTTTTTCTTACTGGAGCTGTTCAGGTGTGACTTCTGTGATGTCTGGATAGCTAATGGCCCATAATTAATTTTTACCCCCCCTTTTATTCGTGTCCAAGGTGGCACAAGTAGTGAGTCCTCTAATGAGCTTTTCAGCACTTTTTTTTTAAAGACCCTAACGTTTCGAGATTATTGTTTTTACAGAAAAGAACGATACGCGTTTTTAAAATGTATTAATTGTGCTTTCAAATGATATTAATTTTGGTAGGGTACAATAAATAAGTTAAGAGTATTATTCGCTTGAAGTCAAAATTTCAAAAGGTGCGATTTTTTTGACGCCGAGTGTATATGGATAACGATTATGTAGGGCGCCTAGGCTGCCTCTCCTGGCATGTGCCCTCTTGACATGGGGGCAAATACGCCATTGATTGTCTTCGGAACGGACGGCGCGACTGCCGGCGACAACGAAAACATCGCTTTAGACTTACGTATCAATACTTGTCCGTCTACTGCTTACCATTATTATTTACCAACATATAAACTAAGCTTGTCATTTTTTTATTATAATTGAATGAAAACCACAGACCGCGGATGGTAGTTAAAAGAAGTAAAGCTAATCAATGAGGGACCGCTTCAGCTAAGTTCGTCTGCACTTGTATGGATAAGTCGTGCGGTCGGAAGTAGCGCGGTTTTTCTCATCATAACGATCAATTAACTACTGCAGCGTTATGAAAGTCCTTTATAACTTGGACCTGTTTCTGTTCAGTGTGAATAAAATAATTTTGTTCATCCATTAGAAGGAACTTACGTGTTTGGATTGTAAAGAAGTGCAGCGACGGAAAGTAAAAGCTTAATAAGGTGCGTCCTTACATTTACAATGAAATACAGTAAACTAAATTATTTATTAGAAGAAAAACCAAAACTAGTTCGTCCTGCTGCCATCAGTTTAATGTTCGTTGCCATTCATATAAGTTTCTTCCTGAGATTTTTAAATATGAATAACAATTTATTTACAAGCATTTTGCCCGCGACTTCGTCCCCGAAAATTTAAAAACTATTATTTAATGTAAATTAGTATTTGGTAATAGACTAAACGTAGGACAGTTACAGTTTGTTCAAACTGTGATATTTTTCTTACTGAGATCCGGATCATTTAAAGTGGAATTTATATATAAATAATCATGCTTAATTATCAAACCATTTAAATGGATAAGAATTAATAATATCATGATACATATAAACCTCTATTCGATTCCACCGTATTTGAACTTAATAATTTAAACAAAAACTGTTATTGTAGATTAACCATAATAGTTAGGCATATACCATTGCGGACTATTTTGTGAGCAATCATGAATACTATTAACATATAGAACACTTTTTTACATTATACCGCCAAGTTTTTGCAGCGCTCGCCATTTAATGACTTTTATAGGCAACAATTTGATACATTGGGTTACTTTGTTCCATTTCAGGAAGGGATCTCTAGTTTTTTTTGAAAATATAATAGAGTCTCGGTATATAGTATAACTCGGTAAAGTTGTAGCTTTGTAATGGTGAAATAATTTTAAAAATCAGTCTAGTAGTTTTTGAATTGTATCGTAACAAACAAACAATCAAAAAATCAAATCTTTCCTCTTTATAATATTAGTATAGATTAGTGTGGAGAATATCATACAACTTTTTTTCGTTATATTACAATGGCTTATAAACTTTCCGGATCTCATTGTTTTTTGCAAAATTTCACGTCAACGACAATTAACATAGAATTAATTACGTGAACAGTTCATACCTTATTATATGTAAGTATATAGAGCATTCAGTTGTTAATGCCATATTACTACGTAGAGATATAGCACATGATAGCATGTTACAACACTGATTTCCATTCTTTATCTAAACGACAAACATTAATAATCATTCTCATCTTTTAAAATAAGTTTAAATTAATATATCATATTAACTTTTACTCGGTGGTAGGGCTTTGTGCAAGCTCGTCTGTCTAGGTACCACCCACCCAGCAGATATTCTACCGCAAAACGGCAGTACTTTGTATTGTTGTGTTCCGGTTTGAAGGGTGAGTAATTACAGGCACAAGGGAAATAACATCTTAGTTCCCAAGGTTAGTGGCGCAATGGCGATGTAAGCGATGGTTAACATTTCTTACAATGCCATTGTCTATTGGTGTTGGTGACTACTTCCCATTAGGTGGCTCATATGCTCGTCCGCCGTCCTATAGAATAAAAAAAAATAGACAGTAAATTATTTTGGTAACGATGTGCAATACATAGATAGCAGTTTGGTCTGAAATTTAATTAGGTTATCATTAAACAGTAAGGCTTTTCAATAATAATTGAAGCAAAAGTAGGTAGGTCAGTAGCAGTGACGAAGCGAACGCAGAGATTCACACGCTCATTAAGCAAATACAATATCAGTTGCTTAAGCTCTTAGAGCATATGCTGGAGATACCCGTTTCCTTATGGCTACTTTAACGTTTTTGACATCCCCATATCATGTTACATTATTAAAATAAATATTACGATAGATTGCATGGATGGAAAACGTACTGTGGCTAAAGATTAGTCGATGGTCAGAGAGGTCGTCGGAGTGCGGTGTTGTCGTTGCGACCGGACACAACCGGACACGCCGCGCGCCCCGACATTCCGCGCCCGTCGAGAACACAATTAACTGATCGACCCACTCGCAGTTATGTCCGCTTATTTTCTCATCACCTCAGAGCCGCCTATGAGGAAAACCTCTTCAAGACGTGTTTCAATATTAATTCTCCGTCGACATGGTTACCGTTAGTTCCTCAAGTTCGACTCACGCAATTGCTCTATTATTACATCTATCCTTTTGTCTCTTATATTTATATATTATAATATTTCATTTAAATACAAGTATTTGAAGCAACTTGTTAGAAATTAATTTAAATGTCCATAATTTATTGTGAGAATGCTATAAAACTTGTTGGTACTTTGTGTTAGTGTTAGGCTATGTACGTTAAGAACGAGCATCTTGTGGAGTTATTTGCGTAATATCAGCCTGACAATATTTCTGTGCAACTTTCACGAGTTTCGAGCGGTTCCTCTTGCATCAACAAAAGCTGCTTCAAATATTCGAAGCCGCGTCGAAAGCGGCCGGGATGGCGGTGTCCTTCGATGGCGCACCAATAAAAAGGTTTTTGACGCGGCGTGTGTTCCAAATTCCAGTTTGAAACAAATTCTAATTCGATAGTCGCAAGGTCGATTTTCAGGACGTGGCACGAGTCCGGAATACGACTGAGGCCACTGCGCCTGGACAACCGGTTGTCTCCCCCCCTTGCTCGAGTTCCGCGGCGCTCGCGCACTACCTCGTCGAGTCGCCAAGTCGACAGAACTGCGTGCCCCTCGCACTAATACTGTGCCTTCTACGTTACAACTATCAAAATGTACAATCATTATAAAATGAACACCAAACAATAAGAATGCAAAGGGGATAAGGATATAATTTGTATTTATATCATAACGTAAATAGGACTTTGAGTGTATCAATTAAAATAAATCGTTTATTCTTTAAATATGATATTGATAACAACTTTCCATATTACGTTGATACCGAAATTTTTGTTAGTCGCTAACAAGTTGTAATAATCCGTATAACGACCCTTCACGAGTTCCCTCGGGGCTTCGGGAATAGGAGCTAACATATTTCTTCCTGTATGTAATGTCTGGTATTTTTTAATTGGCACAATAAACGTTTTCACCTACAGTCTTTGGAAATCTTTACCTACTTTTGTAGAAGGACCATTATTTTCCGTTAAGCATTCCCTAGTTGTCATTAATCAGTATGTTGTGTCTATTAAAAACATCGCTCATTTGATATTTTTACGATGTCAAGAAGTATCACCTGCCATCGCTAGGAATGTATACCAAAATTAGATCTAACGATATGCGAAGCGGAAAAACATTAAATTGTGTTACGGTCGACAAACATTTATAATAAAGTATAAGTTAACACGCGCTCTTTGAATTATAATATGTGGCGTATGAACTGATTTGCTGAAGGGGTCAGAAGTGGTCGAAATTCTCTTTGTTTGGATACTATTATGATAAAGCTATAAAGTATTCATTGACTCTGATGATAGCTCGATGGTTCGTTCGGTTTCGTTGAATATATTACTATTTAGCTTGAATAATAAATTTAACACATGAAGGTCAGAAAAACAAATTAATCGTAAGAAAAAAGCCAATTCCATTTTTGATACAATTTGAAATCAATATGAAAGAAATATACAAGATTTATCATAGTAAGTTGTTTGTCAAGCAGACGCATCTTCGTCAAACGAGGCGGTGCACCTCCAGCGGCGGCTGCTAAGCCTCAGCTCGGAGTTGGTCACCCTTCGCAATCATCTACACGTTGGCGGAGCGAACGGTGGAGGAGCGGGCGCCGCGGGAGCTGCCGGTACCGTCGCCAGTGGTGCGACTTCATCCAGCGGCTCGCAGCCCGCGGTGCCCCCCCGCGCCCCACTGCTACTTCCACCACCTGCACCTGCGCCACCATTACAGTCTCATCACCCCCCGCCACCTCCACCAGGTTGCTCACTATGACTACGTGCTATCCGTAAATTTAAGTAAAATCGTCACCTCAATTCAATTACATTTAGGGAACTTTCGAATGTATTTATATAATCGAATATCAGTCACGGACCGACACCGGTTTAGACATCGGAATGTTGTCTTAACCGAGAAGAAGGAGCAAGATCCTCGCTTTTAAAATATATCAATGTGTTTAAGCTGTATGCAACGAGCTTTAGTAGATTGTGAATTATTTTTGAAATGTGTCATAGAGGCGAGATGGCGAGCGGGCAGCGGAAGCGGAACCGCTACAGCAAGCGCATGCGCGAGCGCGGGCGCAGGAACGGGCGCGGGTATGGACGTGGACGACCTCATCCACCTCCGCGGCCCGCTCACCGAAGACGCCGTAGTACGAGCGCTTCAGGCACGCTTCTATCATAATAAATTCTATGTAAGTGGTACCTTTTCTTTACAAAGAAAAAACTATATCAGAAGTACATATACTATAAGTTTTGACGTGCTATCGCCTGCAGACGTCCGTGGGGCCGATACTCATAGCGATGAACGCGTACACGGACGCCGGCATCGCGCTGACGCCGGGCGCGGCGCGCGCGCAGCGGCCCGAGCTCGCGCGCCTCGTGCACGACGCCGTGCGCCACCAGGCCGACACCGGCTGTCCGCAAGCCATTATACTTTCGGGTGCTGAGCGATTTTTATTCTTATCGGCCTACTCTCACTCCCGATAAACTGCGGCATCGATCACCGCTCGTACGTGGGACGGTTAGTAACGAGTCCCGTATGCGGCACCAGGTGTATCCGGCTCGGGCAAGACGTACGCGTCGATGGTGCTGCTGAGGAGACTGTTCGACGTGGCGGGCGGCGGGCCGGAGACCGACGCCTTCAAGCACCTGGCGGCCGCCTTCACCGTCCTGCGCTCGCTCGGCACAGCCGCCACACACGCTAACTCACATTCCAGTAGGATCGTGAGTCGCTTATTGACTAAAAATTCAAATCAAGATTATTTTGTTTGACAAAATGTCATCAAATGCAAAATATTTTGCTAAGTAAATGCAATTTTTTAATCTCAAGACGCAATTATTTTTTAATTGCAGTTTGCAGAATATCTTTAAAAGCTTATATCTTATATTTCATGGGTCCGGTAAATAAAGCAGTACAAAAGTACCGTGCGTCTCATTTAAGTTGTGTTTTCAGGGACATTTCATCGAAGTGCAGGTGACGGACGGCGCTCTGTACCGCACCAAGATCCACTGCTACTTCCTAGATCAGACACGCGTGGTGCGACCGCCGGCGGGCGAACGCAACTATCACATCTTCTACCAGATGCTGGCCGGCCTCACGACGGAAGAGCGCTCTCAACTGCATCTTGATGGATATACGGCAAACGATTTGCGGTATGCGGTATCTTGTTTCAAATATGGATGCTTTTATCATATTTTATTTATATATATTTTAGTAACGAAAGTAGTCGATAAAGATAAAATACTAGTTATTACCTATATGAATACAATATATCGATTAGTACTGCCGCCATTGTTATGTATCAGGTTTGAATTTTCCGATGCCTTTGCGGATCGGGCGTGTCACGGATTTTATTTTAAAACAATTGTCACGTTCAATAGTTACTTGGCATCATCTCACCCACGACGACCCGAAGCCGAGGACGGGGCGCGATTCCACGCATGGAAGAGCTGTCTCGGAGTCCTCGGTATACCGTTTCTGGACGTTCTGAGAGTGCTCGCAGCGGTGCTGTTGCTCGGTAACGTGCACTTCACCGACAACGCCGAGGGCACGGCGGAACCGAACGGAGAGGTAGACGACCTGGTGTTTCATAAACGATGGCGTCCCGTCAGTGCCGACGGTGCCTCACCGATGATCCATGTTCAAGGCGGAGTTGGTGGCGGCCGGCTCGCTGCTGGGCGTGGGCGCGGCGGCGCTGATGCGCGGGCTGGGCACGCGCTGCGCGCCGCGCGGGCCGGACCGGCGCCAGGCGCGCGCGCCCGCCAGCGCCGCCGCCGCCGCCGCCGCGCGCGACGCGCTGGCCAAGGCGCTGTACTGCCGCACCGTCGCCACCATCGTGCGCCGCGCCAACTCGCTCAAGCGCCTCGGCTCCACGCTGGGCACCCTGTCGTCGGACTCCAACGAATCTGTAAGTGGACGCTATCGAGTCGCATACGCGTGCGACCGGCCGTCTCGTAGCGAGTGAGTTCTCCCGTGCACGCCGCCAGGTGCACCAGGACGCGGCGTCGCGGCGCGCCTCGACGGCCGGAGGCGGCGCGCGCGGGCGGGCCGGCGCTCGCTCCATGGCGGCGCTCAACGACGCCGTGCGCCACGCCACCGACGGCTTCGTCGGCATACTCGACATGTTCGGCTTCGAGGACGCCGGCCCGAGTCGCCTCGAACACCTCTGCGCCAATCTTTGCGCCGAAACCATGCAACACTTCTACAACACGCACGTTTTCAAGGTATTCATGGATTCCATTCTATGTCACATGTAATAATTTGATCGGTATATATTGATGTATGTGTATCTCGAATTGATATTATCTATCACTTCACTCGAAATCTCGCATTTTTAGTCTTCGGCGGAATCCTGTCGCGAGGAAGGAGTGACCGGCGCACTGGAAGTGGAGTACGTGGATAACGTGCCTTGCATCGACCTGGTGTCGTCGCTCCGCACGGGGCTGCTCGCCGCGCTGGATGTGGAGTGCGCCGCGCGCAATACGGCCGAGCAATACGTCGCTCGCATTAAATCCGCTCATAGGTATAGTGTCACAACCTTTAAACGGGACTAGGAATAATATCATTTTGATGCTATCGTCACGGATTTACTTATAAATTTATGCTCTGAAAAGATTTAGCACCCTTTTTTTCGCAGAGGTCACCCCAGATTGGCGGAACCGAGACCGCCGCACCCTCGGCGCTTCGCAGTCAGACACTACGCGGGCGAAGTGACCTACGACGCTAGCGATTTCCTGGACGCGAATCGCGACGCCGTGCCCGACGAGTTACTCGCCGCTTTCGATACGAGGACTTGCGAATTCGGTTTTGCGACGCACCTCTTCGGCGCAGAACTCAAGGTGAACGGACTCCCGATCGTGAGAATCGATCGATATCTACCAACACACACATCAGTGCCTTGCGGTGCGGTGCGGTAAAAGTGCCGCTTTCGTTAAAAACAAAGTATTGAATCTCGGACGTGTCCGCGTCGCAGGCGCTGGCGGCGGCGGGCGGGCCGGCGGGCGCGCAGTTTCGCGCGTCCCCCACGGCGGGCGGCGCGGCGGTGGCGGCGGGCGCGCTGGGGGCCGCCCCCGCGCCCTGCTCCCCCGCCGCGCCCGCCTCCACGCTCACGCAGGACTTCCACACGCGCCTCGACAACTTGCTGCGCACGCTCGTCCATGCGCGCCCGCACTTCGTTCGCTGCTTGCGCGCCAACTCGACGGAGACCCCCATGCATTTCGATCGCGTCACGGTCGCACGACAGGTGACCGCATTCGTTCTTCGCCCGTGGCGCGTCGTCCGTTCGGCGCGCTTTCGCTGAGTATTTTATAATTTTGTTCTATAATGCCCCTCGTCCGTCGCAGGTGCGCGCTTTACAAATTCTGGAAACCGTTCAACTCATGGCCAGCGGATACCCGCATCGTATGCGGTTTCGGGCGTTCAGCGGTCGGTACCGCGCGCTGTGGCGACGCAGCGCCGGCGGCGTCGACCGCGAGTCCGGCGCGGGCTGCGCGCGCGTGCTGCGCTCCGTGGCCGCCGCCGCCGCGCCCCCCGCGCCCGCCTCGCCCGCCGCCGTACGCTGGGCGCTCGGCAAGCGCCACGTCTTCCTCAGCGAGGGTATGCGACAGGTAGGCAGTCGCTACCGCCGGACAGTGATCGTTTCGATTGGAATTAAAAGCAAATTCTCCGCACAACCGTAGGTACTGGAGCGCATGAGGCGCGCTCGCCGGCAGGCGGCGGCCGAACGCATCCAGGCGGCGTGGCGGGCTCGGCGCGCGCGTTCGGCTCGGGGTTCCCGGCCGGCCCCTCCCGCGCGGCGCCGCCCCGCGCCCATAGCCGGCACGCCGCCCCCCGACCCCGCCGACAAGTGCGACCCCCAGCTCGTCAAACGCACCTGCTCGCTCTTCGGCCTCGACCTGGTGAGCGCCCCGGCCCGCCGGGTTCGTCCCTCCCCCTCTCTCGTCGCTGACCACCCGCGCTCGTGTCCCAGGAGCGGCCGCCGCCGCTGCCGCCGTCGCGCGCGTACACGGTGGCGAACGGCGTGAAGCTGGGCTACCCGCAGCAGCGCACCGTGGCGGCGGACTGGGACGAGGCGGGCGTGCGGCTGCGCGTGGGCGACTGCGTGCTGGCGCTGGGCGCGGCGCGGCGCGGGCACGTGTCGGTGCAGGCGGGCGGCCGCACCGTGCCCGTGCCGCACGCCGTGCTGGGCCCCCCGCGCGCGCCGCGCCCCGCGCCGCCCCCGCCGCCCACGTGACC
Organism: Nymphalis polychloros; assembly: GCA_905220585.2. NCBI lineage: Eukaryota > Metazoa > Arthropoda > Insecta > Lepidoptera > Nymphalidae > Nymphalis > Nymphalis polychloros. Next base: position 13,203,784 of record HG992255.1, on the reverse strand, counting down.
GGCCCGGTGCCGGCGCGACGACGACTGTGCTTTCTAAGTTTAGTTGTACATAGTAGTTAGGTATTTATGAGGTCGAAAGCTCGCCGCGTCCGCGCGTAGGGAGCAGTATTACTTTGTATTAGCTTAGACGTAAGACCATCGATCCGCTCCGCCGTTACCGTGGAGGACCTCTCTCCTGCGTCGTTTCCTCTGCACCGTTCGCCCGCCCGTCTGAGCCCGAGCGACCACTTCTCTGTAAATACTGCGAGACCCGATCTTTCCGCCTCTGAAATGTATTGCTCGATAGAGTTTCACGATCGTCGACGACGTGTCTTCCGTATTATTTACTCGCACATATTTTACGGAATATTTGAAAGCTTGTAATGAAATTATTTCTGTTACCATTTTATGTGTGAGTACCGCTTTTTAAAGTTGTAACCTGAATTAAGTATAAGTTATATATATTACGAATGTCACTAGGAGTAGATGTATCACGATTGGGACATTTAAGAGCTTACTGCCGAGATGGCCGTGGATAGAGATTTGAATCTGAAATAAATTTTGCAGCTGCGAAGCCAATCTGTTTATGTGCTTGTATTTATAATTTTTGTTTTCGATAATAATATAATATGCACATAAGGTTGCATAAAGCTTTGACAGACACACACACGACGACAGACGCTTCTAAACGGAAGAGAATAATTGGCCATTACTTTAGTTTCGTTAGGACTTTAACTCATAAATCACACAATGCATTGACGACAGCCGATATATATCACTTGTGGACATCATTTAACAATATTGTTGATGAGATAACAGACTATTTTATTAGATTGGTTTAAGATTTTGAATTAAGTGTATGTATATACATAACGTACTCGACACTCATGCGACGGGTGCGGGTCGAGTGGGAGACCGCCTCGGCGAGGGATGCTCGTTTCCAGTGGCAGGAGTATACATAGACAAACATTAGAGTTTATGATACATTCCGCTTAACTATTATACCCACTGTTATTTAAATTACTCCAAAATAATGTGAATCACTGCTTACTTATCACAAAATTAAGTGAAAAAGAATGTACAGACAGAGCCAATAGATTTATATAGTAGTATAGATTAAGATCTCGATCAATGATGTAATGTCAATTGAAGGTCAAATGTGTTTATTTACTTGAACACTTGCCATTAGAATCGGTGTACATAATGCCATCATGTTCAAAAATACTCAGTAAAAGTTTCTTTTGTTATTGTTACTAGATTGAATTTTACAAGATTTGTATGATGTTTATAAATGAGCAGGAGATACATGTGGAGTGCGCACTTGTTAGTGTTAATCAAGCGATTTGATATTGAGACACTAACATAATGTACTGTAATGTACATAATATACTGTACGTACTATTTTTGTACATTTAAGATCATAAACGTTCTCGACTAACTCGGTCGGCTCGGGTCTCCTACGAACTTGCCAATATGAGTCTGATACCTTTATGTATGTGAGATCGATATTGAATAACTATGTAAATGTAAAATGAGAAATAAACAAATGCATTAAAACACTTTTTTTTATTTATATTTGCTGTATTCATAATCAATACATAAAATACATTTGGAATGTGTGGAAGCAGTTGATGAGCTGAGCCGCGTGGCTGCAGCGGCTCCCCAGCCTCCTCCTCTCGACTCCTCGGGGAGCCGACGACCACTATTCGAGTTCACGCAGCGACGATCAGGGCTGCTGTGTTTTACACGAACCACTATTGTCTAATACGTAAAATACAAAAGTTTACAATTTTAACAATTTATATTAAGAAAAAGTATTTGTATAAAATGACATCCAACATGGTCACAGTTTACAATATTCGAGCTGTGAATGCTTCTCTCTATACAAGACAACGGTAGAATAAACGATTTAGTCTTAAAATGCATTAAATGATTAACAACTAGTCATTAAAATATTTAGTATGATGCGTCACACACCAAGAGCAACAACAGGTCCCGATAAACACTCAGAGTATACACTAACGCCAGTCAATACAACAACACGCGACTCCGACAATTACGTGTCATATTATGTCAAAGTACAAAAAATGGTTCGGAGCCGACACAACGTTATCCTTAAAGGACTAACTTACAGTTCCTCTCAATACAATGTGTACAAAGCCTCGAGCGGGCAGTTTTAGCAAATACTATATACTGAACCGTGCACAGGATGGCTCATCGTTCATTCATTTATACATGTATATATACTGTGGTGGTCATATAATTAGAAACACTTCTTATGAATAAAGAAAGTATAACTTCAACGTACAAATGTTCGTAAAAAATATACACATTCAATAATTAACAATCATGCAATAATATAGCCACTCAAATAAAAAACTCATGAAATGCATAAAATATAAAATATATCTTAGTTTTAATTACAAAATGAGTCTTACACATGTAGGAGTTTATTTTCTGTTACTGGCCGCTTGGACGCCTAATTAGAAACATTTAAAAAAATCATCCATAGCTCGTTCTTTTTTTGAAATTGGAGAATAACATTTCTTTTTCTTTTATTTTGGCGGCAATTCAAAATTGAATCTGAATTTCATTTTGTTCAAATTGGGCAAAAATAAAAGTAGTGAAGCGTCAACTAGGCAAATCATTGTTAATTTACTTATAGATGTGGGCATTTAAATTGTTCTGTTGAGAAAGTTTTTAATGCAATTGATCATTATAAAACACATGGAACTGTTGAAAATGTTCTTAGAAAGGCTCGGCCAAGAAAATCCTCTCCCAGAGAAGATACGCTAATCGTTCGTGTTGCTAAAAAAGACCCAAGTAAAGGCTCCAACCAGATTAAAAATGAAGTTTTTTCACCTGATGACCCGAGAAACATGTCGCCAAGACTGATACGCCGAAGATTAGTGGAAGCTTAATTGATTGGAAGAATCTCTCGAAAGGTACCGCTTCTTACCAAGCAACACAGAGAGAAGCGATTATTATTCGCTAAAAAATATGTTAATTGGACGGTACGAGAATGGAAAAAAAGTGTTATTTTCAGATGAAACAAAAATAAATATGGTAATTATAAATAAACATGGAGCATAGTCAAGCATGGTGGCGACACAATGGATCAAAGGCAATACAAAAATATCTTAGAGCACACAATGATTCCCTACTCGGACGATCATTTGCCTATAACCTAGATCTTTCAGCATGACAATGACCCTAAACACACGGCCAATAGCGTCAAATGTTTCCTTAGCGAATAGCGTATATCCGTTTTAGACTAGCCAGCAAATAGTCTGGATTTAAACCTGATAGATAATCTCTGGTATATTGTTAAAAAGAAAGTCTCAAACAAACGTAACACCAGTCAAAATTCGAATTATATGAAGCATGTGTTGAAACATGGAATTCAATCCCCCTAGAAAAAATTATGAAATTGATTGAATCAATGCCACGTCGTTGCAGTGCTGTTATTGAAAATAAGGGATACGCCACTAAATATTAATTATAACTATTGGTAGGCTGTGGATAGTAGCTATTTCATAAATAACAATACTAATTACTAATACTTAAAAAAATATTGTTTTTTATATTTTTTGTTGTTGTTTCTAATTAGTTGACCATTATTGTTCATACCTTAAAACTGATTTAAATGTTGGTCCATAATGTATTATTGAAACTGCACTTGTGTAATGGGATTTATATTGTTTTTCTAATAAATGATAAATCGTTGAATATATTGTTGTCCTATTTATTGTTTAATTTCAAAATAAAAACGATTGCGGTGAAGTATCTTACATAATGTCAAGGACCGTTGGTAGTGTTTCTAATTATACGACCACCACTGTATGTAATACGTTGCAGAAATTATATGGAAATTTAGATAATACTTAAATATATTACTTAACTTATTTATTATAGAGAGATGCGGGAAGCGTTCACTCGTCAATATTCTAAAGTACAGAGGTAGAGATATACACGATATCGAGACTATCCCGAATAGCTAATCAAAATTTGGCCACCATCACGTACACGTACCTATTATATGAATTTATTTCGATTGAAATATACTCCTTAACGTACACTGACGAATGTCTTTTTACCAAATCATTCGAATCATTCTCGCGTTACTTAGTCCATGTACAATAAGAAACGAACGTAAATTTCAAAGTGAACAACAACTGCAGCGCTCGACGCGACGGCGAAGTGCGTCGCTATTTTATTTAATTTTTATGAAGAACACAAACAGTATAGTATTACATTAAATAAATCAATCAATTCCAGGACATAAACCATCAAAGTTTTCACTCTTCCAATAACGATAATTTATAATTAAAACTTAAATAACTAAAGCAAGCGTTTAATTAGACCAAGTACATTAACATTCAGAATGCCAAGAACCAAGAGTGGGCAATACACCAGCTCGGTGTGTGCAAAAGAGAAATTGCTGTGGAGATCAAGAAAACATAACACACACACAAACATTCACACCAAGGTATATTGTGATCACGCTTCTCGTGTTAGCGCGGTTGGCACGTCAGAGACGAGTACTTAACATATAGATTACAACGATCCATTAAAGATTTGAATCCACTCAAATTTACAAATTCATTATATAAATGTTGAAATCGTACGGTTATAATTTGTTAATGCGCGCGATAAACTTACTTATCAAATATATATATAGAAGACCTAAGTCTATAATAAATTTGACTAATTTGCGAAGACGCGAACTTAAGCGCACGATCGACATAAAATATTGGGAGTTTATCCATTTTGTTTCCTCTGGAAATACATACATATATAATAATTATAATATATGTTTTAACAATCGTAATACAATTATTAACTAATGTAACAAGATCATTCGAAAATTGTCACATGAAAGATTGTCCTCGTACACGCATTCTAACGGCACAATTGTGAAAATGAACAAGTGTTTTAATAAACAAAACTAAACATCGGAATGAAATTCGATACTTATATGACGTTGCGCAAGTTTGTATGGTTTCGTAGAAAGGGATGAAAACTACGGACCTGAATACTATGACATGCAACTTCTAAAAGTAACGCACACACATTATCGGTACCGGCTCGATACCGATACGCACGCAAAAGGCAGCGTTTGCATCGACTACAATCGCTCACACGACACAAAGTACGAGTACGTTAGATTAGGTTAAATGCGTACAAGAGTAATATAAAACAGTTACAAGCCTATTCAAAAACACGTTAGAGGCAAAAATATCAAAGACATCGGCGACCGCTATATCTATGAGTTATATAATATAAGAAGATAGAAACGATATATTCGGCAGTTTGCGCGAATTGAACACACGTGATAAGGCAGTGCAGTAACACCTCTTTGTACGTCCGTCATCCAAACCTCTGTCCGAGCGAATACTCGCGCACGATTCACAACTATGACGTCCTAGCGACTAAAAGCTTCGATACGATACAAGTAGCGGCCTTAATGAGCTCTCGACTCGATATTCGAACGAGAACTATATATATATTTCAAGTATTCCCAATGGTGCCGGTCCGTATCTGCGTCGTTTTAAATACGATACGACGCGTATGGAACACAGACGGAAGGGCTGGGACATTAAAAAGATTACTTTACGGAAAAACGTAACCGCTCACCCATCAAGGTACACTAAGTGATCAATTAAGGTTTTTCTATGAGTCGTCCGAGCGGAAACGAGACATTCCCGGAGAGAAACCCGACCCGCGCTAACGTTTACTCGGACACTCGACACCGCACACGTGTCTCGCGAGACGGAGTGTCGCGGCGCAGGCCTCTTCGCCGTACGACTCTTTAAATATTGTCCTCGTGCGTGTCCAGATGTAGTACGATGATCGACGATGACGCTCACACCGCGCCTCGACCGGCTACGATCTGCTCTCGTCGAAATGATCGCGGGGGCGGAATTCGAGGCCTCTCGCGGCATCGTTTCAGAACCGAATAGACATTCGACAGTCGAAATACTCGTAATATAATTATGAATTCATAAAAGTGTTCAGTCGTCCCGATCGGACGATCCGTTTACAGAGTTGAAGACGATGTTTTTTAACGCGAGGGTAAGTTTGTGGGACGAGTGTGTGCGGGGCACAGCGCACAGCACAGCGCGGCGAGGGAGCGGCGCGGCGGGGGCGGGGGCGGGGGCTAGTCGCGCGCGATGGGCGTGCTGCAGGCCGCGGACAGCGCGCGCCGGCCGCCGGGCGAGCGCGCCGCCTGCGCGTCGCCCGCGCCCGCCGCGGCCTCCGCGCCCGCCTCGTCCGCGCCCGCCGCCCCGCTGGCGCTCGCGCCGCACAACGAGGTGAACACGCTGCTCGATGACACCTCGCGCACGCATCGCTTTTGCTCGGCTGCAATTTTATTTTACTATAGATTGACCGAGCCCGACCTCGACGAGAAATTTGTCGCAGAAGTAGGTGCCGATCGACCGAAACGTTTTGGAATGAACGAGGCATCGTTACGTTTGATCTTAAATATGCAAATGATAAAATATTTTCAGCGCCCGTGAAGTTGCGGATCCTTACAAAAGCCTGATTTCGTAAAAGAAGTTTTCCATGATTTCCTAGTGATGAAATATTTGAATGCGTTTTGGCTTACCGATGAGGTTTTGCACGTTGTCTATGACCACCTCCGTGTTGTACGTCGCATCGACGGCGCGCTGCAGGAACGCCGTCCACGTGCTAAGCTCTGCCTCCTGCGACACACGACACGTATCCACAATAACATCACGCTTTCATTTCAACTCTTTAGTTGCCCAGTGACAACACACGAATGTTACATACGAGATTCAGCCGATTATTACCTCTCTAAATTAGTTGAATATAAAAAACATAGTGTTTGAGTGAATACGTAAAAACGAACGATAAGCAAAGTAACGCGTTTATAGTACATATTTGTGTTTTTTAAAGTCTAGTTTATATTTACTTTCATAACAAGTGTAAAATCTATATACGAGAATCCGTACAACTTTACCGCGTTTCCTAATACGGAAGTCATGACTGATTATCGGGAGTACATAGCGCGTGTGCGTACAATTAGCGGGCGGCAATGTAGCTGAATGGAGCCTCGGCCGCGTCAGACACTCTGGCAACGATCCTAAAATAAAATATGACATCTGCCGTCGGCCACCAGCGCGCTCGGCTCCCAGTAACACGACTTTATCGAACATTTTGATATAACAGGAAACTACGAAACGACGGCTTTATTTTGCTTTCAATGTCGTTATATTACGCATATAATATAATAAGAAAGTAATTGTGATACTGTTTTTAAAAAGCAATTAAAACATATAGATTAAATACATATTAGTGTTTTGACCTAGCGTAACGTTCCACTGCTGCCCGAGGCCGCCGCTCTCCTCGAGGTTGGCCTCAGATTTTTGAAGCTGGAGTTGGTGGATACATGCGTGACAGAATTATAACGGACACATGCAGGTTTCCTCGCGATGTTTTCCTTCACAGTCGAGCACGAGATGAATACTAAGATAATAAATTGTAAGAACACATGTAACGTGTGTCGAGGACGTGGACCACGGGCCCGCGGTGGTCGCGAAGCCGCACGACCACGAACTCCTCCCGGTGTCGCGTTACACGACTCTTTGCGCCTGTGTTGTCGGACACCACAAATCAGGTCAACGCTGACTTTAGTCACACTACAAACAATCTAGGTTAATTAAAACGATATAGTAATATGTTTGCTTATATTGTGTAAAGTATTAGTTCAATACGAAGATCGTTTCACTTAAATTATATTATTCGTATATTCATTCGCATGTTCGAGTCATGTTGATCGTATGAATGTATAACTGGCAACGAACTTGTGACCAAAGTAATAAATATTCACTGACATGGACTATAAGCTTTTATTTCTTTTTACTAACTCACTATGGATGCTACTTATCTGGAATAAAGTTTGTTTTATTTATTTCAAAGTGTATTCGATTATAAATAAACGTGTCTCAGAAACCATTTTAGTGAATACAAAAGTACTTGTTGGTCGAAATAGAAAATGAAACATTGTAAACAAACCGAACAATACAAATTGGCGCTGCATCATATTAATCTACATGAAATCCCATGAGGGATATTAATATGATTAATTCTCATTGAAAAATCCCTCTTTGTTAAGGTTCCTCATCTTAATAATTTATTAATAATTCACAAACATTTAGGAATTAATCAACAGTTTTTATTGAAAATAGTCTGTACTTTAGGTATACTATACTAAATATAAAAAGATCATCAGCAAAAAGAACATTATCATTAAAACTCAAAGATATGGCTAAACTTTATATAATATTAGGTCCTTACATATGAAATTGGCGTTTTGTACGGGAGGAATATAAAGTACTTTTTTTTTGTAAAATATATTTAATTAATCAAAGTATGCATCGTTGTTATATATGCACTTTTGCCATCTCATAGGTAGGTTCATTGATCCCTTTACTAAAAAGCCATGGGGGCGAGAATCAATAAACTCTTTGAAGGCGGTTTGGACTGCCGCATCGGAGTTGACTTTTTTTCCTTGTAAGAAGTTGTCCAAGCTCCAAATTCCGGAAAATAATGGTAATCTGTTGGAGCAAGGTCCGGGGAGTACGTGGGAGTAAGTGGATGTCGCAGACATTCCAATTGTAGCCCATCTAACTTAGTGGTTGTTTTTGTGGCGTGTGTGGTCTTGTGTTGTTGTGAAGCAGCAGTGGCCTAGAGCGATTGACCAATCTCGGTTGTTTAGCAGCTAGTTCTTCCTTCATGGTTTGCAGTTGCTGACAATAGATATCTGCCGTAATGGTTTGGCCAGATTTTAGAAAGCTGCACTGAACGACACCGGCGCTAGTCCACCAAACACTCACAAGTAACTTTTTCCGAGTCAATTTTAGTTTAGGGCAGGATTTGGCTGGGTCTCCAGGGTTCAGCCATTGCGACGAGCGCTTCCGATTATCGTACAGTATCCACTTTTCTTCACAAGCAATGATTCGATTTAAAATCCCTTCATTATTGTGTCGGTTGAGCAAAGTAAGACAGCAATCGACGCGTGTTTGCAAGTTCGATTCACTCAATTCATGAGGTACCCATCGTTCAAGTTTTTTTACTTTCCCTATTTGCTTCAAGCGAATTAATACAGTTTTATCGCTAACCCCGAAGCCTGCAGCTATCTCTGAAGTGCTTTGTGATGGATCCGCTTTCAGAATAGCCTTTAATTCTTCATTTTCCACTTTGGTCTCCGGCCGTCCACGGTGTTGGTTCTGAAGGTCGAAATTTCCAGAACGAAAACGTTGAAACCAAAAATGTACCGTGCTTTCTTTTGCGACACCAGCGCCGTACATATCATTAATTCCTTCGAGCTGTTTCTGCAGCACTGGTGTCACGGTAGAACTCGTACTCGTAAATTTACCGATATTTCATGTTTTCCATTGTGCGGTAATAAGCGACGCCAAAGAAAAAAATAATAAGAAAAAACAAATGAATGACTGTTTTCAAAACTCAAATGTACCAGCTAAATGAATTTATAAATTTGAATTTGGAATTCTTAACCAAAGAGGAGATATTTCAGATCAAAGTGGTCAGTACACCCAATAATTATTCTTTTAATAAATACCTACATAAATGAATTACGAGTCTAGACTAATATTACAAAAACTTTTTGTGTTAGATAGACTATGAATTCATTTCATCTTATATTGCTCTCTTGACGCTAAGTTCAAGCTTATTCTGCATGTAATTATTTATTGTACTAATACAAATATAATAACTAGTATTTATGATTATTAATAACCAGATATGATCATCAATGATGGTGTTTTGTTACGACTTCAGTAAAATAAGTGCAATGAAAGAGTTAAGAAGTTTTCAGTATATTTCGTATTTTGATAACTAGAAAAAACATCGCTGACTTTCTTTCGCCGGTTCTTCTCGCGGCTGGGTGATTCTTTTCCATTGGTGGTAGTTTCTAGTTTGAGTATCAATAAGTAAGTGTAATGATTCCATATTGAATAGTGTAGTAGTATTTTGATTATGATATTTTCATTCGTACTCCTCTAAATTAGATTGAATGTTTCCTTAATCTTTCAAAAATGCACAAAAAAGTACCGAAATAGACTTAAAAAGACTAAATCAAGTAAAAACTGCGCGCAGAATACTTCCTGTTACGCGGCATGCGTAACGCGTTGCGCGCGGCGCGTGCGCGTATAAATAGCTGTGACGGTCAGGGCCGTGATGCGCGGTCGCTGCACTATTTCGGCTGCGCTAGGCTGATGTCATCTCCGTGATACTATGACGATGGATCGATTAACATTTGTTTAACGCGTACATTTTAAAGAAATAATAACACTTTGATTGATACACGAGAGTACGTCAGTTAACATTGGTACGTCCACTTAAAGCTCGATCACTCGAGTGGTGCCGTTATTTACCTTCACTTTGACATTAAGTAAGTGTAGCAGGACCACCTGCCAGGTCTTAGCAGTGGGTCGACGGGTCAGGCCGCGACGCGATCCTGTTACTATGACGGATATAACGATGACGCTGATCAAATTTAGACATTCAATGAATCCATCCTTCTCGCCTGCCAGCTAAACAACCTATGACTCGCTAACGTTTCAACGAAATATTCTCTAGATATCGTAATTCACATTACATCAGTAAATGATGTTGCCGCATCCTCATTGTTAAAGGAATTAAAGCTGATTAATAGTGTGAAAGAAAAATGTTTTGACCACACTCTTAAATTGTTGTTCAATTAATTTATTATGTGTATTCATTACCGTCGTCTGGCATAACACCTCGGCGATACTTCGTTACATATCAGATGACGATCGTAGTATACGACTATTTCCATAATGATTAAAAAAAAATGTTTTCCTTTATTTTATGATTATTTTCATCAATCTGGTGTGTCCAGTGTGTTTGGCATATGCTTCTCAACTGCTCTTTCATAACTCCCTATGTTTTATAATCGGCTATTTTACTAATTAGGGTAGTTCACTTGGTGGTAGAGCTTTGTGCAAGCTCGTCTGGGTAGGTACCACCCACTCATCAGATATTCTACCGCAAAACAGCAGTACTTTGTATTGTTGTGTTCCGGTTTGAAGGGTGAGTGAGCCAGTGTAATTACAGGCACAAGGGACATAACATCTTAGTTCCCAAGGTTGGCGGCGCATTGGCAATGTAAGTGATGGTTAACATTTCTTACAATGCCATTGTCTATGGGCGTTGGTGACCACTTACCATCAGGTGGCCCATATGCTCGTCCGCCAACCTACACAATAAAAAAAAAAAAAAAAAGGGCTTTGTACAAGCTCGTCTGGATAGGTACCACCCATTCATCAGATGTTCTACCGCAAAACAGCACGACTTGGTATTGTTGTGTTCCGGTTTGAAGGGTGAGTGAGCCAGTGTAATTACACGCACAAGGGACATAACATCTTAGTTCTAAATAGTTAGCGGCGCGTTGGCGATGTAAGCGATGGTTAACATCTCTTACAATGCCACTTACCATCAGGTGGCCCATATGCTCTTCCGCCTACCTATGCTATAAAAGATAGACCAACCCTTATAGAAGAAAACCAATTTAAAAGTTTCCTGAGTTTAACCGCATACAACCTTACAAACTTTACAGTACACAAATAGAACTTAACAGAAAGAGACTGGAGTGAGGAAATTGGCTGAGTTACTCTGTGATGGGGCGACTCCCGCGCCTCGAGGAGCAAGCCGTTGCGAAATATTCTTTACTAATATTATACACGCAGGAGTGAGTTGTTTGTTACGCTTGCACATGATCAACATGAAATGTTGCATTTACGTCGTCAGGGTCACAGAGTATGGACATACTAACACTTATATATATATATATATATATATATATATATATATATATATATATATATATATATAATACTTCGCAGGCAAAAACTAGTAATCTTTAATATTATTCAAACGAAATGTTTTTGAAAAAGAAATAATTTTTGTTTGCTTATTTTGGATTTTTCTTAATTATTAATAAGGCTTCGTCGCGGAGCTTCATTCACAGGAACCGAATAATGTTTGAGTAATAAAAATAGGTCACCAACAGATTTGAATATTAATATATGGCCGTTCGAGCGGAGCGAACAATCAGAACAATAGACTATGACATAAGAATCTCAAACGTTAATCTCAATAACGAGTTCGGGATATTACTAAAAGTGCTGAGAAAATATAAAGATGAGGACGGAGCGTGTACCTCTGACGATGAGCGTAGAGTAACTTTCTCGAAACAAAACAGGTTAAGCACCCAATGCTGCGAATGAGCGTTAGTGCTAGTTAGCACAATAGTCCGGACCCCCACGCGTGACGGCGCACACACAACAGGCGACGTCACGAGCGCAACGCTCGCGTTCCCGCCTCCTCTCACGTTACACGGAGAACACGGGCCCCCACTAAACGGGCGTACACTAAAATACGATATGTTTTCATGTAGTTTGTTGGTGACGATTCAAATTAAGCCTCGCATGTGGAATTATTACTAATTTCAGGCACCTTGATGGTTTTCGTAGCTGAATCGTATATTTTTTACTATTAAAACGACTAACTGTTGTAACAAAATGAAACATTTGGTAATCCGAAGATAAGTTTAATTTTAATTAATACAAGATTAATGATTTAAAAGTGTTTGTAAGATTCTCTTTGGATAAAATTACCTAATTTGATTTGATGAAAATGCAAATTTCGTGGCCGCCATGTGACGGAGAAAATTGGGTCAGCGTCGGAGCAAGGTTAAGGACCATCGAACTGTGCCGCACTTCGCCCTCCCCTCCCCGCACATCTCCTCTCACACCTACACGCATGTTCCATCTGTGATAAAGAGCTTTTCGCATTTTCTTACAACAACTACATGTGAACTGGTATTAGGTATTTAGATTTTGTCCCAATACGGGATTATACAAAAGTATAATAACTTTTGTTCAAATAATTCATTTAAATTTGCAAAATATATCCGACCTCTCAATTAACCTCTAACCGGCAGACTGGGTCGGCTCTTTGATCTTATAATTTGACCTCCCTGTGTTAACTTTTAAAACGTCAGAATAGTGTGCGATGATCCAGTAATTATATGACAACCATATTTAAGTATTTAGTCATTCTTTATGAAAACTATGTTATACTAACTCGTGAAGTCATGACTGATGACGAGGGAAGCGGCCGAATTCAATGTATGTTATATAGGTAGCTTATGTTATACTTCTAAAACTACCATATGTAACACAATTTTCAAAAGTAACATTTTAATTATTGTGGCAACTAATTAACAAGCACACATAACCAAATGTAAACACTAATCGTAGATACAACCAGAACAGACACACAATAGCACGCGACACTGATCCGATATCAGTCGTATGATCGTATCGTATGCATGTTCGTACATAAACATATTTATCACGAGATTGCGAATCCAGGAGAGATACGATGCGACCCACTTCTCTTTATCAGATACCGTACTGTTCTAGAAACTGAGACGTAATGTAATCTTCAATTTTGAACTAGCAGATTTGTTACGCATATAGAAAATGCCTCTGTAAGGATGCGAGGAGTAGCTTGCACTTGTACCGACACGTGAGATCTAAGACGTAATACTACTTGTGCCCGTAGTCAGGTCGCACTCCCCTTCAAACCGAAATACAGAATAATGTTAAGCGGTGATTGATGACGGGCCTCAACCAGCCACAACCGACCAGACCTGCCACCGGATAAAATCAGATATTCGAAAGTATTCTTTAAAACTCAGCCTATTTATTCTGGATCTGTGTATGTACATAAACCTTTATAATTATGCCTTCTCATTGATTCAAAGAAAAACTTGCGTTTCATTTAAAGGATCTGTCGTCACGCCTATTTAAAATCTTAACAATCTATTTAAGGAAAACCTCGTATATAGCATCACATAGACGTACTCCCAGACTAACGTCTCTATACTTTCTGATAACTTTATAATACCCATACGGTCTCAGACAAACAAACTTTCTAGGTAGAACCTTTCTATGTATAATATATTGGCATGACTTTCACCAAACCACAGGAAAACGCGTCTAGTATCAGACGATGTGAAAAACATGTTCTCGTTAGACAAACATTTATTGATCTATTATATGTTTATTTTACTTCATATTCAAATATTTTAGTGCAATCATTAAGAAGGAACGGTCAACATGTAAATATAGAACGACCCGAGGGGCGAAGTCCCCGCGTGTCGGGGCGGGAGGCTCGACGGCCGGGACATAGCGGAGGTCGTCCTGTGCTTTCACCGATTAGGCGAACAATGCCTCCGCCCGACGCGCCGCCCGCTCCATTAGAAAGGTAATTTCCGTTTACATGCAAATCCCATGCACGAGATATTACAATTGCCCTCATATTTGATTGTACCGCTGTTTTGCTTTTACCGTCGCCTTTAACAGAGCGTATCCATTGTGTTGAACGACTGCTACACATCGACACGTTAATCCGACCCGAAACACGGATACCTCTTCCGAACCTTAACGGTATATTATGAAAGTTAATACGTATGACTCACTCCTACCTCTAATGCGATCGAAATGGAGATGAAACGACAGTATCTGTCGAGGCTCTAAATGACGAATGACTCTAAATCACGCAAATTGATTTCACTCGCAGCTTTTATTTTCTGCTGCTACAATTTTATAATGCAATATCGATTTAATTAAATTCACAAAGAAGCGTTAATGTAGTTGTTAGGCGGTGGACGCCGGACTCCACACGCACTCGCTTTGCATTTAAAAGTGACAGTGCAAGGTTGCGTCGACGCATTTTAATCGGGACTGGTCATCGATGTTGATACTGTCTAATTGAATCCTTTTCTATTACTGAGGTGTGAAAGTGTAACATGGTCTACAACGGTTACAGACTTTCAATTGTGATTTTCTTAGCGTCCCCCGTACGTTTGCCATTATTGTTTGAATAAATTTAAATTACTATCAAAAACTACTACGTTGAAGTTAACATTATATTCGAGTCGACCAGCAGCCGATTAAAATGAAGTAAAAGCTACGTGAAGAATTTTCCAAGGCCGCGACTCATCAACAATTGACCCCAGTTTAGCCGACCCGATCAGATAGTTAGCGTGGAATGATCGATGTCGACACCTCGGGGTCGCTAACCTGTTGAACAGTCTGTGTAGAACTCACGATCCGATAGATGACGACGAGCTGCGTATCACTGTCTGTGTTTTAATTAAACTCGATGCGATAACAGATAAAAGCGCGTTATCGTTGGATTAGTATTGTTTACGATTGACCGTGAGATATCTTATTGAGAACGTTTGTATCTGGCGCTTCGTAAACAACGCGGAGGTGGGTGAACTATTTGTGTGTTTGCATGTCGAACGTCGACGAGTATAACCGTGTTACTAATACAATATATATTAGTAAGTATTGTTTAATCAATTATCGTATAAAAGTAATTATTTTTTATTGAGCTATCAACGCGTTAATCAAATTTAAATTTGTCTCCAATAAAGGCAACTAGACCGATTACTCTTTAATCACTACAACATAAAAACCAAATTACTAGATTAATTTGTAAAACTAAAGAAATATTTAATAAGAAAAAATAGTCTATTATCGCAAAACCGATGTCGGAAAAGTAAGGAAATAAAAAAACAACATTACATACAAAGGATAAAAAAAAAATATCATTCGAGAAAGATCAAAGAAAAAAGAAGAAGAAGAGAAAAAGAGTCAATAGGAAATAATATAAAGAATGAACAAAAGGCCGAAAGGGCGGTGAAGTTCATGAGTAATAAATTACAAAGTTTCAAGTTCCATAAGAACGCCAAAACTACGCGCGGCGGATTGTGTTTCAGACAATCGTATCTGTGTTGTTCCTATGTATTTAGCTAAAACTTGTGAGATTATGGTAGTTCGTACGCATTCAGTTTAAAATGCAATTTTGACATGTGCAATATGGAATCAGACTACGACTAGACGGGCCGCGTCGAGACTTGGAGACAACAAAGTTCCGGCGCGACGGTCGACGACTCCCCGAGTGTTGGCAGTTGGCAGCCGGCGCCGCGGCCGGAGCGGCATCCCCCATTAAACAGACGATAAATGAGCTCCGTGGAGCTCGAACAACGACGTCAAAGTTGAGACATCACTTATATGTAACAAACATCAGCCCGCAATGTGTGTGAAAACTAACGCTAATAAATAAACTAATCGCTATAACAAACATGTAATTAAACAAATTAATTCATAGCGGTGGCTCATTTTATTATTTATCTTATTACCATGCATTATATTTATAGTATGAATGTATTGAAGTTTGTATAAAGTAAAGAGTAAAATATATTTTTTAGTTAGTACAATACAATAGCACGAGCCTCCTGTCTCGTGTCACGTGTCAGCGATCAATCAGCTCCAGCGCGGCGGCGGCGGCGAGCGCGAGACATTATCGTGTTAACGACATAATTGCTGTCGACTCAATTGCCCGCACGCTTAATTGGCGAACGCATGTGATTTCATCGCTCACCCAACATCCGCGATGACCGTTGCCCTCCGCGACGCGACAATGAGGGGTCCCGCTCCCGCAGACTTGCAAATCGTTCTGTCTACATCCTAATTGAAAATAAAACATTATATCCACAACATCAATGCTAATAAAAATATGAAGCGGATATGTGTAGCCTGCGTAAAAAAGTTGTACATCGATAATTCACGAAGCGTAAATAATTTGTAACCGCGACGTGCACTATACGTTAACTATTGCACTAGTTTTCATATTTCATTTTGAAAATTCCACTACTGATTCGGTATTATCCAAGCCGAACGAGATTAAACAATAGCATTACAATCAATATATTTGTTTTGTCAAAGCTAAGATTTTAACAAAAACTACATGAAAATGCGACGAGCAAATAAGTTGATCAAGTCTCGAAGTAGTTTTCAATTGTAGCAGAAACGATTACACCTATTGAAACAGTATTTGAATACTGCCAGTACCTATTCAAATACTGCAGTATTTGAGTACTGGCGTACAGCCGTACTCGATACCGGTTAGTGCGCATTCTTCACCGGAACAGCTAAACTAAATTATAACGAAGAAAATGATATTCGCCCATTACGTAGCATTGTTATAAACACTAAGACATGCTTCCCGCTCGCCGCGCCGGTTTGCTAGGCGTATATAAAGATGAGACAATTGTTTCGTCAAAACAAAAAAATAAATGTATCCTTATATTATAAATGCGAATGTGTGTTTGTTTGTTACGCTTTAAAGCTTAAATCACTTAACCGATTTTTAAAATTCTTTCTCCAATGGAAAGCTACGTAATATGAGCGAGTAACATATGCTACATTTGTTCCCTTATTCCCACGGTAAGGGGAACTACGCGGGTGAAACCGCGGGTGTATATCCTATTATAACAATTTAGGTGGTAGTGAGACATAGGTAGTTTTACATTCATTTTGTTAATTTGGAATACCGTCGCGAAGTCTTAAAAGTTATCGGTACCGATTATCTTAACCAAGTTTTGGTGTATTTGTATTAAATTACTAGTAAAACCTGTCTGGTAGAATGGTAATCATCACTTATTCTATTTTGTATAAATATTTCCCGTAACTATGGGCACTGACGATATGCTTACTTAGTCTCCAGTGTTGATATTGATGGACATTCCCATCTGTGATTTAATGTTTCTACAACCAGTTAACTCGAATACAAGAAATCGTACCACATTGATATAGGTACCAGAAATAGTTCCCTTGGCCACAATACCAATAATGACCAATGCTAAGCTCACTGTTAACAGCCCGGTGCGCAGTGCCAGCGTTTATAATGTGCCGAGCGCTTAATTGTGTTTTAATCTTCGACGCGAACTTGAAACGGTCACGAGCTCCTGATGAACGATCACGTTCCGTTCGCAATATACGCTTGAACTATAACCATTAGAACAAATTAACGATGTCGTTACCGTGCTCAATTTTAACTGGAGAATTTAAATTTTGTGATACTAAATATAAACAACGTTAACTGTTTATATAAACAACGTTAACTGTTTATATTTAGTGAATCTGTTTTACACACGGAGTGTATAATTATCAGTGTCCTGAAGATGGCTTCCGTGAACAAAATCGGTTAGGAGGACATTACCTTGTAATATAAAATTAAAGTAATATAATTTTTTTTCACGATTATTGATTTTTATCACTTGGTGGTAGGGCTTCGTGCAAGCTCGTCTGGGTAGGTACCACCCACTCATCAGATATTCTACCGCAAAACAGCAGTACTTGCTATTGTTGTGTTCCGGTATGAAGGGTGAGTGAGCCAGTGTAATTACAGGCACAAGGGACATAGTATCTTAGTTCCCAAGGTTGGTGGCGCATTGGCGATGTAAGCGATGGTAACATATTTTACAATGCCAATGTCTATGGGCGTTGGTGACCACTTACCATCAGGTGGCCCATAGGCTCGTCCGCTTTCCTATATAATAAAAAAAAAACATTGACGTTAAGACTTACAAAAACTTTTAGAGGATTTGCAATACGTTTGTAGTGATTAAAGTTTTGCAACGACCCTAAGTCGCAACGCGGTCCATTTCAAAGAAGCTGATGAAACATTGCAAATACAATTACAACAACACGCGTCCGAGAATGAGGTGTAATCGTGAGCAATGAAGGCGAATGATTTAAGTGAGTGAGTGTGAAAAATTGTATGCGCGGGCGAGGATAATCGAGTGATTCCGCGGGAGTAATGAGGGTCGTCGGCCTCTGGCCGGCGGCGCAGCGGAGCCAGCACTGAGCCGACGGAACCGGCGCCCGTGCTCACCGGCTAGTATCTAGTACACTGCGATTTAAGCTAGAGGTGTACCTACAAATAGGATATTTCCATTTTTATTTGCTTTTCCTATTTTTACTAGTCATTTTATTAGTCATTAGTCATTACAAATATAATTTTCAAGTAATGTTCAGAAATAAGAGCTATTTCGGTGTCAGTGAAAATTTAGAATGTATGGTGTCATTTAGAAAATCATTTGATAGCGAAGTTCAGTGTTAATACTTTCTTATCTTTTATTTTTACGTCAATAATTTTATAGTTTTTAAATTATTTCCGTTCGGTACTATCAATGATTAGCATATACATAGTATGTTACGATTACGCCGAGCGGTATTTACGCGCACGTAAAGAAAATATTGACTGCGATGTCGTAACGCGTAACACGCGCCGCGCCGTACTTACTCTTATTGCAAAAACTAACATGTCGAAGAAACTATCGGCGGCTCGCGCTCTCGAGAGAAAAGAAATATTTGATGGCATGTTTGTGTGAATGGGGCCGACGCATAGTGAAGTTATAATGCTGTAAAATTTTATTGGTATTTGAAACTGACTAATAAAAAGAAAAGGTTCTATGTTCGACGGGTATGTTCCTCTATGTGTGTTTACAATTTTATCGAAAACGGACTGACCGATTTCAATGGTTTAATTTGTATTATATTGAGATAGTTCTTATATATTTTCTTTCGATATGGTGTTTAAAATTTCTGAAAATCGGAAAATATTTTTCTAAGATATTTAAAATATATTTTATTCTTAAGCCTGGGACAATAAAGTTTAAATGTGTGTTCGAAATGATTAATTGTATGATAAGTTATATGAAAAATGATGTTTTCCACGACGCGACGTCAGTTTATTGTAGCCTGGTTTATTTAAATTTTTTAATTTCTAATGGTTAACTAAGCTGTTGACAATTGTTTGTATAACTATAACCTTCTATAACATCATAATATTGAAAGGAAAATATAAATTTACAGTATTCATGTTAAAGGTAGCGCAGTGTAACCAAGTTTTATAAAAGAGAGCAGCGAGTATACGTCCTACAAAGCAAGTACGGGAATGGTTACAAAATTACAAGTAAGTGCATAGTAACTCTTTCGTACTAAAGTGCACATAAGTGCTACGGCGATGTTGATCCGACTATTGAACTCCGTTGTATGAAGGAAAAATACAAACGAGATTGTTATATTGTTATGGATTTGAAAGTGAATTCTA
Source organism: Nymphalis polychloros (assembly GCA_905220585.2). Taxonomy (NCBI): domain Eukaryota; kingdom Metazoa; phylum Arthropoda; class Insecta; order Lepidoptera; family Nymphalidae; genus Nymphalis; species Nymphalis polychloros. The sequence continues at coordinate 13,183,759 of HG992255.1, read as the reverse complement.
ACATATTAATAAATACAATAATCAAATAGAATATTTTTGTATGTATACGTAACATAATGTATGTTTTCGTGGCAATCCGGGTGCGTTATTTTTCCAAGTCATCGTAAGAGCGTTGTGCGTAGTGTAAAAAACACACAAAAATAGTGTTGAATAGGTGCGCGACAAAAAACCGACGTAAACTACTAACAATGCGATTTCCATCAGTAACCGTGTGGGAAAAAATAGTAAAAACGAATGAAGCCAGTTTTTACAGGCAACTTCAAGGCAACGACCGACCGCCAATTATATATCAACAAACCAATGTTACAAGTAATTTGTTATCGTCACACATATCTACATCACTTCACACTACACTTTGCAAAACTAACACGACCACGACCGAGTACCTGTTAATAAACTGATTACTATTAAACTTACATCCGTCTCGAAAGATAATATGTACATAATTAACGTTGTAGAGTTAGTTATTCGGTAAGAAAACATAAAAGTAACCGAACACAGAAAGTGCTATGGGACGTTGACTGCAACGATCATAACATTTGAAGAACATACGTATCAAAGTAGCGTATCAAAGTTAGTCGATTTTTAACATTATAGGAAGTGACTTCTTGCAGAATAACACTACAGAAATCAACATACACAATTTGTGAAGTATAATATCTGCAACGTGGCAGTTTACGCCTTTACCTTTAGTTAACCTGTACCGATATTTAATTGGGTTATATGGCGGAAATTGCATTAAAATCACAATCGTCGTAAATCGTAATACTTGAAAACATGTAAACAATCACTAGTAGTAATAGTTAAGTATTAAAGGAAAAAAGTCTTCCTTTGTTATGAACGTGGAAGTAAATCTTACACAACGATCACTCGTGCAGTCGAAAGACATTTCATTAAACAGCCAGCTGACGTTAAGGACGCGCAATCATACAAACAATAAAATTCAATTGTGAGAAAACTTAACAATACCACTTTGTTAAAACATCATTTACAGTTCGTTGCAATAACGTGAGAACATTTCGTATGATACTGGTTTATTTATTTACACGCAGTAGGACCTCCAAGAGTCCACGTGCTCAATAATAAATTATTTAGTAGTTTATGTAAAGTGTTCCTTTCTCTTGTCATATACAGTTGAAATTTTTCGTGTTGATTCAGCTAGGATTGGCTCGATGAACGAACGAACGAACGACGGACGAACGAACTTCTCAGCGGTCAACAGCAGACATGAAATTTTGTATAAAAACACTGTTTTTATGAATTTGATTAACTATTAATTTATTACAAGCTTATGCTTGATGCGATCAAATATTGCACTTGCGTTTTAAAGTAGTAACTACATATGTACCTATTTATCACAATGAACTAGCATTCAGCTCACTCTTCGCATGGGGTTACTATTTAGTTCGTTTTTTAACAAATAAATAAAAGCTTGGCTTATAATCTTTTATTTTTAATGATCTATTATAATTATTTTGTATGTTGTTATTAATATTTAGGACTTGTTAGGAAGTTTATGAAAACTGATCGTCCAACAAATTATGAACTTCACATACACGCACACACTTTTAGTATATATGTGTGTGAGTGGTTCATAGCTGATAGAAATAAAACCTAGTACGAGTGGAACTGGACTTTCATAGTTGAAAGTTAATCAATTTATGGTAAAACTAGTAAGAATCCTAATGTCTCGTTTCTATACAGACAGATCAGAAAGGCTAACTTGTAAGAACAAATAAAAATAACAATTTTGCCGACGCAAGGTAAGTGAAGACCTAGGCTTTTGGTATGAAAAAGCTGATGTCAAATTAATTGACGTGTTAGAAAATAATGGATAGAAAGCAAAGCACAACAAAGGGTTCCGTGTGCTCGAGTCGATGTTCAGACTGTCTGCCGTGAGACGAGGATGAGACTAAGTATTTAGCTCTTTAGAAGCGACCGACTTAAGTAAGTGACATGCTTAGGCAACTATTACGACTTCTCCACTAATGAGTGTTTCAAAACCGTGTTATAAAATCATATCTTGAATAATATGTAATTCTTATTTCTTCATGTTCTTAAAATTTTTTAGTTGTGATTTCGGCCACGGTGGCGAATATCAAGAGAGATTAGCCAACTGTGCAGGACATATTATAGTGCACAAGTGTGTGCGCAAACACAGGTGCACTCTCTTTTCCTTAGCTCGCATAATCCGATGGGACACGATCGGAAAGAGTTCAGGCGCAGGACCAACGGCTTAACGTGCTTTCGGAGGCACGGGAGTGTACACACTTCCACCTTCCAAACTCCGGCCTGCTACTGAGAATTTTCTGACAGAAAATCCCAATAACTTTTTAGTGGCTCCACCTGGGATTTGAACCCAGGACCGCCGGGTCTGCGGCCTTATATCTAGCCACTAGATCAACGAGGCAAAAACACAATAGAGATATGATAAAGCGGTAAGGTGCTCGAACGTTGCCAAAACTATAACGGATACGCGATAGGTAAATTTGACATTTGGGCCAGTAGCTTTGGAGATAGGTACATGATAGTATATACTCGTGTATGTACTTATGTATATTTCAAACACGTGAAAAGGGTAGTAGGGAGGGAGGTACTGCCCACATACATACGAGTAGCTTGGCTCGACGGTATTATAATAATTGTTTATATTTTTATTACTATTTAATGGGAAAACCTTAAAGTTCGCATGCCATTCGTAAATAAAAAGCGACAATAGATACATACATTAACAATATAAGTAGATTAGACAATGAATGCGACTCTCGCAATCAGAATCGTCGCCTAAAACAAATGAACATGACGTGACAAAGGAGACTTTCTCTCGATAATTGCTCGCCTCACATGAATCATTTTCCTCCGAATTTTTATGACACGACACGACACTTGTGATAACATGTAAAATCGATTTTTAATGTTCTTGATAAATATGTTTTATCAATTTGTATAAAATATGCATTGCACTTTAAAATAAAAAACAAAGCACATTTATGCTTTCTTAGAAAGTCTACGAAAAGTATTGTTTTCACCAAACTTAAGCCGTTCGTTTTTATGATAAGCGATAACACAAAAACAAACATTTGCTTACATTTGTGTATGGATAGATATAAATAGAAAGTTTCATAATAAGTAGGTATTGGTACAAAAACGAGCGACTGCTTTTATATTGATTTTTAGTTTAAAATACGAAACAATTTATTGTAATTAAATAAGACGACAAATTGAATATAAGTGAGATGAATAGAATTATAGACAAATAACATATTATAAGTAATGGAATGAACTAACTTACAATCGGTATAATTATAGTTTTTCGAGCGAATACGGAAACATTTAGATTCGACCTTAAAGTTAATTTGATTATAAGAATTAAGTGTTCCTAATGTTCTAAAAGATATAAATATATGATTAAGATTTACTCATTCATCTTAAACACGAATGAATTTATGTGAATAGCTTTTGTACGCCTTCCAATATCAGCTGACTAAACAAGAGGATATCATACAATTTGATCTAATACGACATGTGTCACATTCAATATTTTAGACTTTATTATATGAACTGTATTTAAATTGATAAATTATGAACAAAAGTAAAGTAAAGTAAAGGCCTCTTCTCCTCTTTTGAGAAGAAGGTTTTGGAGCTTATTCCACCACGCTGCTCCAATGCGGATTGGTGGAATACACATGTGACAGAATTTCAGTGAAATTTGACACATGCAGGTTTCCTCACGATGTTTTCCTTCACCGTCAAGCACGATATGAATTATAATCACAAATTAAGCACATGAAATTCAGTGGTGCTTGCCCGGGTTTGAACCCACGATCATCGGTTAAGATTCACGCGTTCTTACCACTGGGCCATCTCGGCTTACAAAGTAAAAACAATTAAATGGATTTTATGGCATACACTTGGAACAAGATTTATTTCAGTTATTTTTAATTCTTCGAACACAATACGTTTTTGTACCTACGCCAATCAGTAATTAATATCAGCTGCATAGAGTAAATATACCGCAGATTTTCCTTTGTTTTCATCTTCTTATAGACGGGCAGAATTACACTTTTTTTGAGTTCACTAAGTGTCATTAGCGTAATGGTTTACGGGCCGCCTAGCGGTGTTAAGTCGTAGGTTCGATCCTATTCCTATTTACAAAATTAAGTCATACGCTTAATTTTGTAAATAGGAATAGTTTGATCAAGTGACTTTGATGGAAATTTTTGGGTCATACAAACTTACCATTTTAGCGAGCATGGTGTCCATCTGGGGCTGGTGCGCGGCGGTGAGCAAGTGTCGGATGCGGGACGCGTTGGCCACGCACTGCGCCATGCAGCGCTGCAGCGCGGCCGCCTGGCGGACCAGCGCCGCCGACAGCGGTACGCCCTCTCCTGAAGCGCTGCGCAGCACAGACTCCAGCACGTGTGCGTGCTGTGACACGTAGTCCAGGCACCGTCTCAATTCCACTGCATCACGTTGTTGGCGGTCTGAGAAGGTGACACTAAGTAAAGCCAGCATAGTAATTTACTGCAGTCCACCATAACATGGGTCAAAGTAGATACGTATCTGATTATATCTCTATTAAAAAGTAACAAAACCATAATTCTATGCCACCTTCAAAGGACTTCAAATGACTCCTAAGTTTAGCAGCAAGAAAATATTATTGTGATATACTTGTATCCAGTGCCAACACGCAACACTTAGTATCACTGAGATTCAGTTTAGTGGGTGAACGAGACAGAGCCAGTATAACTACTGGCAATAGCGACATAAGACCTTAGTTTCCAAGATTGGTGATGCTTCACAATGTAAGGAGTTTTCAATATTTCTCACAGCACCCATGTCTATTGATGATGGTGACCATTTGTCAAAAAAGTAAAAATATTTTTTTGTTATAAGAAACATGTCTAACAATAAGTAAGTTAACATTATTAAATTATAATGTAATTAAATGTGGTAATTATAGAATTCAATTAAAAATTAGTAATAAGTAACAGCTAACATTTAATTAACTTGATAACAAATATATAAAAAAAATTATATATATAAGAAAATTATTGGTATTCAAAAACCTGACCTATGACCTGAACAATGTACTTCTTTAAGTTTCAGTTTTTGTCAACAACAAATAATAAAAATTATAAATATTAAGACCAATAAATAGAAGGATTAATTTTTTAATTATATGTAAAGTTAATAACGTGTTTTTACTCAGATTTAATTATTTCACACGTTCTCATAAAAACATTTTGTAAATAAATAGTTTAGAAATAGCAGTTCTTTCGTAATTGTATTCACCGTGAAAATCGTAAATTCTTTGTGTTCTTCTCTGATATTTCTCCTCTTGAATCTGCCTATCAGCTTGGGCTTGCTTTTCTCGGGCTTCGAGGACTTCCAAGAAAGAAGAAAATAAGGATTTCCTCTCGTTTGTATTTGTAACGGTTTCTTGCATCTTTGCTGTTTGAAATTTTCAGTAGATTATAACACGGATGGTGGGATGTAAAATAATTATATGAGACAGACCTTTTGAATTAAGTATTATTCAATTCATAAAAGGTCTGATAACTAAGAAAGACGAAACTAAACTAAAATAAAAATTAAAATCACACAACCACTCTCAAATATACACGAACAGCAACTGTCAAGTGACAACTATATGACTATAGTCGACATTTTGACATTGACAGCTTATCTTGATAACTACCTATTTGAGAACTAATAGTATTTTAAAAGCATTTTTATTTTGTTAATAACATAAGATAGCACAAAAAGTATAAAATTATAATGGTGTGAATTCGTAAATGACTACTAATAAACTTTGTTTTATATTTTTATAATAAGATACATAATTTGCTTGTTTTATAATTAAAATAAAATACTTCATTAATAACTAAAAATTATTAAGTAAGAATAATTTAATTTAATTTAAATATATTTTGCTTTCAGTATAAGACCGAATGATTTCGCTCTTTGCCCCTAAAATACAAGGTTTCTTGAAGTTCCTTTTACTATAATGTGATTGGTAGTAAAGTATGACTGGGAAGATACAGAGACTATGATTGGTTAAAATTAGAGTGATATGACTAAAAGAACATACCTATCATGAGTGTTGAAAATTGAAATATTTTAGCGTTTCTGTCAATCATTGTGTGGCTGTCATATTTTCAGCTTTATAAATTTAAAATATTGTTACATTAAAAACTAACTAAAATGGCCCGTGAAAGTAGTGCAGGATTCGACAGGCATATTACTATATTTTCGCCTGAAGGCAGATTATATCAAGTCGGTAAGAATAACAGTTATTACTTTAAACACATAAAAGTTCATACTTCTCACAATCTTGTAAGGTGCACCGATTTTCACTTTATATATGTTTTTATTAAAGCATTCTAACTACAGTAGTTATGTTATACTATGTATTTTATATGACCACAGAATACGCATTAAAAGCTATCAATCAAGGCGGCCTAACATCGGTTGCACTTCGAGGAGCTGATGGCGCTGTAGTTGCCGCTCAACGCAAAGTGCCCGATCGCCTGCTCGACCCTGCTTCTGTCACTCATCTCTTCCGCCTTACAGATCGCATAGGATGCGTGATGACGGGCATGACTGGTAAAACTATTTTATTCATTATTTAAAGGTTACAATTATAATAAGTTACAGTCTCATGTCATATTATTATCATTATTATTTATTATTATAATTATTTATTATTATTATTTATTATTATTATTTATTAATTCTGTCTCATCACTTCTTTCCTGCTATTACCATCTTTATGCCGATGATCTACAGTTATACGTAACCAATTAACGACATTGCTAATGCTATTCAAACATGAATTCTGAAATTGAAAAAATTGCAGTATGGTGTCATTCATATGGACTTTTACTCAATCCGAATAAATCGCAGGCTGCTCTTATCGGCAGCTCCCAGCAATGGTACAAAATTAATCAGGCCCGTATCCCTCCCATCCTTCTTAATGGTAGTGCACTTCCACTGCTCCCTAAGGTTAAAAACTTAGGGTTAATTATAGATAAGTCGCTTTCTTGGGTCCCTCAAGTGGCAGAGGTGAGTCATAAAATTTTCGTCACCATTGGCTCTCTCAGGTGCTGGAAAAAGCTTATGCCGTATAAAACCAAATTCGCCTTAGCCAACTCTCTGCTATTGCCCCTATTGGACTATGCCGACTTGGTATATCTGGATCATTCTGTTAGATAAACTAGAATGCTTGCAGAACATGTGTATTCGCTTCATATTTGGTTTACGCAAATACGATAATATCTCCCAGCATCGTAAAGCATTAAAGTGGCTGCCAATACGGTTGCGTCGAAATATGCATGTTCTGTCCTTACTTTACACCATACTCTACCATCCTCAAACTCCAACTTACCTTATAGAGCGGTTCACCTTTCTTGGTTCTCATATACCAATCAATCTACGCTCCGAGCAAGACAATAAATTGCTGATGCCCCGGGGTCACACCAAAATATACAATAGTTCATTTACTGTAAAAGCTGTCAGACTATGGAATTCCTTGCCTAGTGACATTCGTCAAGCTGAATCCGTTAATACTTTTAAGAGTTGTTTAAAGTAACAGCCTGTGAATGTCCCACTGCTGGGCTAAGGCCTCTTCTCCTCTTTTTGAGAAGAAGGTTTACATAATTATTATTTATCAATATAAGTATGTAAGTAAGTAAGTAAGGCGGCCAATCTCAAGAGAGATTAGCCAACTGCGCAGGACATATTATAGTGCACAAGTGTGTGCGCAAACACAGGTGCACTCTCTTTTTCCTTAGCTCTCATAATCCGATGGGACGGCAATCCGACACGACCGGAAAGAGTTCAGGCGCAGGACCAACGGCTTAACGTGCTTTCCGAGGCACGGGAGTGTACACACTTCCATCTTCCAGACTCCGGGCTGCTACTGAGAATTTTCTGACAGAAAAACCCAATAACTATTTATTGGCCCGACCTGGGAATTGAATCCAGGACCACCGGGTCTGCGGCCTTATATCTAGCCACTAGACCAACGAGGCAGTCAAAATAAGTATGTATTTACTGTATAAATACTAGCCTGTTGGTGTGGTTGGTAAGATACTTGCCTTTCACGCCGCAGGTCGTGGGTTCGATTCCCACCCAGGACAGACATTTGTGTGCATGAACATGTCTGTTTGTCCTGAGTCTGGGTGTAATTATCTATACAAGTATTTATTTACAAAAGAAAAGTAGAGTCTATGTAAGTATATCAGTTGTCTGGTTTCCATAGTACAAGCTCTGCTTAGTTTGGGATCAGATGGCTTTGTGTGAATAAAGTCCCAGGATATTATTATTATTATATTATATATATATATATATATATATATATATATATATATATATATATATATATATATATAGGAGTGTTTGTGTCATATTATATATTTTATTAAGTTTATAAATATTTAATTAATTTTATGTGTAAATTGTTCGCACACTATGCCCGATCAATTCTCCTGGCTAACAACAATATGTTTTTACTATAGAGATTGCCTGGAAGAGATCTCTGTAAGTGATAAGGCCGCCTTTGCATACTATATTATGTAAAACTTGTTCTTTGTATTTGTTGTGTTTTTGTCGTGTGTGCAATATAGAATAAATAAATAAAATAAATAAATTATTAAAACAAAGTTTAAAATATTCCAACAGTAATGAGTAAAATGAAATATTGTCTATAGACTTAATACAACCTAAATTTAACTTAGATTGCAATCTGTATTAGTTTATTTGGTAAAAGTGTGATGCATTTCAATATATATGTGCCAACATATTGTTACAGCTGACAGCAGGTCGCAAGTACAGAGGGCTCGTTATGAAGCAGCTAACTGGACTTACAAGTATGGCACAGAAATACCTGTCCACATTCTATGTCGACGCATCGCTGATATTTCTCAAGTATATACACAGAATGCTGAGATGCGCCCACTTGGTTGCAGTAAGTTTAAAGCTTATTGTTAAGTTATTGACAATATTAAAATAATAATTCTTTCTATTTATTTGCAAATCAAATAAATATTGTGTTTGACTTGATTAGATGATATGATGCAATTTTTAACCAACCATTTATTTTACTTTAATGTGTTAATATATCATTGTTAGTAAAATACTTTTTATTTTTGAAGGTATGATGCTCATTGCATATGATGATGAAACTGGACCCAATGTGTATAAGACTGACCCATCAGGCTACTATTGTTCTTATAAAGCAGTGGCCGCAGGTTCAAAGGCAACCGATGCAAATGCTTATCTTGAGAAAAAGCTTAAGAAACGTGCCGACTTGTCTTCAGATGATGCCATACAGCTAGCTATCTCGTGTCTCTCACAAGTGCTCTCTGTTGACTTCAAGTCCTCGGAGATTGAAGTTGGGGTTGTCTCAAAGGAAAATCCAAAATTCAGGTACAATAATTGATATCAGCGGGCAAAACATACATTTAAGATTTTTACAGTTATATGTTATTAATTTAAAATGACGCTTTGAATGTTTTTAATATTAAATACATAAATATTAAATTTCGTTATAGATTGTCAAACTAAAAACTATGTGAAAAAGCTTGTCAGGACTTTCCAATTTTTCTTTCATATTTCAGAGTATTGCCAGAAAGTGAAATCGACAGACACCTAACTGCTATAGCCGAAAAGGATTGAAGCTGTCCACTACAACAAATGCTATAAGTTTTTTAAAATAAAAATGTATATTACATCTTAGTTTTATTTGCAACATGTCATTAACGCTACAAGTCCGTGAGCAAACCCTCGCGGCCAGCTGGCACGTCGGTCAGCAGCGCGGCCGGCAGCTCGGCCACGACGCTCGCGAAGTCGTGAACGCTGCAGCAGAAGGCCAGGCCGTACAGCGGGCTCTCGTAGTTGCGGTGGCGCCGCAGAGTGGACAGCCACGATACGTGCGCGCACGCGCTCTCGCAGAACACGGCCTCGCGGATCTCACTCACCGCCACGAACGGGTCGTTCAGCACCACCACGGCGAGCGCGCGCTTGCCCGCCTTGTCGTGCACGACCGTCCAGATGTACTTCGGCACGGGGAACCGTGACGCCCGCAGGAAGATTTCCTTGCGCGTGTGTCCCGTCCGGAGCGCCATGTCGCCGTGCGTGCCCGCGTACACGTCCACGGTCGCGTGCGGGCGCGTCATCCTCGCAAACCTGGCGACGTCGCGCTGCATGTGGTCGAGGTTGCCCGTCGCGACGCTCCCCCACACCGCCACCTTGTTCGACACGAAGTCTGCGACTCGCATGTTCTGGTCGTCGAAGTAGTGCACGCTCAGCAACTCGGCCGCGGTGAGGTTCTGCCCCGCGAAGGAGAACTTCTCGTGTTTGAACAGCTCGCGGACGCGTCTGTTCATTCTGTCGTCGTCCGAGTACAGCTTCTCGGCGACGCTCCTGGTGTTGGAGTCGAACATGTCGTTGAAGTTGCCGAAGAGCGTGAGCGGCGCGCGACGCTCGGAGTGCGGCGGCATGCGCAGCACGTTGGCTGGGGCGTTGCTCACGTGGGCGAACGTCGCGATGCCGCGGTCCTCGTCGAAGCACAGCGTCGCCACGTGGCGAACGTTAGAATTTTCTTCTTGGAGCTGATAGGCGCGTCCCCTCAGCGGTGGGGAGCAGTGCTCGACCTGATAAAACGATATATCAAATTTAGCGTCTCACATAAACGTGACTCGACGAAACCTCACATCCGGCATCTCGACCGAGATACTCTTTGGACTTAAGAGTCGAAACTACTATCGACGGGCGACAAGTGCGACGATACCGTACCGTATGCAAGACATCCTCGAAGACGTTCTCCTGGCAGCCGAGCTCGAGCAGGTGTCGCAGCGAGCCGTCGAGCGGCACGCGGTAGCGGCCCGCCTCGCAGCGCGCCACGACGGCCGAGCGCAGCGGGAAGGCGAGCAGGCGGCCGGCGCCGCACGACAGCGCCACCTCGTCGCCGTGCGCCGCGCGCACCGCGCCGTCCGCCGCGCGCTGCGACGTCACGAGCGGCATGTTGTCCGGCACGCACTCCGCGCACTGCAGCTCGATCACGCATGGCGCTGCACATACGCCCGATGGGAAGACTACATTTGTTTTGCTCTATTACGTGGATTCCTTTCTAGAATTTGCAAACTGTCCTAAGTTTAACCGGACCTTGATTGGATTGGCAAAACGACCATTAACGAAAACGATGGAAATCTATAAATACCTTATGCCAATAGAAGAAGAATCGATTTGCTAATTATTTAAAATACAACATTATTTCACTTATCTAGTTATTTCCACTTTAAAGTACCTTTGGCCTTTGAAGTACCGAAGAGGTTACGATATGGGAGAAATTAAAAATCACCATTTTCTCGTGAATCCATAGTGAATATCATAGATTAATTAATTATTCAAGATGGCCAATAATATCGCGTTAATTCGATGTCAAAATTGTTTACTTGTCTCTTGTGATTGGAATAGGACATTTTTTATTAAGTAGCACATTTTCTGGTTGTATTTATTTTACTTACATCTGTTACCATTGCACAGAGGATACTAATAGTTACGTTACGTTTTTCATTGTAATTCTAATATGTATTAATAATACTTAACTACATACTTTTGACTGTAGTAAAAACAATAATATGAAATGACTTACGTTCTGTTGATATCACGAAATGACAAAAACAAGATAGTAGTAGTACGAGGCACTGTGTCCAGTCCATTGTTAAGTGAGTACTGGGTCGCGATGACGAGCTTTAAGATATCAGCCCCTTGACTCGTGACCCGCGCGATAACCTCTGCGACTATACCCTCCATAAGAGGCCTGATTGTTTTTAACAGTTATTGTAGTTAAACCGACCAAAAGATAATAACAGTCTAATGCTTGAATTAGATTAGCACTAATTAATGTTACTTATCTGAGTTCTTTTTTTTAATTTATGTTAGTTGCAGAAATTTCTTGCGTTGCACTGTTCTGTTGTTTTTATTGAACATTGTTTGAGTAAACTCCATTTGATACATCACACTTAATTTTTAATCATGAATTTCTTCAAACTCCAAACATTTCGTAGTCATCTTCATTCACGATAAGTCTGATTATTTATGTTACTGGTCATTGAATCCGGTATTGTACCTGAAGGCTCGTAAGTCTCTCTATTCTGTTTGTTTGCCTCTTCAATAGCATGTAGACAAATATTAAAACTCTACAATCATGGCATGAAACTTTTCCTCGGCTAATGTCATTATAGCATTCATGTTCATCGTCCCTTTGAACAAAGGCACGAGGTTATATGTATTATTAACTATAACTAACTAGCGTTTCAGCCGCGACTTTGCCCGCGACATAATCAAAAATAATAAAAAGGCCAAAATATGTTAATAATGTTATATTTTAGCTGTCATAAAGCTTGAAGAAGTAACATGTAATCCAAACTCACACGACCTTTCTTATTGATGATATGAATTTTGTTTTGGTTTTGGTAACACGCAAATAGCCATATTAACTTTAAAAGAAACAGTTAGTTTGAAATCACAGACAGAAACTTCAGTTTTATTTATTTGTATTGATTCTAAAATATTCAGATTAAACAAAACTATTTGATTAACTGAAAACTTTATTTATAATTAATAATCCTAGCCGCTTTGTACACGATTCTCGGTGTTTACTTTGGGACTAAAATTACTCAGTTACTCGAAAAGCTTACTCTGGAGCACGCAGTGGCGGGGCAAGACCTAAATTTTATGTGGGCGAGATACATTTTGCGAGGCCCTCTTTTTTTAATCTCGCTCGAAACTCTCTTCTACGCGTTTGCCCCACATGAAAAGAGCTTAGAACCAGTGGCGGCGCAAGACCGAGGCCGTCGCTTTTACACGATTCCACCGTATGAAGGGAAAGGCGTCTGACATTTTATGTTTTCATTTTTTTTTTCTCCATTACGTTTCCTACTTTTAATAATAATATATTTCGATTCATGACGAGTCCGATTTTTCCTCGCTTTCAAAGCTTTTAAGTAATGCGTAACATGTTTCCGAGGCGCGAGGCCCCCGGACCACGGGGCCGTGGGCGGTCGCCCACACCTTGCCCCGCCTCTGTGAGCACGCACCATAAACTGTCTATGTGAAAACATTCTGCCTGTTCTAATTACTTCAAATTGTAATTTTTAGCCGTTTCCAAGCTTAGCCGACAGCTTAGACAGACTAAAATAAAATATGATTATTTTGGTTTTGGTAACTTACCTTTAAAAGAGGGGTTATTTTGAAATCACAGACAAACACTCCAATTTTATTTATGGATAGATTAAATGAAAAGAATAATAAACAAAATGGCACTTTTAACGCTACATAAGCGACAGTTCGAGGCACGTGGAAGCTAGTGCAAACTTGTTTATATCAGTTTTGGTCACTGTATGAATGATACTACTACAAATGCAAAAACGTCTCGAAGCTAATATGTCTATGAAGTTTTATAAGCTGAATAAACCTTAAGTTTTAGATTTTTTTTATGTTGGGAAGGGAAGGTCAATTTGAATAAAATAAAACAATGGTGTACCATAGGTTGTTTATTATGAACATAATATACAATGCCGATGTTTATTTATAAAAGCGGGTAAAAACCGACGACGAGACACATACACCGTACGATAAAATAGTATTTTTTCGTTATCCATCAACGTATATTATAATAAAGTATAAGTTCACTTAAATAATTACCTAAGTATCGTTAGTCTAATTTAGTAAAACCTCTTCACTCCCGGAACAACCTTTAGTTTTGGAAACAGATCAAAGTGTTTTTACCAATGTGACTAAATACTGAAGGCTCATTGGTCGCGTATTGCGTCATCGGACAATATCGACCAATGACCACTCAGATTGAAGTCAATTTAGTTCAGTAGTAATCTGACTTTGATCAGCGTTTCAAAAACTGAAGATAATCGTCCAAGGAAAAACGTCCGGAGTTTTATTTGCTAAGTACCTCCAACTTCAAGACTACATAGTTTACTAACATACAAGTTTAAGTACAGTCGACACGAATGAAATCGACAACGAAAGTAAATAATATGATCGGAAGAGCGATCACTAAATTAAACTATGATTATAATATTTAAGTTATAGTGTATTATTAAAAATGTTGCCATAAGTATTGGCTGATAAAAGTAATTTAAGTATACCTATTGCTTCCGCGGATATGTCGCTGTTCATAGCTTTGCTGCGTTTTGTGGTTTTAGATCTAACTGAGCATGTAGCCTTCGATCCTCAATATAAATCTTCATATCAAACTATTCATATTATGTTGAGAGAGTTTTTAAGTAAACGATCAGTCATCCTGTTTAATTGCACTTGACATTTCCAGCCGACATGTTATTCATTACAGAAGGATAATAAAAATATGTCATTAACGTTTACTTTATGTTGAACACATTTATGTTAATACAGTCGTTGTGGAGAATTATTGCACACGCGTTATACTTACACCTACAGCTCGGAACGGCACGACTACTGCCAGTACTGCCAGCTGGCGGCCGACGGCGGAGCTCGCTCTACACGACATATATAAGAGACATCATAACAAGTAAGTAACATCTACTAGAGAAGCGAGGATTAAGTTGAAATAGAACGAGACCGACTACAACTATAAGCTAAAGACCACACGCTTACACCGTGACTTCGAAGATAACGTAACTTTTAAAAAGCGATCGACACAAACGCTGGCGTTCTTTCGGTACAGAGACAAATGCGAAGAGTTCATGACGACTAGACGAACGACGGAAACACGTCGGAACGAAACATCGAGTGCGTGCGTTCCGAAGCACAGTGATCGTCGGCTACATCATAAAAGCCAGGCGAATCATTTTATCTACATTCGAAACGGTTATATACATAAAATAAATAAAAAAACGGGCGAGCAGTCTCCGCGGCGCCTAGGAGCAGCACACGCGCGCGGGCGGCGCGCGCGACGGCCGGCGTTCGACTGCGATGCGCGCGTGGTCCGCGTCCGCCTCGCGCCCCGCCGACTTGTCCAAGATGGCTTCCGCCAGCTCAGAGAAGGCGCGGTCGATGTTGATGTTGGACTTCGCCGACGTCTCCATGAAGCGGATGCCGTGCTCGTGCGCTATCTGAAATGTCGAATATAAAATGATGCACAATATTTGTACTGTTGATGATAAGTTATCTATTTAAAAAAAAAAAAAAAAAATTGGAATTTTTCATTTTGTATAAATGTGATTTTTCCTAGAGACTCGAAACATTAATGCGATGTTTGCACTGCATATGTTTTTAAAATGAAACATTTGTGGACCACACTGTTTTTACAGGAACACTATATTATGAAACTTTGGTAGAAACAAAATTTATTGTTAAAAACTTTAAATAATCATTATAATATTGCAGATGATGAATTGATTGAGTAAAACTAATGATAAGTACCTAGTTTATTAATAATTGGAGTGTTTATTATGATCAGGCACTTTAGGGTTTACATAAAAATAAACTCAATAGTAATTGGTTTAAAGGCTACATTGAAATAAATGATAAAAATAGCTCCACATTCAATACTTAATATGAGTCATGTTAGAGTTTGCAACAGCAATCATTGGTAATTATTATGAGTTTTCTAACAGTTTACATACAATGCAAAATTTACTAATGTTATTATAAACAAATATTAATTTACTAATTAATATTTGTTTATAATAACATATATAGTAATGATGAGATATGTTTAATAAAGATATACATAATATATTGGTATGACTAGTAAAAAGTTATTGGGTTTTTCTGTTAGAAAATTCTCAGTAGCAGCACGGAGTCTGGAAATTGGAAGTGTGTTTTTTTCTTTATTATATAGGTAGGCGGATGAGCATATGGGCCACCTGATGGTAAGTGGTCACCAATGCCCATAGACTTTGGCATTTTAAGAAATGTTAACCATCACTTACATCGCCAATGCACCACCAACCTTGGGAACTAAGATGTTATGTCCTATGTGCCTGTAATTGCACTGGCTCGCTCACCCTTCAAACCGGAACACAACAATACAGAGTACTGCTGTTTTGCAGTAAATATCTGATGAGTAGGTGGTACCTACCCAGGTGAGTTTGCACAAGGCTCTATCATCGAATGAAACACTCCCGTGCCTCGGAAAGCATGTAAAGCCGTTGGTCCTGCGTCTAAACTCATTCTGGTCGTTTCGGATTGCTGTCCCATCGGATTATGAGAGCTAGGGAGTAGTGAGAGCACCTGTGTTTGCGCATACACTTGTGCACTATAATATCTCCTGCGCAGTTGGCTAATCTCTCTTGAGATTGGCCACCGTGGCCATAATCAGACTTGAGGACATTTTTATTATATTGATATTAACTTGAAAAAAATTATATGCCTAATATTGTTTATTATTTATTGACAATATGCAAATCTTATGATACAACATGAGGAATTATTGTATATGATTCTAATTATGATTTTAATGATTTGGCCTCAATTTGGTATCTTTACTTACAGGGATCCATCCTAGATTGTCACAATAAATTAAATTTAACTTATTATCAGAGAGAAGTGAAACTCAGACACCCAGGTAATTGTATGGTAAATTATTGTGTTATGAGTAATGCAAGTATTTATTTGTAAAACAAAATTTAAACTCACTGCTTCTCCTCGTTCTTTGCTGACAACTCGCTTCTCTTCCATGTCACACTTGTTACCCAGTATCATTTTTTCCACATCTTCATTTGCATGCTGCAAAGATAAATTGAGGGTAATATAATTTACTATATATACATACATCCTTAAACATAAAAACAAGATGAGATGTGCTGAACAAACCTCATCTATATTTCTTAACCACTTGACAATATCATCAAATGTTTTTTCATTTGTTATATCGTAAACCAACATTATCCCCATCGCCCCACGGTAGTAGGAAGTCGTGATAGTATGGAATCTTTCCTGTCCTGCTGTGTCCCAAATTTGGAGTTTGATTTTTTTACCACGAAGTTCTACTGTTTTGATTTTGAAATCTATACCTGAAAAAACACGATATTTTTATGAAAAATTTAACACAGAACAAATTGATACACTTTAACATATTCAATGCTAACGAAATATGCATCCATCAAATGAATGTTATTTTTCTTTGTTATGTTTAAAACAAGTTTAAATTTATTTTCACTTAAGAATAAGATATATTAATTACTATAGACAAAATAAAATACTGCACGGACGTAAAATTACAAAGATGGTTCATTTTCATACCAATAGTGGAAATAAATGTCGTTGTGAAGTGGTTATCTGAAAACCTAAACAGTATACAAGTTTTGCCAACACCAGAGTCACCAATAAGGAGCAGTTTAAATAACAGATCATAAGTTTTCTTGGCCATTTTATTATTTTGTATGGAAAAAACGAAGCTATTTTATATCAAAAATCATTCGATCAGAAATGTGACAGCTAAGACTTCAGCCATGTAAAATAATTGCTATACATAAAAAAGATCATCGTTTTTATGTAAGGCTACATTTAAAAAGTTGTGACCTAAAAAATACGCAAAGTACAACAAAAATTAAGCTTCAAATATTACGTCATGTGCTGTTTGAAATTTTCTTGCTTTCCATATTTAAAAAAAACAGAGAAGTTTATATTCTGCACATTCTCATCTCTATTCGCTAATCCGTAGACGATATTTATGTGATTAGGAATAAATATTAATATTATTACCTGTCAGCTACTATAGCTATAAATATGTAGACATGACTATAATCTGTGTTCACTGTTCAGTAAACACTAGTCTGATTTCGTCTCTGTCATAAGCGCGCGAATTCGTATCTTTTACTTCATTCTGTTTTTCGCTGTGTTACCCCGCGTCGTTTGCATTCGTTTCTGACATTGTGTATGTGTACTCAATTATTGATTAAGATTACATAGGGGAGAGAATCAATATCTTAAAGTCTCGCGTATCTACTCCTTAAAGGATCTTGAATAGTAATGTTTTCAATGAGAAAATCTAAAACCAAGTTTTAAATGCCTAATGTTACGAGTAGGTTGTAAGTAAACATCAAAATGCATCGACGAGGCGGGAAACGCATTCGGATGGATGATCCTCCACCGGAGTATGTTAACCCTATGACTCCCGCAACCCCTATGACTGACTATGGCGGGCAGTCTGTACATGAACCGGAAACACCCAATGTAAATTATTCGGGTTTTAATGTGGGCGCTGTCGCAAATTCGACGATAGCAGAAGCACCTAGAGAAGAAAGTGAAGATCACACAGAGGAAGAGACGAGATCACCATCACCGGCCCCAACAAAACGAATAACACGAAGCCGAGGACGAGGTGGTGATGGTGGGTATGTCGGCAGATTAGCAGAGTCTCCTCCTCCCCCGCCTCTTCGCCGACGTGGTCGTGGTGGCAGAGGGCGAGGTCGGGGAAGAGGTGCTGCTCCACCGCCAGCTTATTCGCCGCCGCCGGTTCTACTGCCTGGCGATGATGAAAACAGTCTCTACAATATACTTCGCTTTAACAAAACAGCAATAAATGTAAGTTTTAGTGTATATACTTAGAATTATTTAAAAGAGGAAATAATTTGAAGTTGGCTCTCTGAGAAGTACAAGCTTCATATATGGTCCAAAAATTGGTTATTTCCTAAATTTTTTCCATTACATGTTAAAATCATTTTATTTATTTCTTATGCAACTGCACAGGACACATTATAAAGCACAAGTATTTGTGCATTCACAGATACATTCTCTATTGCCTTACTGTTAAAATATGTTTGGACCATAATCCAACAATTGAGTTAAGGTGCATGACCAACAGCTTTACATGCTTTTTGAGGCACGGGAGTGTACACACTTTTAACATCAAGCCACTCCTAACTCCCTAGCTGCTTCTAAGATTTTTTGCAGAAAAAACCCCATAACTGTTGGTCTGATCTGGGGTTTATACTCAGGAGTTTGGGATGTGCGACCTTATATCTAGCCACTAGACCAACAAACGAGACATTAAATAAAATATAGTTAAAGTAAATAAAAATTAAACTAAAATGTTTTTGAAGAATGATACAATATTCAACTAAACATCTAATAGAATATAATATTTGTAGCAAGTGGTAGACATGTGGATAGAGGAGTATAAGAGCAACAGGGAGAGTGCTCTGGTGCAGTTGATGCAGTTCTTTATCAACTCATCTGGTTGTCGCGGAAAAGTTACCCCGGACATGGCACAGATGGACCACACACTTATTATCAAGAAGATGACACAAGAATTTGATGAGGTATATATAGTATCATTGTATACACTGTAACATACTTCTTGGAGTATCTTTTTGGATCTGACAGGTGATGATAAATCATTCATTAGGTTATTTAGAAACAAATTTTGGGTTACAGTTAACATAAAGTAAAATCTTTGGTGGTGAACGGTGAGTGGGCCAGTGTCCTTAAAGGCTGAAGGTACATAACATCTTAGTTCCCAAGGTTGGTGGTATTGGTGATGTTTGCAGTTGCTAATATTTGAAGCTTTAGCTATGTGAATAGGTGGTTGTGACCACTAACCATCAGATTGCCCATTTGCCGTAGGTATGATGTAGGTCTTGTTTAAGGTTTGTAGCTTATTCCGACACACTGCTCTCTCACTCGCCAAGCACATGAGGCCTTGCTAGTGCTTGCCTTCAATTGAAACTAACTATCTTTCATGAAGATCCTACTTTATCATTGACCTACTGTGCCACCTGAGTTCTGACTACTGTAAAGTTTTATATTTATACTCAATAGCAATTGTGTAGTCCTAATGAAAAATAATAATTAAAAAGCAACTTCTCTCTGTGGAGGAAGATTTGGAGAAATAATATCAAAACCAACCATAACTGTAAATCGTTCACCTTCTGTTTGTCACGCCTTAATAATATATTCAACTGATTGCCATCAATTTTAACAACATTTGTAATAATTTGTCAACAGGAAAGTGGAGAATATCCTCTCATTATGACAGGACAGACATGGAAGAAATTCCGCTCCAACTTTTGCGAGTTCATACAGACACTGGTGAAAATGTGTCAGTACTCAATTATTTACGACCAGTACTTGATGGACAACATCATCTCCCTGCTCACCGGCCTCTCAGACTCGCAAGTGAGAGCTTTCAGGCACACCGCGACGCTCGCCGGTAACCTTTGAAATAATTTTGTACATGTCTATATCGGAAACGAGATCGTATAGCTGGCGTCGCCCGCTCCGCAGTGATGAAGCTGATGACGGCGCTGGTGGACGTGGCGCTGCTGACGAGCGTGAACTGCGATAACTGCCTGCGCCAGTACGAGGCCGAGCGGCTCAAGGCGCGGGACAAGCGCGCCAGCGAGCGCCTCGAGGTGCTGGTCGCCAAGCGCCAGGAGCTGGAGGAGAACATGGAGGAGATAAAGAACATGCTCTCCTACATGTTCAAGTCCGTCTTCGTGCACCGATACAGGTACTCCGACTCATTACTCACGTTTTGAATTCATTGGAAATGTCGTGTATACTGATTCACTAACTTATTTGCATACAGGGATACTCTGCCCGATATCAGAGCAATTACAATGTCAGAAATTGGTATTTGGATGGAGAAGTTCCCTGCACATTTTCTCGACGATTTGTATCTTAAATATATCGGGTGGACGCTTCACGACAAGGTAAAGTGAACATTATCATTCAGATTGTTGGTTTGATTTGGTATTTAAAATTGGTGTCATGTTCGTCTCAGGTCGGCGAAGTCCGTCTGCGATGTCTGCAAGCGCTCCAGCCGCTGTACGAGTGCGAGGAGCTTAAGGGCAAGCTGGAGCTCTTCACGTCCAAGTTTAAGGACCGCATCGTGTCCATGTCGCTGGACAAGGAGACCGAGGTCGCAGTGCATGCCGTCCGACTCGTCATCGCCATCCTCAAGTGAGTGGGGGGTGGGATGGTCGCTGCACCATCGGGGTATATGAAATTAAGAAAAAAGGGTTACCATTTTTTAAATGTATAATTTAAACTAAAATTATTTCGTAAAAAAAAACATACAATAAGTGTATACAGATTTGATGTCATCATTTAGTATCATTTTCGTCATCAATTTGATGGACTCAGTGAAACTCAGTATATTGTTAGGGGTAATGCATTCGTTTTTATAATAAATTCAATATTTATAAACTTAAATTTTATTGTCAAAAATACATTAATCGCTTACAAAAGAGTAAATAAATGATAAAAACGCGTGACATCGACGATTCAAAAGTGTGAGTAATCGAACAACGCTAAACATCGTCAATTCGGCAGGATGCACCCCGACGTGCTGACGGACAAGGACTGCGAGAACGTGTACGAGCTGGTGTACTCGTCGTGGCGCGGCGTGGCGGCGGCGGCGGGCGAGTTCCTCAACGTGCGGCTGTTCCGCTGCGACGAGGCGCCGCCCCTCGCGCGCTCGCGCCGCGGCAAGGCGCGCCTGCCCAACACGCCGCTCGTGCGCGACCTCGTGCAGTTCTTCATCGAGTCCGAGCTGCACGAGCACGGTGCCTACCTCGTCGACTCGCTCATCGAGTCCAACCCCATGATGAAGGACTGGGAGTGCATGACCGATCTGCTGCTCGAGGAGGCGGGCGCCGGCGAGGAGGCGCTCGACAACCGCCAGGAGTCCTCGCTCATCGAGCTGATGGTGTGCTGCGTGCGCCAGGCCAGCACCGGCGAGCCGCCCGTCGGCCGCGGCGCCTCGCGCAAGCATCACCACATGCTGTCCAAGGAGCAGGCCAAGGTACCGCCGGCCGAGTCCCGCCTCCGCGTTCCGATGCGAACCTTTAAGCAGGTGCGACGGCTAGCACCTCTAAAATACGTCAACGTCCTGCAGATGGTGAGCGATGACCGCGCCAAGATGACGACGCACTTCATGGTGACGCTGCCGGCGCTGCTCGACAAGTTCGGCGCCGACCCCGAGAAGCTCACCAACCTCGTGGCCATCCCGCAGTACTTCGACCTCGAGCTGTACACCACGCAGCGGCAGGAGGGCGTACGTATCCTACATCTCCCCCGCCCCGCGCTCCGCCCGCGACGCCTGCGATGCTGACGTGCAACCTCTGCGTAGAACCTGACGCTGCTGCTGAACAAGATCCGCGAGATCGTGAAGGTGCAGACGGAGGCGGAGGTGCTGGAGACGTGCGGGCGCACGCTGGAGGTGCTGTGCGGCGAGCAGCACGCCGTGTACACGCGCTGCAACGTGGCGCGCGCCACCGTCACCGACATGTGCGTCAATCGCTACAAGGAGGCCATCGACGACTACCGCAGCCTCGTCGAGGGCGGCGAGACGCCCGACGCCGACGAGGTCTTCAACGTGATCAACTCGCTGCGCAAGGTGTCCATCATGTACATGTGCCACAACCTCAACGACACGAACATCTGGGACTCGCTGTTCGAGGACCTGCCCAAGTGCGTGGGCGGCGCGGAGGCGGGCATGCCGGCGCAGGCGCTGGTGTACGCGGTGCGCGCGTGCTTCTACTCCGTGCTGTGGTCGCTGCACGAGCTGGAGGAGCGCGGCGAGGGCGGGCCGCTGCGCGAGCGGCTGGCGGCGTACGCGGCGCTGTGCCGCGACGTGGTGGCGCGCGGGCGGGCGGCCGAGCTGCGCGAGGAGGCCTACACCAGCCTGTGCGACCTGCTCATCTTCTTCGCCGAGCAGCCCGCCGCGCGCCGCCCCGCGCTCGAGCCCGACGCGCAGCTCTGCGACCTGCTCAACGACTTCGTGCAGGAGTTCGTCTTCGTGCACCACAACTACGGTACCGCCCCGTCCGACCGCCTCTGGCGATATATTTATAGATTATTGAATAGTTACGATGCTGGCGTCTCCGTTTGTTTGTTACTCGACGAGTATGGCGTTTAGGATGATAATCTCGGTGAAGATCTGCCGCTATCGGAAGAAAGGTTATTCCGAACGAAGTTGTATACGATGGTGTGGTTACCGCTCGGTTATATCGCACACGCGTCTACGTGTACGAGCCGGTAAATGTGGTTGTTGTATGTATTTGCGGTCTATCCAAAATACGTGCACCACCACATTCACCCATCACGCCCACATACACGAACACGCTCGAACGAGCACCGTTTTTGTAACGACCGGATTTCTATCGAATTTCTCTCATCCCAAACGCCATACTTATATAACATATAGAAACAGACCTGTAACGATGAGAAAAAAATATGCATTATTTCGTTACAAATAATCGATCGGAAGCGAAAGGACATAAAGACATAACGTAACGCGCTGTGTCTGCTTGCATGTCTCGCTCCGTGCGGCGCGCCGCGGCCCCCGGTAAGCCCCCGGCGCACTTTGCCTTAGTAATGCCGCCCCCGCGACCCCGCGCCCCCGCGACCCCCACCGCGACCATAATGCATATTTTTGTCTCTGCCGCGCCGCGCCCGCGACATTACTAAGGGAAATGGTCGCGCCCGCTCCTTGCATGCCGCTTGTTGTTGTGTACTCGGCGGTAGACTCGCCTGCAGTGATGCATGACGCATACGTTCGATAGTCTAGTGACATGCGACGACGAGGCTCGACGTACGTTGCTTGTTGTCATGAACGCACCTCGAACTGGTTCCTAGGAGACGGTCACGGCGACACGATAATGCCTAACATTATAATCACGTCCTGGTTTGATCGATTTAAAAAGTTACTAATTATGCAAGTAGGTAGTGAGAGCAGGTAGTAGCTAACATTTGCTTGACCACTAGGAACCAGCCGTTAATATTATAGAAGCTGCCGTCACATAGCCCTTTTTCGCTTTAGTTACCTGTCCACTAGAAACTTAACGCTACTGCTATGAAACCACATGAATCTTATTTATTTTAAATCGTTTCAAATCTTGAGATGTTTTTCGTCGCAGAGCGTTACGTTTTCAGCGCACGGCACGGCGACGATAACGAAGGGAGTGGTCGTAAAGATCAGAGATGCATTGCAGACGGTCAAGACGAGAGACGCATCGAGGAGTTACACAAGCGACGCAACTTCCTCGCCGCCTACTGCAAGCTCATCGTGTACAACGTGGCGCCCATCCGCCGAGCCGCCGACGTCTTCAAGCACTATATCAAGGTATGCGTCGGCCGTCTGACCCGTCCCCGTTTCGTCTCGCCGCTCATCCATGACTCCCCCTGTCCGCAGTGCTACAACGACTACGGAGACATCATAAAGGCCACGCTGAGCAAGGCGCGCGAGATCAACAAGCTGAGCTGCGCGCTGACCATGGAGCTGGCGATGCAGGCGCTGTACGCGGAGCTCGTGCAGCGCCACTCGTCCCCGCACCGCCAGCTGCCGGAGTTCCTCGAGCTCAAGGAGCTGGCCAAGCGCTTCTCCGTCATGTTCGGTCTAGACGCCGTCAAAAACCGCGAGGCGCTGACGGCGCTGCATCGCGCCGGAGTCTCCTTCGCCGCGCTCGACCCGCCGCGACACCTGCTGTTCCTCGAGCCGCTCGCCGAGTTCTCCGGCAAGCTGCTGCGCCAGGACAAGCGCGCCGTGCTCAAGGTACCGGCGACCGCCACCGCCCCTTCCGATACTATTACCATCGGACGTAATCGAGCCTCGCGTACGTATCGTGCAGTTCGCCGAGTCGCGTTTCTCGACGATGCAGTGGGGCGAGGAGTGGGCGCCGCTGCTGGCCTACCGCAACTCGCTGCTGACGGACGCGCCCGACGAGCGGCCGCCGCCCGCGCGCCGCCACTACACGCGTCGCAACCGTGAGTACCCCTCCCCGCCCGCCGCCCGCGCCCGCCCGACCTCACGTGTGCGTGTGTGTGCAGGTGGCCAGAACGAGGAGGAGGAGGGCGACGACAACGCCGACTCGGACGCCGAGCCCGTGTGAGCCGAGTGTTACTTCGTGCCTCGTCGCGCCGCTTCGGGTCGTCTCGTGTCGCCTCGGGTAGACTGTCGTCGACCGTTTTCTGAAGTAGCCTCTCGTCTGCTCGAGTAGTTTCAGGACGATACGCGATTTGAACGTTTTGGTTGTAAAAATATTTATATTTACATTATTACTTGCTCGCTTTGGCTCCTGAATTTTTATAAAGCATCAAAATTAACAATACAATAAATTAAAAGTGCCAATACCTATTTATGAAACTATATTGCACGAGACTTAAAAGCGGGACTACACCTAGTGTAGCCTATTGTTAGTGTAATCCACGAAGACGCGCCCCATTATTTTTTGTGGGGGAATAGCGCGGGGTGCGGGGTGTTCAGTATGGGCTCGACTGACGAGTCGACCACGGCTCCGTGTAGACGACTAGTTTAGTTCACGAAGCCTCGAGCCTTCAGTCATCGGGAAAGTAGCTCGACTTATTTATTCTATTAAATATTTTACTAACGTTATTCATATGTACAGAAAAATCAGAACGAATTGAAATTTTAATAACCAGGAATAAACATAATTTGAGGGTTTATTTATGCTATTAATTTATAATTATAATGACTAATAAACTAAATTATTTTTTCTAGCCATATAGACAAAAAAGAATAACAATTATGCAGAAAAAATTTACCGATACTATAAATGTCTGTGATTCAGCGGGCTCTGAATCACACATTTCTGCATTAAGTTTCGAAGCCAACTAATATGATTTTTCTTAATAAAATATATTATTTTTTTATAAAATAGTGTTTTTATGATAATTGTTAAAATCAGGATCCTCTCGGAACTTTAAATTGTAATAAAAACTACTTTTATTTAAAGATAAATATAAATAGTAAAAATATAGGACATGGAATAAATGACATCGTTATTTAAAGTCGGTGATGTAGTAGAGCAAATTTCCAGTTGACTGGACGAGTTCGTGATTTAACTTAATGTGCGCGTGGACACACTCTCACCCTCGAGCAGAGCACGCTGCACTCGCACTTCAGCGACATGCTCCGTCGTGGACTTAACTATCTATACAGAGTGTTTATTTTTGAAAATGTTGTCTTGTATTTAAAAATAAATAAACTTTATGAACAACATTATATACAATAGTGTGTAATTATAACTCTAGTATATACAACTAATGTTGTTTATGTATTTGTGTAATTAGAACATGAAATCAATTATTCTGATTTTAAACAGATTATAAAGGCATGAATGAGGTGACCCGGGCAACTTTTAATTTGTTTGTATTAAATTTAAGTGAAGAAAATGATTTTTTTCTCGACGTGGTGCCGTCCCCCGACAGCACTGGTTGTCTCGTTGATGGTTTTAGTTATAATATATTTTTATAATAAAGTTGTTTAATAATAAATTTGCTTTTTTTCTAATTTAGTATACCAGTTGATACAGTTAAGAATCAACATGAGAATCATCGACTATTTAAAAATACTCTTATCACCGACTGACAGCTTTTGTTTTTATAAAATCGGAGCTATAATTAAAGGTCTGCTTATTTTTTATTCCTGTGCCGTTCGGGGTGCCACGAGGATCGCATTTAGGTCCGTTGTTATTTAATATTTATATAAACGATATCATTTCAGTTTTTAATTACCTACCCAAGGTGTTGTAAGCTGATGACAATAAGATGTATAAAATGATCAAAAACCCCAAAGACTATTTAGATTTCTAGAATGACCTTGATCGTCTGCCTATTGTTTACAAAACTCTTTATTTCTAAACTTAAAAAAAATGTCACGTTATAACATTTACCAGAAAGAAATTGTTTATTGATTTTCCATACAAATTAGATGGCGAAGTAATTTCTAGTCATTAAAGATCTAGAGGTGTTTTTATTGATTCTAAGATACTTTTCGATGAACACGTCGGTTATATGGCTGATAAGGCTTACCGGATGCTTGGTTGTGTGATTTCATTACTAGCTGTGCGCCGCGGTTTCACCCGCGTTAATAAAAATATTATAAATAAAAACAACCAAGAGCAGACTTATTGTATTACAGTATATACAACATTTTTAGTTTTATTTTCATCGAACCCGGATCTAGATAGGGCAACATACAATTAGTCCAAGATTTTTAGACATTCGCTCTGCATAAAATTCTACTATTCGATTTTTTTATAGGATTATGTTAAAGGGTATTAAGTAAAATTATGATACTATGAGATATCACAAAAATATATATAAAAAAAAGCATAAATGGTTGTCTGTAAAGTCGGTTTACGGACGATCATTTGCCTGTCTTGCTTGCACGCAAGGCTCAGGCGGAACGTGACAATGAGTCATGCTTTTTCGTGCGTGCAGCCGGCGTCATCGATTTATAACACGTTAACACGTCAAAAGCAGTTCGCTGAACACAACCGTTCCGTAGGGAGCTGCGCCCGAGCCGCGCGGAATGCTACCTCGCAGAGCTAGTGCCCGACCTCGCTACCACGCTCGGAATTATTTTAAAACTGTGACATCTCTTAAAATATTAATTAATAGTATTGTTTCTAATAACATTTCAAACTACAAATAAGGTTATTTACGTGCGTCAATAATCACTCACTTGCAGGTAAGCACTTGTTTATTTTTGTACTAATTATGCCCTTTCCAGGAACACGCAAACCTTCTCGCGCTATTAGAAAACGAGAAAAAAAAGGTAGAAAAGTAAAAGAAAAAAAAAAAGATATAAGAGAACCAAAGAAAATGTGCGGCTATTAAAAATACCCAAGGGAGGGGGCTTCATATCTGACTTTTTCTACTTTTTGAGAATTTTCTATTTAATTACATGACATATGTTCCTAACTACATTGCATCATGGAAAACCGATAACCAACGATGATAATTAAAATAAAAAATAATAGTATAAACACAAAAATATTAGTTTAATTGAGGTTCAAACGTTAAGTATCCCATCTTGCCCCCCCAATATGTGTTGTTGGTGTACAATAAAGCATATTATATTCTATTTTATTTCTAATTTCTTTTATGAAAAAATGATATGCATGGACAGTTTCTTATCGATCGGAAACCGGCAAGTGTGTTAAATGTAACTAGCAAGATTTCATAACAGACAGACAAAAAGGATAGTGAAAACTCAATAAAAGCTTGTAAAATACATACCAGGCCAAACGAACACCTTTTGGACAAAGTGAATACGGTCATTGAATCTAATCTAACCTAACCTAAAATCAAATATAGAAACAAATTCGCCAATACAAGTAGCAATATTTCAGCAAGAAAACGTGGATTTTGAAGATAGAATGAAGCCAATTTAGTAGTACTATATAAACATGAGTAATTACAGTAATTACTCTTTCCTCAAAGGCCAGCAACGCACCTGCAAGTTCTCGGATGTTGCAGATGTCCATGGGTGGTGGTAGTCAATTTCCATCAGGTGAGCCTCCAGCTCGTTTGCCTACTCTTACATAAAAAAAATATATATATATAATAATAAATATTGAAAAGTCCTAAGCACTGTTCACTTTTTAATTTTTATTAATTTTTTCGCAAAGGAGAGGTGACTAGGTCTAGCTCTATTTGTTTATAACTGATGCGCGATGGGAGCGCACTTGGGCCCGCCGCCCGCACTATTGGACGAAACGGTCTTCTCCATCTCAAAAACCTCTAACTCCTTTATTACTTGACATTTTGAATTGAAATTTTGTATACGTATTTCTGAATACTTATGCTATTGGATAATTAAAACACCGTCACTTTAAAAAATATATTTATTTAGTAAAAAAATGACAAACGTAAAGTTTTGAAAATTCCACTCCACCTCCACTTTTCAAAGCCTAGATTATAAGAAATATTCATTTTTATATCATTTTTATCATGTGTGGTTAAAATGATCACCGCAAGAAAAAAATACTCATGTGAAAATATTTTTCAAATTCCTATTAAGTAATTCCTAAAAATTACTTAAAAGAATATATTAATTGTGTTTAACGACACTGTTGGTGGTAAAAACGTGGACTACCGAGGTCATAACCTCGTGTCTTAGCTACCCGATAGGTAAGAGCTATCGAACGCTATTGCCCGCACCTGTGTTGCAACGTAATTCTCGCCAATTAATTTAAAAAAAAAAATCCGGAATAAATTTTTAGCTTAGTATTTTAAAAATTATTACATAAATAGAACCGACACACGATACCTAATAACCACTTCACGGGTCGGACACGAATTTTGTTACACGCTGTATATTTATGCCATTTTGTGCCTACTTGTTAAATGAAAGTATTTTATTGTAAATACAAACAATAACAAGTATTTTGTTGTATCCACTAATGCCATCGTAACGTGCAAATAATAAAATCGTCAATTTATTTTTGTCCATCGGTTGACATATCTGCTTATAGCTCGAAAAGGCGCAATAAAGACGCAGGTTTTTTTTTATTTCCCTGTATTACTGAATAGTTAAGGAATCAAAAAATGTCATTAACTCGACATCGGCAGCTATCTTTTCTTTTTGTTTTTTTTTTTCACGCAGTGGAAACCTTCAAGAAGGTACCCAACTCTCTTGGGGGAGAGACCGGGTTATGTGGGATTCTTACCCACTAAAACCACTGCGATGGCCGTCCTCGGCACGGATCGGAGAGGCTGCGGGATCGTGTTGATATAACGCATCCGCGGCCCCTCCCGTGCTGTGCTCCGCTCGTGGCTCGGCGGAGCTCTCCTCAGGGGGCAAAAGTAATCCCGCCCCCCCGCACTCCTCGCTAGTGCGTACGGCAGCGCGAGGCCATTCGGGCTGCCGTCCTCCTCAGGGCCGTTTGAAATTGGACACGTGAGGCCCCCACCTCACGCATCCACGGCCCCAGGGTTACGCCCTATATTTAAAGCCCCGGACGTTGGGGCTGTGGGAGGGCCGGGACGACGCCGACGTCGTCTCTGCCGAGCAGGATCGGCCCTTTCCCGTTCCCGCTCCGCCGTCTCCTTCTGGACCATGACGGTCTCACAGAAGGAGGCTACGGCCCTCCACGCCAATGCGGAGCATCGCCGACACGATTGCTCGCAGGGACAGGTCTTGTCCGACTTCGCGAACCAGGATCTCCCTCTCCGCACTCCACGCGGGACACATCTCCAAAGTGTGCTGGGCAGTGTCCCGGTCCGCGCCACAGTGGTGGCACATCGCCGTCGATTCGCGTCCGATCTTACACAGGTACTCTCCAAACTCCAACTCCAACGGTACGCGCGTTTTCGCGCGTACCGTTCTTCACAGAGACGGTCGCGCCACGTCGCAAAAGCCCTCCTTTGTTCCCGCCGCTTCATCGCCTCGAGCGCACTCGGAGGGTGTGCGCTTTCACCGTTCTGACGGAGGATGCGGGTCTGTTGATAGACCCTCGCGTCCATATCCGCCAGAATGTCCAAAGGCGGAAAAAGCGCTAGGACGGTTGCCGCCTCGTATGATATCGTACGATATCCCCGCACTATGCGGATGGCCACTCTCCGCTGCGAACTTTGGATCTTAGTCCTGCAGCGGCGAACGCCCGATAGCCTATGAGACCAAACGGGCGCCCCGTAGAGGGGCCATCGATCGCACGACACCGGCATAAAGGCGGCGAACTTCCTCCCTCGGTCCCCCAAGATTAGGCAGCAGTCTATGCATGGCACCCGCTACCTTCTCGATCCGGGGGGCTAGGCGCTCGAAGTGCTCCTCGAAGCCCCAGCGACCGTCCAGTGTGAGGCCCAAGTATTTCATGTACCTGGCCACCCGGACGTTTGAGTCACCTACGCGGACGTGCGAATCGGGCGGTTCCCTGCTCCTCGGCAGTTTATGGAACCATAGCGCCTCTGTCTTATGAGACGCTATCCGTAGGCCCAATTCGCAGATCTTACCGACGACGATGTTCACCCCGAGCTCAGCGAGCTCTTTGGTTCTCTCAAAATTCTCTCCCGATGCCAGCACCAATGTGTCGTCTGCATAACAAACGACGCTGACACCTTCAGGGAGAGCGACGCGCAGAACTGCGTCGTACGCGAGGTTCCACAACAGAGGCCCCAAAACTGACCCCTGCGGGACCCCACAGCACACCTCTCTCCGGGTCCTCGTACCGTCTTGCTCCATATACGAAACGTATCTGTCGCGCAAGTAGTCACCGACGATCGCCTGCAGGTAACGGGGCACACGATGGTGTAAGAGTGCCCCCCTAATAGCGTCCCAGGGCAACGTGTTGAATGCGTTGACGATATCGAGACTTATCGCCAACGCCACGCCACCCCGGGCCACCGCCTGCTCCGACAGAGACCGGACGCGCAAGATTGCGTCGACAGTCGAACGGCCCTGTCGGAAGCCGAACTGGCACTCAGCCAGGTCGGGACCGACACGCGACAGATGCCCACACAGACGAGAAGCGACAATTCGCTCAAAAAGCTTGCCAGCCTCGTCCAGCAGACATATGGGACGGTACGCAGAGAGAGATTCTGCAGTCCTGCCATCCTTCTTCAAAAGAACCAAATTCGCCTCCTTCCAGATCTTAGGGAACGTACCAGTACGGAGGCAGCTGTCGAACAGCCGCCTCAGCCTATTCCCCAATGAAGCCGAAGCTAACACCAACGCTCGCCCCGGAATCCCATCGGGGCCGGGCGCGGTGTTACGAGCCCGCATGCGGTCGATCGCATGGCTTAGCTCCTGTTCGGTCACCCCCAGCTCATCGGACCAGGCTGGTGTTGGTAGGGGGACCTGGGGACTTGACCGGATAACTGGGAAGAGCACGTCTATCACTCTCCTCAGTAAATCTGGATCTAAGGTCTCCGTTAGTGGGGGCATCCACGGGCGCAATTTGCCCAGCACCATACGGTATGGACGCCCAAACGGATCCCTGTCGAGTCCCTCTAGGAGATCGGCAGCTATCTGTAATAAGGCAACCTTAATTTGAATATTATAAAGACGAATAATTTCCCTACGACACAGACAATTAAAAAAAAAAATTAAAACAAAAAAAGACCCATAAAACATAACGTATTTGTAAACTAGAGATCCTGAGCAATCTAAATCTGTATAATACTTATATATTTCCTAAAATAATTTAGAAAATATAAAAGACCGTTTCGTCCCATAGTGCGGCGCCGTTTCGAAATAATGGAGGGTATCCGCTTTGCCTAGGCTGTCAGCATTGCACGGCCTTCCTCTACTCTTAAAAATCCAAATAACACATTTGAACACATTCAACAAATCACAAATCGCGTTAATAATACTATTAAGTAATTACTTTACCTTTCTGTGAAATAACAAATTGGCGGTTTTAAATTAGCGCGCGTTTTTTTTTTTTAATAACGCTGTTGTATTGGATCAAGGAATCTCCTAACTATGTACATATGTATATATATACCACCTGTATACACATATTCGTATCATTTAAGTCGTAGATATATGAAAACTGGCCTTATTTGAGTTCCATTAAAACCTTTGTGTTAAGCAGTCAGGAAAAATAAAAATAGTATTTTTCCCGCCTTCTCAGTTCACTTTACTCGTTACAGTTAAATTATACGATGTTGTATAAATAAATAAATTAAGTACCCTCTGTTTACGTAGTTATCTGCTTTTCCTCTTTAGATATGTATTTATTGCAAGATTTTTTATTCATATCAACATATTGAATAATACAGCACCAAGGGACCTTTCGGATTATTTTTGTAATGTTTCATGATTTTCTAACGAAATTGATAAACGCAAATTTTTAACCTCTGCCGCTTAAAGGTGCATGTTTCTGCGGATTATTCACGGACGGACGACGCACCGCATAAAGGGTCTTCCAACGGTTCATGTCGATCTGTGGCAGTCGAGATTTGAAGCTATTTTGTGACTCCAAAATACAAAGTTAAAGCGAACGTATCGCTGCAGCTACCGCTTTTGTGGTGATATTTAGTACCCAAAAATATATAATTATAGGAATTATGTGCAAAAACGAAGGGAAAAAGCACGCTGGTGGACATCCCAGGATTTCCGGGACTACGAGACTTCTTAACAACCATTTTTTGGTTAGTTATACTTTCCTAAAAAATTACAACATTTTAAGAAATTGATAAAATAAAGAATTATTTTACTCATTAAAGTCTTGGTATGTAAGTCTGACGCGGGAAAAAACTAACCAATGATTCATCTGTAGCGACATCTATCTCGCCACATACGAAAACTAAAAACTGACGTACCCTACATCGCGATATTAAAGTTATCCGAGCGATTGAACATATATACAAGAACCCGACAACAACCGTCGGGCGGTAGCCCACCAGACCAACACCCGTCTGGTCGGAGGATCCTCCCTTTTCAACGGTCAACACCAAACTGGCTTGATGTAGCGACATCTATCTCGCCACATACGAAAACTAAAAACTGACGTACCCTACATCGCGATATTAAAGTTATCCGAGCGATTGAACATATATACAAGAACCCGACAACAACCGTCGGGCAGTAGCCCACCAGACAAACAACCGTCTGGTCGGAGGATCCTCCCTTTTCAATGGTCAACACCAAACTGGTGACCCCGAGCATGAACGTCAGCGCAGCCTTCGCAAAAAAACTACGTCATCGTGACATTATCATCACTT
This sequence comes from Nymphalis polychloros, assembly GCA_905220585.2. Taxonomy (NCBI): domain Eukaryota; kingdom Metazoa; phylum Arthropoda; class Insecta; order Lepidoptera; family Nymphalidae; genus Nymphalis; species Nymphalis polychloros. The sequence goes on along the minus strand of HG992255.1, from coordinate 13,150,330 downwards.
CCTAAAGCTTTCGAGCAGCGAGTCATACAGCCAGCCAGCATCCACGACTACTACGGGTATCCTGACCACCAGCATGCAGCGGACGCGCATTCCTGGTCATCACCCACAGTCTTCTCAGCGACCTTGGCACAGCACACTGCACTTCGGCCGGTCAGCAAGCAGAGACGCACTTCTCTCCTGGTCGACGCAGCAGCCAGCCACTACGCAGCACTGCACCACTCCGACTCACTGGAGCATTTGCAGCATCACCCCGACTCACTGGGGCATCACCGCAGACAGTTCCGACTCACCGTGAACTATGCGGCATCTGGTTCCGACTCACTGGAACATTCCACTGGCCCGGCAAACATCACAAGACATATGGACGACTCAACCTGCTATCGACCTCCGGTCTCGGAGGGGAGTGATGTAGCGACATCTATCTCGCCACATACGAAAACTAAAAACTGACGTACCCTACATCGCGATATTAAAGTTATCCGAGCGATTGAACATATATACAAGAACCCGACAACAACCGTCGGGCGGTAGCCCACCAGACCAACACCCGTCTGGTCGGAGGATCCTCCCTTTTCAACGGTCAACACCAAACATCTAAATTTTTATTAATTAGGTAGGTAAATCTTTTAACTGTAAATCAGACTTAGGTACCTAGTCATCATATAAAATATCATAGGTACCAGCGTAACGTATGTATGAGCGACTGAGTAAAACTTAGTATGACTTTTTGTAAATAACGTCATCATGATGCGATTTTGACAAACATGAAGTAAGTCTCGACCTCTATTTGAAGTCCAGGGTTTCGGGACTCAATCTGGCAAAAATCACGGGACTTCGAGACACGAGATGTCCCGAGACCGCGACCCAAACCCTATTTGTGACCTATGAAATCTGTAATTATAACATTTGTGAAGCTTGTAAGTTATTTTACAGATAAACAAAATAACTTCAAACTACCAATATTTTAAAATAATTACAAGAAAATACTTTAGTTTCGTCATTTTGTAACTTTGTATACCTACATGTCTAGTTTAATTTAATCAGCGTGTCGCTGTTCCATCGTTAAAAGGAAAAACGATATAGAATGCAACAGATCGTCGTGTCAGGCTCGTTCCGTCGCCCACTTCCACGCGGAGATATTATTTCCCCGCTGACGTTGGCCCATGTATCGCCAGGTCGCCGCGCCGCAAGTAGGATTGACACCCGCAACATCAATAAATAATATAATTTATATTTATTTTATATATTATATAAATTAATAATTTTATTGTGATCGAACCACTCGTGTACCAACAAAATATTAATCAATACCTAACGAATTTATGACTAAAAACTAAGAACATCCATTGAAATAAAACAGCAGTTCTGTAAGAACCAGTTTCGTTTCTCACTCGTGAAATTTTAAAAACCGACAAGACGAAATGATAATTTGTTGCGCATATTATTTATATTAGTTAGTCACACCTACACTGAAAGGTGTAGTCAACATGATTGATTGCTTTTATTATATTTAATACGGTGATTCTCTTTTGAAATATAATATAATTAATGTTGTATACATACCAACATTAAGTAACGTTATCCTTTTGGAATGATGTTCTTTTACGCGGCTTACAGTTGAGTGAAATGGCAGCCTAAGGTCACGTGAGTAACGAAATAGCGTTCATACTGTGCCTACCAAATGCTACAAAATGCGATGCGTTCGAATTTAAGAGGTCGATATAAAGGGAAGTACAAAAATACAGTAATAATATAGTAGTAACAGTCTGTGCATGTCCCACTGCTGGGCTAAGGCCTCTTCTCCTCTTTTGAGAATAAGGTTTTGGAGCTTATTCCACCACGCTGCTCCAATGCGGATTGGTGGAATACACATGTGACAGAATTTTCAGTGAAATTTGACACATGCAGGTTTCCTCACGATGTTTTCCTTCACCATCAAGCACGAGATGAATTATAATCACAAATTAAGCACATGAAATTCAGTGGTGCTTGCCCGGGTTTGAACCCACGATCATCGGTTAAGATTCACGCGTTCTTACCACTGGGCCATCTCGGCTATCCATAATATAATATCAATTAAAATCTACGTTTTAAAACACAATTTGAGTCGAAAAAATATCGCTCAGAACTTTGTTCCTGACGGGGGTTCTCCGACCGCACAATTTTTTTACATTATAATTGTGACTTGTGTCAACCCTATGCTACGAGCTACAAATCGCCAGCCCCATGACGCACATCGCGCCCACGATGTGAAAAACGGAGGAAAATGTCTCGCTGGCGGTCGTGGCGTAGAAACTGGGTATTCCTCAAGCGATGACTTTTAACTATTTTATAAGTATTATGCAAAACTTTTCAAATTGTTATCATTTTATTGTTTATATGCGTTTGCAACTGTTTGCAATTCTTCAGAAAGTCACCAACAACAATATTGTTACTGTTGTAGGTAAAGGTAAACTTTGCAAATATTTAAATTGTTCTATTGGTAAGTCGGAATGCGAGATTTATGTGTACACGAGGTGTAGAATGTGTGACGTAGCAGACGTGGACAGTAACGGAATATGTATAATCAGGGTTGAAGTAAGTCTTCGTTTTTGTATATTGTATTGTAAGTAAATAGCGCTGTGGTGGGGTGTGAGGCGGGGCGGGGCGGGGTGGGGCGGGGCGCGATGCACCGCCCACTGCGCGCGCGCTTCTACGACGCGTAGCAGTCCACTCCGTCGCTGTATTCTAGGCCAGTCGTAGTCCTGACAATAAGGCACTTCAGTGAACATTAAGCGGAGTGAAGTTAATTGTAGCACGATACATGTATAATTTCACATAAAAAGGGTATTTAAATTATTTGGGGTAAATAACAACTAGGTATATAGCAATATATAATAAATAACAACAATCACAATAATTGATATAAATTTAATTAATATTGCCTTTATAAATTATATTTTTTTATTTTAAGTTTAAATAAGTTGTTAAGTTAAGTATCTTTATATGAACAAGTTTTTATTGAATCTATGTGCCTAGGCAGGCACTAAAACGAATAGCGTAGTTGGGTTGTTACAGTTTGCAGTTGGGGGCTTAAAATTAATTTGTAAGTTGTGACCCACACACACAGGTGAAGCTCAATACCTTAAAGCTTTTAGAAGTGTATAATCGTTATTGTCGTTATATAATGTATTTCTTCCGTTAACTGCCAGGTTTTGTGTGATCGTAAACATTGTAATTAAAGCTGACCGTTCCGGACCGGCTCGGGTCCAACTCATATGCATACGAAGCTGACTCAATCGCGCATTGACCTCGGCTAGTCATGCACCCGACGCTCGATGGTACATTCGCGCTTTCCTTGTCGTAAGTTCGCTTAAATACATAAATTGTTTATTTTAGAAAACGTAACTTTTATTTGAAGTTAATTAGGACAAATCGACAGCCTGTTTACATGTAAACTCATATCACTGTTTCGTTCGTGTCGGATAACCGTCTCAAACGTTACGACCGAATCCAGACAGAAGGACATCGTAGCGGTGATGATAAAATAACGTACCTACATTACGTACCTATTTAGGTAACTCATGTTGCTACCCAAAATGAATACGAAAACTATACGAATCACCACATTCGAAAAAAATGCCTAACTCAGCATGCATCACTCACATTTACTTATTGAAGATACATACCACAAAAATACTAACTATTAAATACCAATACAATACAAAAAAACTCAATAACTAAATAAGAAGGAATCATATCATACTGGTAAACATTCAATGATAAAATAATCAAGGTAGCAGGAGAGGGTGTGAGGGTAAGGTCGGGCACGGAGGGTCGCCGAGCGGCCGCCCTTGAACCGCGTCCAACGTGTGAGTAACATATAACATCAATCTCCTGAAATTGTAATGAGCTTATTACCTTTACAATTCTTGATAACGATTTAGTCGTAGGTACGAACTAAATATAACTAAATAACATTTGTCTTGAATTCAAAACAACCCATATACATAAAAAGTGGTCTTTAATATCTTGATAGTATGAGAGCGGCTCTATTATATTTCAGTCTTAATAGCATCGCGTAAAGTCAAATGTGTTTAAATTATACACTTTTGTTGATAATTATATATCCTGGTGATGGACGATGGTGATCGAAAATTGGTGTGGTTTACATTAAAGATCGAGAAGAGATTTATTTTTTAAAGATAAATATGTAGGTATGTATGCTATCTCTCACTTTCTGTTCGGTCAGAGACTAAGGTAGACAAAAGGTAGCTTAACGAAAAGAATTAAAAAACCCAAAAAACTTTTCCATGTTCTGATTGAGTCACTATTGCAGATTAACTCGTCGCGTTAGCAAGTATCGACATGTAGTCGCCCCCGCGCTGCCGACCGCACCCTGCGAGATACCTTACAGAATCTCCTCTGATCCACTCATCATTCATCTTGCGGTGACATTTAATTTATGATTACACATTTTTAAATTCTTAATAACTGTATTATGTCGATCGTAAATATAAATCATTGGCACATGAGGTGACCGATAGGTTTGTCTCGTGCGTGTTTGCAAATGTCTCAAGTTCGCCAAGGTTGCTTTCCACACGCATTTTTTTATATTTAACATTGACGTAAATAGATGAAGTGTGATTATATAAATAAATAACATTTAAATAAATTATTTTAACTTTGTGTAGTCATTAAGTTTAATATTTACAAAATTCAGCGACTCTAAAACTTAAATTGAAAGTTCTGTTTATTGTATAATAATCGACCACAATTGTTTTTAAAAAAGTAATTAGAATTATTCTAAACCAAAATAAATAAATAAGTACATATTTGATGGTTTTAGTAATATTTATTGGAGAGAATGAAGTCTATTACGGCATTTTTATTAAAGTTTGTTGGTTTTGGAAGGGTAATAAAAAACATTTGTAAAATTTAAAGCTTTTACCTTATATTCAATATGAACAGTAGACAATAAATAATGACCTAAACTAGGAATGTACAGTCTATCACTCGGGCTCCCGACGCCGACGCCGCTCGGCCGCCGCCGGTTCACAACCATTTTAATAAATAAATTACGGCAGTCATGCGCTCACATAACAATAAATTAAGTATCACTAGTTGAGAGCTTAGGAACTAAAACTAGGATCGTCAATCTGTGCCGGGTCACGTCAGCCCGTCGGGCACCCGCGGCGCGCGCGTGCTCTGCTCGATCATGCAGCTGCAGCCCACGGACACCTCGTATGTGGTAGTTGTCTTAGTGCTCTTGTAGTACACCAGCACCGTGTCCCGCATCTCGACGCACTCCATCTGGTGGTTGGCGTGCGTGTGCTGGCAGCACTCGTGGCGCGGGATGTGCTGCGACTCGCACCAGTGGTTCGGCTCCTGCGCGCACTTCATCATCTTTATTCGCCGTGGCACTCGGTCCGTGTTCTCGTCCACTTCCACGCGGATGGGGCACACTGTCTTGTTTATCGCCTCCGACAGGTCCACGCTGCGGATGTGTGTCGGCTTGGCGAGGGCGAGTGTGGCCGCGAAGGTTGCGACGACGGCGATGAATATGAATTTTTCGGCTGACATGTCGTCTCAGTTTCTGGCTGCGTGCGTTCACGACAAGATTTAGGTTGCGAATAGCAGGTGTGTTCGGTACAAGCTGTATTTAACTGGAGGCATCCTTTGCGAGCGAGTCGGAGGTGGCAGCGAAGGCAGCGGTCGCGGCGGTGGGCGCTCGCGCTCAGACGCGTGCCGGCCGTCGCGCGGGAACATGCCGCTGTCGCGTCAGTCGTCTGTGCGCTCTGGCGAACATCGAGCGCTACGAGAGTCGAAAGCTTTAGTGCAGTGCGATGTTTCGTTAATAACTGTGATATTATGACGGACTTATTGGATTACGATTTTGTGTATTTTTGTGGGTGATTAAGTAAAAATCCACGGATTTAGCAATTTCGTTATATTTTATTTTAATTTAAATTAAGTTAGACGTAAATTATATCTGACTTTAAGGTTTGTTTTTATATAGTTACATGTTAAAGTAATACGTTTATAAATAATATAATAAAGTATAACATAAACATGTTCAATAATTATTATTATAATTAGGCATATAGTAATTATGTATTAAATGATTTGTTGTGCCAAATAAATAGTTCAGCCAATGGTGGTTATGCGATAAGTGGTAGCCGGCGATTGGTTGGCAGTCCGCCAGTGCGCGTCCATCACACGTTTCTTGTATCAATTTTATTGAGATCTCCTTGCAAGGTGTGAGGTGTCGCCTGCGCTCTGACGGCATACATTTGTTTGGTACTCGTATGATACGTCTAGAACGTCTACGTGTCTGTGGGGGCACTTCTACATGCTTGTACAGAATTTGAAAAATATCATTGATTTATTAATTAGCCTGTAGGTTAATGACCGCATAACCACTTGTGTACGTGTAATAATTCAGCCGTAAATATTACTAATAAAATATTGACCTAATTTTTTTTGAGAACAATGTACATTATGAATTAAATAAATATAAAATTAAATAAATAAATAAATTATGTAAAAATTAAATCACGTCAAAATTTATGAGTTTCCTAGAAACCGTCTATGAGTTCCGCTATGTATCTACGTGTTGGGTCAATCATCTGAGCATCTCGATGGTATCAATTTCTTTTATTATCTTTACAATAACCAGAAGTACCTGGCTGGAAGTGTCAAAGTCAACTTTCTCGGTTTTGATACTTACTCGCTCGTACAGGTGAAACTAGAACATAACGTATTATAACAATTAATTTCAAAATCGCATCAAGTTTGCATCGTCCAACAGTACCAAAAGTATGTGTTAAATGTCAGTCCAAAACCTCTCAAAATTAGTTGCTTAATCAAATTATATATTATAAAGTTGATAACTACATTTGTTACTGCATGGTAGCGGTTGAAGTTTTGTAATTAATGTTGTTTGGTGTAGGTAAACAATGTGGGTATCGTTTTTAAGCATCAATAAAATGTTTTAAGGATTATCTACTAATGACGGGTTTTGTAAGCAAGCTTTCATTTACAGATATAATTAAGTTAAAAGCTATTTGAAAAAAACCTTGAAGATTATTCTTTAAAACGGACCGTTAATTAGTCTCGTAAAATATGGGTACATTTCAAACAAGAGTAAGCGTGTAACGACTCAGAGTACTCGATTAATTAACACCACAGTGAACACACAATAAATTGTGCGCAATAAATATAAATAAATCCGTGTATCGCGGCGCCGGCGACAATCACTTGAACACATGTTGGAATCTTCGGCTCATTTTTGACACTTGGATTCAAAGTTAAACCACTATTATCGACTATTGCGATGTGGTGCGAATATGCGGGCAAATATTTAGTTCAGCCAACACATAATCATGTAGACGTACCTACTACTGTAGATATAAGTATATCTAAGGTGATAATATTATACAAATAGCTCAAAAGTAAAATATTAAATATCGTTCGATTCTGGATTGCTAATTTGTTTAATAAACATGTGCGCCGCCATATTTGATAAAATAAATATATTCAGCAATAATCACAACAATATCAGGAGCTTTAAATGTTATTTTGAGTAATAAATAGAGTCCGCACTCCGCACTCTCCTAATTATGGTTTTTAACATGGGTTATGGGCTTAACGTGTTTTTTGTAAAAAAGATGAAATAATTATTCACGAAGATACGTACGTATTACAAAAACCATGAGTACTTGTAGTTGAAATAATTATAAATTTTTATTTTAAAAGTAAATTTAAAGTTATGGTAGTGCTGTTATAATTTAGTATATAAGTAGTACGGTTACGGTAATAGTTTGGTTTTTTATTGCAAAACATTAAGATTAGTAAAATGAACTTTAAATACCTGAAACCTACGTGGTCACTGACAGATCGTGAGACGATACTGAGTGTCCTCAGGGACCGAGAATAAATTTGTAAATAATATGTTAAAATGTATAATGATATTCGTTAGCAAAATTACTTGATACATATTATATAGCATAGTGAATCGCGTGCCGTGCTCGCGGTTAAGATCCAGTCTCGTTTGAGCGCGCTGTCTCGTAAGTGAAGTAAGTCAGTCACCTCGCGAACTCCGCAGGCGACCAATGTAAACATAAATAAAAGCGAACGGAGCAGCCGACAGGACATGAGATGGTACCGATTGTGTTGTAGATAATCTCTAAACTCATCTAATTTCATTAATAGTATAGCGATCTTTCTCTAATGGGTATGTATAAAAAGGATAGCATTATATATTCTATCATTGTTTTACGAACGTAATGTCACGATTTTAGATGATATTATATTGTATAATATTATGTTATATAAGCATATCAATACCTAGAAGTGACGAGTAGGCAATGAAGGTTTAATATTCAACACGGCAGGGCGGACTGTTTACTTTATTGTATTATTACCAGTGGTGCTGTTACAGAACAGGACATATGGCTTAGTATTAACACGATGTGCACACATTTATTGTTATTAACATTTATTATGAAAGCGATCGAATATGTGAGTAGAATAGCTGAACTATCAATTCAATGTGACACGCGCGTCTACATGCGACTTGCGAGTCACATCAAGCCGCGAGTTAGTATCGTCAGCCGCTGACCTCTCGTAGACGCGACCTTGGGCACAGGATTCGGAGTAGTCGTTTAACAGATTAAATGGAATTAATACGAGGATTCGTATGGTAGCAGCCAATGATAACAATATAAACAAACATGCTCGACTCATCCGAGATCTTGTGAGATGTATAATTGTTATGTTTACTAAGTTAGAGATTTATAAATGAAAGGTGTCGAACTTCTCCACTTAAACTTTATGATAGGAAAAAACCATAAAATCTGCAATAAGGAAAAAAAACACTATTGATAAACATCTTACTTATCGATAGCCAATATTTATTGTTCTTGACTACCACTAAGTCTACATCGTGACTCCGTTGCCGTAGATTATATCCTACAATGCCGTAGACAGAAGTGCGACGAGTAGATAAAACAGTAGACTCTACATTTATTTATTACATGATACAATACAATTTAGCCATTATATATCCTTATTTTATTTGTACTTGGGTAGCATAACCGTTTTGTTTTAACTATTTACAATATATTATCAAATTGCATGTGTATATATCACTTAAATATGCACTTTAAATAATAATATAATCATTTAAAGTTTATTTTGACGCGTGCTCGGCTGCGTGTCTCTCAGGAATGCCAAGCACGACGGGCGTGTGAACTAATTGTGAATAATGTCGGTCGCCTTAATAACTTAATTGACCGTCGGTGCTTTACCCGACGACGGGAGTTTTATGCAACTAGAGTCTATAATAAATGCTCGTACCCTATTTTATACTGCGATTTCGTTATTTGTCTGGCTCATTGAAAACTGTCCTGCGGCATTTTGAAAAATAAAATTATGTTTTAATTATGTTTGTTTGTTGTAAAAGTGACGTTAGACGTTATAACAATTACTTAACTATTGTTACCTGTGTGTTGTAACAGAAACATTAATGGTTCATTGTGAAAAAATAAATGGCATTTCATCATCATCATCATCATTATCAACCATTTTTTGTCCACTGTTGAACATAGGTCTCTCCAATGGCAATTGGCAAATGGCATTTAAGTTTATTTAAAACTTTTCAAATTAATTTAACCTGAGACATCTTCATTGAAAATTATGTTACTTAAGCATTCAAGGAATACATCAGTAATAATTGTATTAACATTCATTAATATATAATACTTTTTATAGCTGTTATGTCTACAATACGAAAAAAATATATATTCAAATTTGAAATCTATGTCTTATATTGAAAGTCAGTCAGTCAGAACATTATCACACGAATTTGTTAAATAAATACATATAATGAAATATAACAACAAGTGTGTCCGTGGATTCCGCACTGTTATATAAGATGTCACGACGAGAATTGTTGCGGAGATATAAAAACGATCATAACATTTATATATTTTATTTGTATGTTGGTGTTTTATTTTGTTAATATGTTATAATTAAGTACTTAAGTCATTTATTTATCATTTATTTATCTGTTTAATTTATTAACAACATTGGTTTCTCCCGAAAATGTAAAATATTTTGTACAAATATTTAAATGATCGAATAAGATAACTTTAAAGTATTATAAGCGTTAGTTTAATAATATAAATGTTATATATTAAGGAACGAATCTTAAAAAGAGTAATAAAAACATTAAAGTCTATTTGTGTTTGTTTTATTTGAATCCTTATTAGTTTCTTTTATAAGTGGTCGAATTGACGACCTCAACTTTATCTTGATATAGAGCAGGCATTATGCGTAGGCGACGCAACTGAATACTGACCTTTTTTTAATGCTGGAAAGGCGCCTTCTGTGTTTCTTCCACGGTAACAGTGGGGGGGGGGGTATGTGGGGCTAGCCATATGTCCAGGGCGCCGAGTGCGCATCGGAATAGCCACTAAAAAACCAGTGGTACCCTTCCCGTCTTAACGGGGAGCGCCACGGGATCGCTTGCGCATGCTACCGTGACGCTCCGAAACTGAATACTGATCAGCCCTAACCGGTATTTTTACTGTTTGTTGAAATCAAAGTTCTAACATAAGATTAGACAAAATCACATCATAATGCAATTAAGTTACTAGTTAGCATCAGTAGGTATAATAAAATACCAGCCCTCCATCAGCTATAAAGTCATTATGTAATCAACAAGATTCACTCTTTCTTATGTATTTATAAATTAATTAATGAGATTTTTTTTATCTAAATAAGTTTGCCTCAATACGACGATTAGATCAAATGGTTTATCAGTAATTATGTATCTCTTTAAAAATGCGCTCAGAGTCTCAGCCCAACAATTTATTTACTAGTTACAGAGATACAGTGAATAAAGAAGATAAAAGAGTGTTAAATGTCCCATATTGTTATAAGTTATAAATGGATATACAGTTGGATGGATGGATGACTTGTAATAACGAGAGTCATAAGAAGACCAGAAGATGCTGGAGATAACTTATGCGACGTAAGGTGCTATCAGATAAATTAAAGATCCTGTTATAAATTGCAATATCTACAAATATATACTAATATGATAAAGAGAAAAGATTTTATTTTTGTTTGTTTGTTACGATTTAACTCAAGAACTAGATTACTAATTTTAAAAAAAATCCACCATTAGAATGCTACATCTTTACCGAGTAACCTTAAATGTAACCCAAGTTATCAAAATGTTGCCTATAAAAGTCATTATTTTGCCTGCGCTGCGAAAACTATTGACGATATTATATAAAATAGTTTTCTATATATTAATAGTACTTATGATTGCTCACAAGAAGTCCGCGATGGTATGTACCATAATAACCATTTTTTGTTTACATTATGAAGTTCAAATACGGGTGGAATCGAAAAGTGGTGATATTGGTATCATGATATTAATCCTTATCCATTTAAATGGTTTGATAATTAAGATGGATTATGTACGTCTAAATTCCACTTTAATTTATTCGGATTGGACTTTTCCTTTACCTAGATGTTGACGGGTATAAACATTCTCTAAGTAAGAAAAATGTCATGGTTTGAACAAACTGTCCTACGTTTAGTCTATTAACAAATACTGATTTACGTATTTACCTTACCTTTATATTTTTATATTTACCTTAATATTTTTTAAATGTTTGTTGCGGGCGAAGCGAAACGTGAAATATTTAATGAAAACGGTTGAAGCGATACCAGTGGTTGTAGATCAATTTATAATTATTTCCAAAATTGAGAAAAACATTTAAAAAAAATTAAATACATTTTCCCTTCATTTCTGTGAATAGGAGATTACGAGAAATTTTTATATTAGCTAAAATATTTAGTCAGAGAGTTTTCAAGTTTTCGTTGATGGAATAAAGTCTTCTGGGTATGTGCTCACATGGGTGCTCTAAAAAGTGATTTTCTTTATTTATTATTTTTTATTATATATAGGTTGGTAAGATACTTGCCTTTCACGCCACAGGTCGTGGGTTCGATTTCCACACAGGACAGACATTTGTGTACTTGACCAAGTGTGTTTGTCCTGAGTCTGGGTGTAATTATCTATGTATATAAGTATTTATTTACAAAAGAAAAGTAGTCTATGTAAGTATATCAGTTGTCTGGTTTCCATAGTACAAGCTCTGCTTAGTTTGGGATCAGATGGCTTTGTGTGAATAATGTCCCAGGATATTATTATTATATTTATATTTATTTATGTATATGATCTTCAGAAAACTGTATGTAAACAGTGCATTAACACTGAAACACATCGTTTAGCTTTAATTGGTTTACAACAAATCATTTAGTGCTAAATGAAAAAATACCTTACTTAATTTAATTTGAGGACATATTATTTAAGTATAAGCTGACGTACAAGTAAACAACAAACCCGTACAAATATCGCCATTAAAACCTATAATGTTGAGCATAAATATCATACGCAAGGACACGTATAGATAAAAGTTAATTACGCCACGTGTGCCCCAGACGAGGCAGTTTGAACTGCATAACTTAATCGTATGAATGAATGTACGTTTTGGATTTCACACGATGTCGACAGACGGTCCGAGTGGGCTCGTCCACGTCACTGGGACGACGCGGACTGCGGAGGCGGCTGGCGTGTCCTTCCAACGCACTACCCGTTATACTTGTCGCTCGAGAATATCTTAGCGCGAGTTGGCACCGTGACGTATGTCGGCCGTTTTTATAATAGTGGAAGTAATGTGGGGTTTTACAATCGACTAAAATTGCTTTGTTACTAAAAAAGGAAGAAGCCATATGAACTTTTGGCTTGTGTAGTTGTTATCCTAATGTCTTAAGATTTATGAATGGTGATCCCTTATTTAGTATTCAAATAATCTTAAGAAACAAATAATATTTTTAAAATTTGAGTGTTACGTTTGAGTTAATTGTTTGGCGCAATAAGCGATATCAAACAAGTCATTATAAATAAAAATTATAATTATAAATATTCCATATTGAGTCAATTTTTAAATATAAGCTATTTTGTTTGAGTATAAGATTTTAATGAACATATTTAGCTAGCTTACAAGGCCGGACCTTAACAGACCGTGGGGTTCTAGGTTCAAACCCGGGCTTGTTCATCCTTTCGTAAACTCGTTGGTCCTGCGCCTGTATTTCCTCCGGTCGTGTCGGATTGCCGTCTTATCTTATTATAAGAAATAAAGATTATAGAGAGAGCTGTATTCGTGTATTCACATGTGCAGTATATTATCTTCTGTGTGGCTAATATCGTCATTACACTGTCCGCCGCAGTTCAGTGGATCTCAAAATTCGATACAATATTTTATGCGCTTTTATTACTTATTGGCGACCCTTACTACACCTAAAGCGACTGCTCCTTTCGCTCTAGCACGGAACTGCCGTTGCTTGACATAAACGAGACAATGTGATTCATGAGTAACGTAACGAGTACGTGTTTATTTCTAGAAAATTGGTAGAGCTGAATATGGTTTAGGCATTATCGCAGGGGTTAAGGCTCTAATGGTTCTAATTATATGGTGGAGTATGAGAGGCGCCGAAAGACAATCTCGTTTTACTTTAATAAAGAGGTGCTGGTTGTGATGGCTTGGGGACGGTAATAAGGCGCAAGGTGTCCCGGAAGAGCGAGAGCGCTCTAAGTCATGATAATAGATTATTAAATATATTAAACGTAGAAAGTATATGTGTCAAATTTAAATTATTAGAAAGCGAATCCGATAATATATATATAATACACTTTTATCTTAACAATAGGAATTTAGTTGTGTTGTTTTGCATTTACACACACAAACAAATAGTATGTTTTATATGTACGAGTATAAGGAAGGTACTGGTTATATCATCACGGCGGGAAATCAAGACCGGTTAGCTTATAAACAAACTCATTTACCCAACGCGACATAAAACTGAACTATGTTAATTATGTTTCTAAACCCAATTGATGTTATAAATAGATAAATTCGAAGTTGATTTGAATAAAATAGGTTTTTTTAATAATGATGGCTGTATATTTTAATCTCTATACCAACATGGATTTTTTTTTTAAATCGGTTTTTGTAGGCAAGATTGGAAGTTATTAAAATATTAAGAAACGAGTTTCTTAAATATCAAAAGTATATAGTAATTACTTTAACTTAATAGTATATAACCACATTTTTGTATGGCGCGTGTTTCTTTGAGTATTATTGCTTGAGTCGTACATTTTACTGTAGTAAAGTAATTTATTTACATTTGTATATTGACAGTATTTTCGCGAATTGATGATTTCCAAGCAAGCGTGCGCTATTCGTGCGTTATAAATATGGCGCGTGAGAGTGATGGTTCGCGGATTGCACTTAGTTTTTCAATTCTGTCCTCATTTGGGTGCTGTGAAACGTCCATAGACTTTGTCAATGTAAGAAATATTAATTACTAGGACGGGGGACAAGAGTTATGTACCATATTTATGTCCTTTCTGTACCTATCATAATCGGTTGAGTAGTTATGACGGGCAAGCTGAATAAAGTAACTCACTTAACTAACAGTTATGTATATTATATTTCGTTAGTTAGGAAAACTTTTGGGAAGTAAGATGTCGTATGTATGTTGTCGTATGTAACTTTAGTTACGAACCAGAGTACTCACCCTTCAAACCGCAACACAACAATACTAAAGTATAGCTATTTAGAGAGGAACATGTGATGAGTGGGTGGTACTGGTCCGGACAGGCGGGCACAAGGCCCACCACCAAGTATCTAAGATGTAGTATTATGTACATTTTACATACATAAGTTCATCGTTTACTTCGACGTCAAATTTCGTTGTAAGTTTATTTATTTATTAGGAAGACAAACAGTTACGGAATTACTGCGGCCATTCATATATTTCATTGAGTGGCTGACTTTAATAATGTTACGTAACTGACCGATACTAGTCAACGTTTACAATAACGTTTGAAATATTATGAAATAATGCGATCGTTTTTCCTGAGCCGAATTAAGGAAAACAAACTACACGTCGATAGTTTCCCAGTTAGTTGTTTATTGTTTCGATTATAATCCATAGCGTAATGAAAAATAATTGTCACATATTGCTCCATCTTGACTTAGATCAGTTAAGGCGCTGTTACGTCGCGAGTTGCGTAACACTATCATAGTCTACATTGGGTTTTTTATAACATTGCGGATAATAATTGATTAGTTTGATAACATGTAGGTACGTGTATTGCTGTCCAGTAGATGCACGTTATGATTCAAAACGTATTTTTCTTCTCAGTTGTAAGCAACGTTAAGCGTGACTAAGATTAGGAAATAATATCCCAATAATTATTATATTGTGATGTTGATTTTTGCTTCCAGCGCCAAAAAAACCCACATCTCAGCACTCATGCGTCCACGTCGCGCGTCGGATTGAACTCATTACAGGTAAATTCACAGTTGTTGTTATTTGTTATCAGATTACCTCCTCCCTGGATTCCGCGCAGGGTGAGCGCAAACCAATTATTTCTCAATCTCTGGACATAACTGAGAACTATTCAGAAAAAACTATTTGTAAGCTCAATTTGAATGCAAAGTTTTACATGTAACGTCTGTGTAAACCTGTTTGACGCAAATAAGATTACATCTCTGTCTCTTTTAATGAAGTAGTTTCCGCTAGCTGATTCACCCGCGTGTTTCGGAGGTAAGGATGGCATAGGGTACGTATCTTGTCATTTTCTGTACCGCTGTATGATTTCATGATGATCGGTTGAGTGTTTAAGACGTGAAAGCGTAACAATCAAACAAACTCACTTTAGCGTTTATAATGTTCCTGATTGGATTTCCTACGCTTTATTTTTTTACTATTTTTAAAGGCAACATTATACTGGGAAATATTCGATGATTTATGAGAAATCCAAATAAAACCGTTGCTTGTATCATATAATAATATAGAAGGCATTAATTATAGCTATATACCGAATTAATTTGGTTTGTTATTTTTTTTTAAAGAGAATAAAATTGTATTTAACTAGTCTTAATTAATTTCATTCTCTGATTGAAATAAAACCATTTTGTTGTACATTACATACAAGTTGTACAAAAGGTAAAAGGTAAAGGTAAGTAGCAGACGCGTAACTCCGCCGACGCGTCCCACCCGCTCCACAAACGTTATAGGCTTTCTCATTTTGAACCAACTAGTGCACAGTTGGCTTCAACTTTTATCCATAATAGTTAAATATAATTTGACCGTTAAAAATCCAAATTTAAAGATAAAATACATAATTGTGGAAAACAGCAGCACGTGCCTGCGTGCATGTTCTCCACCATGCGCACCACACGAAAATAGTCGAGAACATAAAGTGCGATTAAATTGCGGTTTCATTTCACAGAAGTGCTTTAAAATTTAATGTGGACTCATTAATTATAATAATGTTAACATAATTTAATCATCAATTATTTTCTACAATAACTTCATCATAGTTAGTTATATATTTATAAATAAATCATGAAATAAATTAATTTTATCTGCATTTTTATGGTGTAATACTATAAAACCATGTCATCGTCGAGACAGATGTAAACTACTTAACTATTACCACAGATTAGTTCTTACGGCAAATTAATTACAGTTGATTTTTATTATATAATATCTATATCTAAAAATAAGGTCCTCCAGACCGATTTCGGCCACGGCGGCCAATCTCATGAGATTAGCCAACTGCGCAGGAGATATTATAGTGCACAAGTGTGTGCGCAAACACAGGTGCACTCTTTTCCTTAGCTCGCATAATCCGATGGGACGGCAATCCGACACGACCGGAAAGAGTTCAGGCGCAGGACTAACGGCTTATTTATTTATTTATTTATTAAGTTTGCTAGCGATTTTTACATTGGTCATTCTTTCATACATACAATTATAATATACCCACAGATTATGTAAAATCATTTAAAAACAAACACTACATGCTAATTAAGACAATAATTACTATCGCTCGCTACGAAAAGAAACGTGAAAAAACAAAACAAAAACTAAGAATGAGCAAAAGAGAAAAATCTTAAATTTGTTCATGCATCTTGTGTGCATGAACAAATCTAAGACCTTACAAATTCACACACTTTAAATACAAATTCACACACTTTAAATATAAAGCTGATATCTAAACATTTGTTTTAAGAGTAATAAAAATTAACACAATTTAAAATATATATATATATATATATATATATATATATATAAATTTTAAAGCAAAACAATCAACATAAAGACTAAAATACAATCATAACTCTATTTCATTAGTAACACATACATTAATTCAATCTTAAGTTAAAGAGAAGATAAGACATTCGATTTAAAGTTAAGCTTCTATAATTTGCATATCCGAGGGATGGTGGAGTTAGCGCCGAAGACTGTTCTGGCGCGTGGAGGCAAAAGAGGTGTGATAGCTTGACGCGGATATCTATGTGGCGCTTTGAAATTTATTTGTTCGAGTAAACTGGGACAATCTAAGCAATTAGTTAGTAATTTATATAGGAACATTAGATCAAGTAATTCTCTTCTTTTCTAAAGGCTCATCATTTTTAAAAATTTCAGTCTGTTTTTATATGTTACTATTGTTTTCTGTATCTTGCATAAGTAGGACAGGTGCCACATGAATCTCTTTTGAATACGTTCCAGTTTTAAATGGCGGGAAGCATAATGCGGGCGCCAAACAACACTACAATACTCCAGATGACTTCGAACAAGGCTGTTATAAAGACTGATTTTAGTTTTAAAGTCTTTAAAAGTTCGACCGTGCCGCATAATAAATCCTAACAATTTAGAGTCTTTACTTATTACGCTGGTTATGTGTTCCACGTAGGTTAGTTTTCTGTCCAATGTAACACCCAAGTCCCTTATAAGCTCAACTTCTTTGAGCATATTACCATTCAAAGTATATTGTGTTGGTATAATATTTGTCTTTCGGGTAAATTTTATATGCACACACTTATTACAATTAAGTTGCATTCCATTAGAAAAACACCAATTTGTTATTCTATTTAAATCGCTCTGTAGTAAAGTTGAATCATGTTGGGAACTAATTAATCTACTGAATTTTAAGTCATCAGCATACAGGTAAGGTGTTGAATGCTTAAAACAGAATACAATATCGTTGACAAATATATTAAACAAAATTGGCCCGAGATGTGAACCCTGAGGAATGCCTGACGTAATTACATTGGTTACAGAGCTAAAACCATTCACGACAACATAAAAGGAACGATCATGTAAATATGATGAAATCCACTGTAGAACTGGGCCTGAATATCCATAATATGATAATTTTTCAATAAGAACGTCGTGTGGCACTTTATCGAACGCCTTCTTAAAATCGGTGTATGTGTTGTCCATCTGATTCTGCGAGTCAATCGCTTCAGATATTGAAGAAACAAAACTGACCAGGTTAGTGGTAGTAGACCTACCGAGCAAAAATCAGTGCTGACGATCAGAAACAAAACGATTAAAATGCATTTGAATGAGCGGACAAACTAAGGATTCAAATACTTTGGCGAAAACCGAAAGAAGTGATATTGGCCTATAGTTGCGTATATCTTACTTTTGCTTTTTTCTATATAGTTGGAAAAGTGTTAACGTGCTTTCCGGGGCACGGGAGTGTACACACTTTCAACTTCCAGACTCCGGGCTGCTACTGAGAATTTTCTGACAGAAAACCCAATAACTATTTATTGGCCCGACCTGGGATTTGAACCCAGGACCACCGAGTTTGCGGCCTTATATCTAGCCACTAGACCAACGAGGCAGTCAAATCTATATCTATACTAATATTTATGGGTAAAGAGTTTGTTTGATCCCGCTTATCTCAGGAACTACCTTTTCATCAATTGATTTCAATGAATATCATAGAAGATATCACAGTTTTAAAGTAGTTCCGGACGTGGTAGCGAGGTCGGTCCCTAGCTCTGCGAAGTAGTAATGCCTCGCGGCTCGGGCGCGTGGTCGTCTACCTACGGAAAAATGCCAAAAATGATATAAAATGCTGTAAAACTGTTCAGATGAATTGGTTGAAACTTTAGCTACCTATAAATGAAAGTCTGTAAAATGATGATGATCGAAAGTTCATATGAACAAAACAACGTTAAAAAATGGAGAGACATGGGCTGGTACATGTAACAAGGACCTGGTAAGTCTCTGTCTGTATTTGTTTGTAATATATTTATGAAAAAATATACCTATGTAACACATATTTCTTCTGTTTTTCGGTACCTACTATATATTTAACGAGCTATTCCCCGCGGCTTCGCTGTAGTTAATAGGTAAGTATAGGTAAAGGATGAATGGTTGTATGGAAATCTGTGACTTTAAAGTAAGAAGCATTAAATGTCATTCTGGTTACAAAAAAGTATATTACGGCATTCTTTTCATCGGTGAACTTACAGTGATGAATAACACGCCGTACTTACGTTTTCATAAATATGTCATTAATTATAATAGATAGTTTTTAATAGTTTGACATATTTCGCCATTTAGTTGAGTAAGTTGTACTTAAGTATTAGTTTTCGGTTTGTAAATAACTTTGTAAGTTAAAGTTTATAAGTTACGTACGTATTTCGTTTCTTCGCCACGTTTATTATTTCTCATTGTTTTATTAAAATTATACTTAGACGTTTAGTTGATAATTAGTTTTTTTTTTAAATACACAGATTTACTTTTCAGTTTTAAAAGGACACAATTTCCTGTGAAGGTACCATTTGCAGTCGCAATAAATAAAGCACAGGGAAAGACATTTAAGTTTGTCGGAATACAATTAAGGGAATTCTGTTTCTCTCATGGCCAATTGTATGTTGCCCCATCTAGATCCGGGCTCGGCGAATATAAAACTAAAAATATTGTGTACCTATACTGTAATATTATAAGTCTGCTCTTAGTGATTTTTGCAAGTTATACGCGGGTGAAACCGCGGGCACAGCTAGTATAATATATATATGCAATAATTGATAATATTATATTATTTATGAAATAATACTGCGGTAAGTTGTCATAATTAATATATATTTATTTATATTGTTCGTAGTTCATTCTTCACTGAGATTCTTATAATTGAGTGCGCCTGCGACGGCGTCGACGTGCCACGCGACGGGAAATAACCGCAGTTGACCATACACATAAAATCTATTATTAAACTAATTATTCTTTTATTAATTAACTGTATTCACACTACAAATTTAAATATTTATGTGTGTATGACGAGAACACAATGATTTTTTTTTAAATTATTATTTATTTTTGCATATTATAATAAATAAAAACTTACTTTTACAAAAAAATATAATACGTAAATTGTATTATATCTATTTTGTACCAATATTATATAATAACCTCGATTTTCAACTAAGTTTTTAAAGCACTTTTTAATCGCAATTTTAACTTAAAATTTTCATTCGTTCGGAATGTAGACTATTGATAAGAAGGTACTTTCGATAAATTATTGAATTCATCTATATATCTTGCATGGAACGGATACTAACAATACTTACTAACAATGCTTTTACTATATAATGTGTCACAAACGGAATCATTATTGTAATCTCGTCCTCACTACTCAACGATCGTTGCTATAAGATTTTCTCGGAACACCGTTCGGTCACTTAGTTCTTTTCCGTTTTGGTTTTCGCATATTCTCCTCCTGTAATAAATCAGAAGCCGCCTGCGCAACTTTCGGTGACGCTGCCCTCTTATTGCAAGTCATGTTTATTGCTTATATTCTGTCACCACTTAAAGAGTTCGGTTTTAGTCATACGTTTTTAATGCATACATTGTCAAACGTAGTCGCATGACGCTATATGTCATTCGGAAAGTATTGTGAGTAGAATGTTAGGTCTATCGAACAAAATTAATATCATACAACATACTAGATATGTAACAAATAACAAACAGATTTATTGGTACCGAAGTAATTACATTAAAACCTTAAATAAATACAAATAATAATTAAAAATATTTACTATACAAATCGTGACCGCGTGGAATGGTGGCAAGAATGCTAGCAACATTTCCCCTTTGAATCGCAATTCCGATTCTCTGGGCGAAAAATGAACCAGCCCTCCTGTCACCAGTAGAGGCAATAAGAAGGGGTGTAATATTTTGGATGAATTTTTTTGCACTATTACTCCAAAATATATGTTAAGATATGTTAGTTTATCCATGCAAAAATAATGATTAGAAAATATTACACAAGAATGCATAATGCGGGCGGCGTGGCCTTAGCTACGTCGTCAGGGCTGTGGGGGGAGGCAGGGTCAGTGACTCAGCGGGGTAGCCCGATGACGTGCTGCGAAACGCCACGCTGCCTTCAAACACCGTCCATTTACCTCGTATTATATCAAACATGTTTGGCAGATTATCTAATTAATAAATGCTTAAAACTCACTTGCAATGTTATGTAGTTAAGCACTAAGTATATATCTATTTAATTTATTTGTATACGTATTTTAATATATTGATTATTGATTTTCGGTCCTACAACTTGTATTGAATTATCCGGGCCGTAACCCAGTGGTGTGGACTTCGATCACGATGATACACTTTTACCGCCGTACAACGGTTATCCCAAATATCTTTCACCGCGACCTTGACCGAGCACAAGCAAACAAACGTACACACATGCACACGTTGTACACGGTTGACGGCACGCATCCGCAAACGATTACTTTCCAGCAACCTTGTTAAGAGGCCAGTGCACGATTATTGCGCAACCTATGTGATAACGGTTCATACCGGTACAACGGAAGCTCAAGAAATAATCTATTAATTAACTTTATTTAATCGTACGTTTTATATTGTTAACAGATTACCTGTTTGCTGAACTATAACTTCTTATATTTACATGGTTACATGAGCACTAGCTCGTCAGAGCACAGTGAGATGTTACAGCAGTGGATGATGTAAGTTTACATGATGTGTATGTATATTAATATACGTTATGTCCAGTGATCGTCATTATGACAACTTATGAAATATTGCGATTAGACAAAATATAAACAGCAAAAAACGTGACGTGCCATTCTCGACTGGGGTTGATTCATAAGTGATTCAATCAATTAAGTCAGTTCGACAACCACATTACGTACCTACGTGACAGTCTCATAATCAGAGGCTTTTAAATGTTGAGCTGATGTGATTTATTACTCTTGTAAATATTTCAATATATTGGGCATTTTATTGCTCACGAGAGCGTTAGAATAATGATTCATCTAATCATTATGTATAATGTTTTAGATGACTGACAACCTTTTAATCTTCTTTAAATTCGATAAATATCAGTACGAATATTGTATTTTTTTTTTCACTCGCTGATCGAAACAATGTGAAAATAATTGTTGTAGTTAATTAGGCACACGAATAGTTTAGAATAACAACACGAAATATGTACTACTTCTATTATGTACAGTTTTAATACATGAGATAAATATACTGATCCGTGATGCGTCACTAGTATGCAAACTGAGTGCGCTTTCACCGCTCACTGGCGCTGTCCTTGACCCCCAACCAAACCTCGCCCTCCCGGAGTGCGTTTAATTAATAGCGCTCAGCGAATTGACAGTGTGCTAATATCACCGTACAACGCACGGGAGAAATAATTGTGAAATAAATATAAAGATGATAAATAAAATCAGTTACTAACCAGCTTTATCTTTAACATCGATATGTTTTAGCTCATATAAAAGGCTTTCGACACAAGCGATAGTCTAGCCTAGTAAAACATATTCCTCGGTAAAATAAATTGTAATTAATAACAATAATGTCGTCTAGATCGAATTCCAGCCCTGGTGGCGAGTATGTAGGAAACGCTATATATTGCGAAATGTATTATATATGTATTGTTGTTACCGAAGTGTTTGTACAATAATGTCTGGTCGTTTTTTATTAAGAATAACGATGCTAATAGTATGTCCACGAGTAGTGTCCTAGACAAACAGACTCGGCGACTTCACAATTATAGTAATAAAGTGAATAATAACTTTAGGTAATCAGAGAATCAAATCAGAGATATATATCAATCAAATCAATATCAGAGAATTTAACGTTGAATTAATCTGAATACAGAGTAATTTTAACAGACAATTTAAGATTTACTTTTATAAAAAGGTACCTAATTCCCTTGTTCACGAAAAACTGAACTATTCAACTGAATATTTGCCCATTACATAGTTTGAATATGACATGACATTATTGCAGGCAGTATTACATACAATATGCTATGTCGTTATGGTAGTAAAAATGCTTTTTAAAAAATGTAACTGGATCATTAAATATTAATATTAGAAGAAAATTATATTTTATTGCTTACAATTGAATTTAATTACACATATTTATTATTATAGTCTAAAACTAAACTAAATTAAAATATCCATTTAATTTTATTGCTATCAAATTTAATATTATTTTTTAACTTCTTCCGAATGACGCAACAAGATGGACTGTTGAAAATAATCTATAACAGAAATCAGAATTGATTGATTCTGAAAAGTCTCAATGCAGAGAGAAAAGTCAAAGTTAAAAATGTTTATTCAATATAGAAGCGTTAAACTTTCTTATTGATTCTCCAAAATCTACCACCGGTTCTAAAATAATATAATATCTGAGAAGAACCCGCGAAAGAAATTAAGCAGAGATTTTTTAATCTTAAGTTTTACAAATATACAATATTAGTTTTTTTTTATTATTTAAAATGGCCTGGAGGCGATCGTTTTATTCAACGCTGAGCACACGTTCTCAATCGCAGACAAGGACTGGTTATATTCAATTTTAGCTTAAAGAAAGCTCAGACGGTTTAATATGCAAATGATAACTAACCACAGGGATGTGAAGATTTCACTCTCTTTTCAAATTTGTTCATCGATTCTTTCGAATTTCAAATAAAGTTTGGAGAAAGTTTTAAGTATTACTGTTTATTTTAATCGATGTCACGACTCAACCGCAAGGTTCATCCACCCTCTCAACGTTTAGCGGGTCAGGTCCGAAGCTCGGCTCCGAGGAGCTCCCGGCCGCTGGTCAATTACCTTTCACAATTATGTTTATCTTGAACTTAGAGAGTGTTCATCGATAATGGAATTGATTAAATTGTGGTTTCGTATACATATAAGGTTGCGGTTAAAGTCTTCAATTTGAAGTCCGCTATGTTTTTGAAAGTTACAATTTGTTTTATGGAAACTTTCATATGTAACATATTAAACGATAGTTTATTTAAGAAATATAATAAAGTAAGCGCTAGTCACGTTTTCTATGATCGAGCGATCCGATGGTAGTTTAACCTTGTCCAACATTTGGTGAGTGGATAAAGCGTCGGCGCACGCGCTTTATTGACGTAGGTCGCGTGCTTTTACGATACCAAGAATTGAAATAAGCCGTTGATCTCATTAACACGAAAAACACTGCATCATTTAACCGCACCCTAAATTATACATTACTGATTAATATGTATGGATGAATCTGTGTAATTAATGCGCTACTCGTATATTTTACGCGTCTATTTCAATATTTACCTAATCTCGTAATAATTTATTTCAAACTGCTGGTTTGATATGCAAAGTTTAAAAGGCATTATTAATCTATTAAAAACGTATAAAAGTAATATGTTCATTATTCTGATAAGTATTAATGATTTGTGAAAGTCAAATTCAAGTAACTTTGTTTGATTACTTCCCATTTTTTTAAACATAGAATAGATTATTTTGGGTTATTTATAATTAATATGTATGCGTGTTTACCGCAGACATTTTGGAGATCTACAAACCACTTTTAATTAGTCTTTGTGTATCTGTTAGAGCGTTCGCTTTGAAACCGTCTTGACTAACATTTTTTTCTCTTTAGATATATCAAAAAATATTCATATACTTTATTTGTAGCTAATATCCGTTTCGAAATTATAAAATAATAATAATATGATAGATGCGTATAAATAGGCTTATAGTTTTTGAAAAAAAAATCAAACGATACTAGCAATAATACCAGTATGATTTTATAACACGATTTAAAAAAAAATGCACGAAATTTAACTGTATGGCGTTTTGCACCTTCGTATTTTTTTCATCACAGAACAACAGTATATATTGCATAAAGCTTAGAATTGTTTTAGAAATGTATCCGTTACAAAATATTCATTATTTTTGATGATCGAGCCACTAAAAAAGTTGGGCAATTTTTATAATAAGTTTTTTAGCGAATATATTTTTATTAGAACTTGTATTTTTCACCTAAAGGTAGTTTAAAATTAACTTAAATATATGTAATTTCATTTGTTACAATCTATATTATGATAGATTTGTTACCAAATTAAAAACCCAATCAAATAAATATATATAAAATAGAATTAATTTGATAAAAAATCATAATTTGAACTTGTGTTACTAGGTACTAACAGGTATGTTACATGATTACATAAACGCGTAGTTGGACTTTCAAGTAATTATTTTAATAACAGCGTAATGTGTTAGTCATAATACTAATAATATCAATATTACTGAGATTGGTAACGTAAACAATAATTAAATACATCGAAATGTACAAATAGGTAGATGTAGGTATAATAAAAAGCACTCACGACGCAGCCTGACCGCTCTTCCACCGACCCAGCACTGTGGTTTCGATGAAGAAGAGTATAAATATGTATCAGAGTCGGTCACGATTCGTTAGCACGATGCTCTGATTGTAGGCAAATGTCATTAGATTCGAAAAGTTGAGCTACCGCATACTTCCCTAGACGAAAAACGCGCTCTAGTCTGCGGCGGCGTCTGGGCTTGGATTGCCCAGATTGGATCGCTTTAATTAATTTGATTTCAATCTTGCAATTAATAACCTCTCATGATGATGTAATTTGATAGATTAATAATTAATTACTTTTAATTACTAATTTCAGAAAAAATCAGGTCGTCACAAAATGTTTATACATATGGTGAATTATATGATATCTTTAGTTTTGGTCAAGTCTAAATTTAATATATTTCATCAGGCAGAACATTGTATAAGTTACAAGCATCCCTCCAAAGATACATACATCTACGTTACTGGTGCTCTAATGGCTCGGGGCTACACACTAGCGAGAACGAGCGTATTCAGCGAGGCGGTTAGTGACAGTGCTTGCAGCGATTTCTTCGCTACAAAGTAAACGTCGTAACAAACAAAGTTAAAGCTGTGATTTCTCGTCGGAATTCTTTATGTTACTAACTACTTAAAACACCGATCAGACGACACCAGCTTACTGTGCACTGGGCACTGCCAAACGATGCGCGTGTGCATTACCGTACATTTCTACCGAGTTCTATCGATAAAGGTTACAAGATCGCAAGTTTGATAACGTTTTAAAATATAAAAAATTATCGCAGGAAGTTCTAAGCAAACAATTAAATTGGAAGATAAGCAGGCAGTGCTAATCTCTAAGACCTTACATCGTATCTCGCCCGAGAAATGTTGAAAACCGACTTACACTGATACGTTATATGAATGCTTTGTGATCCATTGTATTGTAATCACTGTCGCAAATCGCTTTCTAACATTTCGTTATCGTGTTCTGCGGTAAGTATTTTTGTAATCTCAAAGCTTTACAAATCTATAATCATCTTCCCATTCATAAACGACATATTGCCAGACCCGGTTCCGTCTTAGAAGGTTATCTTTATCTTTGGCGTTACGTGATATTACTTTTATGTTTTTAGACGGCTTTGTAACCGAAGGGGGTAATCAGTTCGGACTTTTAAAAAAAAGTTTAAATTCAATTTATAACACATACCTATGTTTATGGAAGAAACTATATATGTACGTATATTTAAATAGCTATCGATTCGGTATTGGTTATATATGCTATCTTTACTAATATTATAAATATGAAAATCAGTTTGTTCCGCTTCAAAAGATATAGGGTATATATAATAACTTTAATTATAGGTGTTGTATATATTGATGGTCGAATAAATTCATCATAGCATAAAAGCAAAAATAATTGTTTGTTTTTTTTCTAGCCATCATAACTTGACAATTATATTTATGTATCCTGTAAGAACAATGACTCTAAAGCTATTCCAAATTGCAAAGTAGCAACACGAATTAAACATTAATATTAACTTTGTAATACATTACGTATTTGGTAAATATTTCCGATTACATTTTTCAATTTGACACTACTGATGATGATGATAGACATTTTAGAGTATATTTTAAAAAACGAATGAAAAACAACGTGGTGCGTCTGGAGAGCTCTAGGCGGGTGCATACATCGATTATCTCCATTCTGATTATTTTAAAACAGATGTTTGTTGATGCCGTTTTATTCAAAATATTATCATGCCTTTAAACCTTAACTGAACTCATGCGAAGTTGCGATAGGAAGCTGGTATATCTCATAGATGTTGAGGATGAATCTTGCGGTTAAGGCATCATTTATATCAAATTAAACATTAATTTTAAAAACTTTCTTCAAACTTTAATTTAATATTGAAATTGTATAATATTCGGTATATTATATAACCAAAGCGAAATCTGTGATCTAAAATACAATTTTTAAATGGATAAGTGTAGCGAAACAGTCTAATGAACTGTGAATACTGTGAAAACACTGGCTGCATTGAACTTAACTATTAATAGCACAATAGACACAATGTCATCCTCGTCTTAATTCACTGTCAAAGGTCAATACTGTACAGGTCGCAGAGCGCGCTCATTAAAGCGTCGGTCGCACTCGCCCGGCGAAGTAGCGCCGCTATGACGTCAGACGCACACCCTCTGACGTTGACGCTTTCGTAACCACCGGATCTAAGAACGAGTAATTGAAGAAACACACATGTTCCGTTAACGGCAGAGTGTGACGCGGGAACATTTCGTTTCGCCATGTGTAATAACGGATCCGCTACCCCGTGACTCAACGAGTTTCAGGATTCGTTTGTTAGTGTTGAAGGTATTGTTGTAGATTGTATAAATCTGTATGAGCGTCATGAATACTGTTATTGGATATTGCTTTTGTATTCGTTTTGAACCATCGTGATTATGTCAATACCCGCCACATATTTTGTTGTTTTTAACGTATTTAAAAATGGATGGAATAATTATTGTTCTTATTTAAGGCGTTTTATTTCAAAAACGGATTAAATTATTATTTTTTGTTATATAAATGTACTACACAGTTTTTGTGACGATTATAATACTGTTTGTTTGAGAATAAATATAATAATATCACAATATAAGAAATAAAGAAAACTAAGTTAAATCTTTTTGTTATATCATTTGTATTGTTTAGCTTTAGACTGTAGATTGATGATGATATCCAAACGACCGATTTCGACCATGGCGATCATTCACTAGCGACACAGCACCTGAGATATTTCTCCTCGAGATATAAAGATGCGTAGTTATTGTATAAGATTCAAGCAAATCAATATGATTGCAAGAAGCTCATCTAGACCACAAACATTGTTCCATGTTATACCTACTAAATAAATAAAGGAATATTTTACACGAGACGGCTGTGACGTCGCACTCATTAATGAGTCATCGAGAAGTGTGAAGCACGAAGCTCGGTATGTATTGTAGAAACGATTGTTTACAATGGGGAGTTGTTGCGTGAACGCAACCCACAGGAATCTTGTTAAAAAAATATATGAATGGACTACCGTGACAATTGTTTGCAAGGATCCCGGTATACAGATGTGCAAGAAATAAAAGGTCGCTCGGTGATGAATAGCATCGTAAAATCTATTTGCGAAGTGTTGAGACGCCGGCGCTAAGTGCGTCAGTATTGTTACTCAGAAGAGGGGGCGGCAAACATTTGCTCTTTCGTGATCTATGACGTTCGACACATTCTACATCCCTTTTGTGGATTTTGCGAGTCGGACGATTTGATCTTCGACCACACCGCGCGGTGGAAGCCGATGCGTTTCGTGGTATTGCTGATTCAGTGGACGCTTGTGCGTTATTTTTTACTTATTTTTATAAAGTTAGGGCTTTACTTAATAGATTTGGACCCTTTTTTACACGAGGTGATAAGAAATATTTCTTTCTTGGAAACAGTAACAGATTATGCGTCAATAGATTCACAGACTGACAATAGTTAAAATTTGCATTTCATTCAAATAAAATAATACGTCATTAAATTAACAATGTTAAAAAAAACAATTTTTGAGTGAAGAAAAATTATCTTGCGTGTTTGATAATATTTGATCGAAACGTTGCTTCGTCGAACATAAAAAAAAGATATTATATAAATACCATGCACTGATTATAGTAGTACATGTCAATAGTAAATATTATAAAAATACATAATATTTAAACAAGTAAGCCAGCCAATTATCGGTTATAATAATCATACGTTTTTTCTGGTAAAACGAAGTGCTATTTGATTAATCTGTTAGACCGGTTGAGAGCGACGACGACTAAAATATTTAAAAATGATTGACAGCGATTTGGGCGGACGTACTTTTAAACCGGAGACAAAACTAATTGAGGGATTTCAGTTTCAAGAAAACGTAGCTTAACTAGATTAGACTTCGAGAAATTTCGGCATATTATTTTATTTGTTAATTTCTCGCATGTTTTGCATGACGAGCATATGGGCCACCTGATGGTAAGTGGTAACCAACGCCCATAGACATTGACATTGTAAGAGATGTTAACCATCGCTTACATCGAAAATGCGCCACCAACCTTGAGAACTAAGATGTTATGTTCCTTGTGCCTGTAATTACACTGGCTCACTCACCCTTCAAGCCGGAACACAACAACAACAAGTACTGCAGTTTAGCGGTAGAATATCTGATGAGTGGGTGGTACCTACCCAGATGAACTTGCCCAAAGTCTACCACCAAGTAAATTACCACCACCTTATTAGAAATTAATATTTATAAAATATAATAAATACATATTATCTTTTCTATAGAAGCTAAGTGACAGTCTGTAAATGTCGCAGGCACATCACCTCCCCTCGAGGAGAAGGGTTGGACCTCATTTCACCAGCCGCTCTAATGCGGGTTGGCAGACGCACATGTGGCATATTTTTATAAGACATGTGCTTGCCCGTGTTGGAACTACAAATTAGGTGTTCTAGACACCATTGTCTCAGGCAGCTCGGGCCATCGAAACTATTAAAATGAAAAGCTCGTTACTTTGTATATGTTTTAGGCGGTAAAATATAACATCTAGGAATAATGCAGGATTATGTTTTTATTTCCGTAGGTACATCTAGTATATAAGTTTTACTACCATAATTATAGTAAGTACGTATTTGGTAATGGCGTAGTCATGTATTAAAAGAGAGCCTGAGCCATTGGCAGCGATTTTGTAAATATACCTATATATAACCTGCCTGTCTGTCAGTATAGGAGCCCAACTGATGTGTAGATTATCAGAAAATTTACGAGTAAATATAACATTTAGCGCAAATATTAGAGTTTACAGTTTGTTTAACAGATAAATATAATAAAACCGGTCACGATTTATCGCGAAGCTTCATATTATGTACTCGCTGTAAAACCACCACAATCAAGAACAAAATATACTTTTATAGTTCAATATTATGATACGATTTTTATTTAGTTCTTTAAAAATGTATTTTAATATTCATAATGTTTGAAAATCAGTAAAGATTATATAATTATTAACGGAACAAAAACAACACATTGTCAAATATGCCTCAAACTTGGTAGACGTCTACATGGAAGATGTGGCACTAATTTAAGCATTTATTGTTAAACGACGAAGTCCTGAGTTCAATCCTGTCAAGAGTAGCTTGGAGTTTTGAAGTTAAAAGTGTGTACACTCGCGTAGCTCGGAACGTTCTGCAAGTCCTGCATCTGGACTTACCGCTAGTGTCGAATAACCTTCCCATCAAATTATGAGAATAAGAAAACAATGTGTCTGTGATTGCTCGCACGAAACGAAAAATAGAGCGAACGGTGGTTGTCGTCCCGGCATACGAGTCGGTCTTTCAACAACAACAAGTCGACACAATAGATGCTTCACATAAAAATACATGCAATACATAAACACGTGAAACCAAACGTATGATGGGGAGGATACCAATCGGGTTCAATCGGCAATTGGAAACAAAACTTATGTTTGGATAATAATAGTTGTTATTTTTATAAATTAAGTATTCATATAAGAACCGTTTATTTTTGCTATAACATTAATCATTATTAGTTATCAGAAAACCACAAATATATTTAGAATTAAAAACCGGAATTTGTTTGCGTTTTTTAAATTGATAATAATATTTTTACACCGAGTTTTATACAACTCTTACGCACTTGTAAAGGCCGGCGCCGTTTCCTTCCTTCCTCGATATTAAACAAGAGTATTTTGTTGATAAAATAAGAGTGCCCGTACAATAGCCGCAATGTATATTTTCAAACGTTATTTAATATTTTACGTAAAGAGAAATTAATGCGTCTTGATGATAATTGATTTCGGCCACGGCGGTCGCTGTTGATACAGGCTAGCCAACTGGTAACTCTTATTGACTCGAACAGGGATTTCAAGCTAGGGCATCCATTTTTCCAATCAGATCTCCATTTTTATTAGTGGCCACGGGTCCAACAATACTTATACTTGGTGGTAGATACCACCTACCACCACTCATCAGATATTCTATCGCAAAATAGCAATTCGTACTTACAATTAATATTTTGTGTTTCGATTTGCAGTAGGAGAGTGACCCAGTGTAAATAAAGGCACAAGAGACATAACATTTTAGTTCCCAAGGTTGGTGGCGCATTTGCGATTTAGGGAATGCTTAATACCTATTTTACAGTGCCAATGTCTATGGGCGATGGTGATCACATTTGCTATTCCGCCTACCTGTTTTATATAAAAAGGTCAGATTTAAATTCAAACTTTATTCAAGGCAGGATCTTATTTTACAAGATTCATTAAACGTAAGATTCTTCAGAGATGAACTAGCAAAAAAATTCAGTAATTTAATACGAATCAATTTAATCGTAATTTACATTAATAAATTACAATATTGTATAATTAACGTAATAGTTATATAGCTAATCTGTTTGAGGTAGCGCAAGTCGATTTATGTGTTCCCCTATATTTTTTCTTTAAATAAACAAATTTCCACGGTCGTAGGCTCGGTGGTATTGTTCGGCATTTAATGTACCATTTCCTTTATTTACTTTTTCAAACTATAATTAATATGTTTGATAGTGAATTGACGCACAACAGAATCGGTCACATTTTTGACATAACTTTTAATAATATCCTAATCGATTTAGCCTACATCCTAATAAGTTCGCGCGAACTTGACGTCAGAGCTGATTAGGATTGAATAACTCACGAGTAAGTGTCCACATAACACGCGTCATTGATTAATCGTCATGGTAATCTCGATACAGGAGGAGGATAACGGATGGTGCGTCCGACATACAAATGCCGTGAGCCTTGACGCATTATTACCGACTGTCGACGCATCGGGAATCTCGTCGTGTGCCTTACGACTCGCATTGCTTATATACTTTACCGTAGTACTCAAATAACAAACTTTTCTTAAGGAAACCAGCTTCTTTTTTTAATGAGTATGTTATATTTCCGTGGGTATTTCATTGTTAATATATTGAAAGGTAAAACGGATAACTTTTATATAATATTTTAAGATAAAAATATCCTCAAAAAGTAAATACGTATACTCTATGCAACCAGACTTGCGAGTAATATTGAATGGTCATTTTATAAGATTTAATTAAATGAGATGAGAATGATCAATAATTACCTGGACCTGTGTCGCAGGCTGTGCAGAGATAATATCTATCTCATTTAATAGAATATATTATTTTCTATATAAATACTAGAAAAGTCGCAAAATTATGAAAATGTAAAAATATTTTTATTGTCTTTCATGTTTTTTTTGTCTGTCATCATGATTTTAATATTTCCCCTCGTTGGTCTAGTGGCTAGATATAAGGCTGCAGACCCGGTGGTCCTGGGTTCAATTCCCAGGTCGGGCCAGTAATAGTTATTGGGTTTTTCTGTCAGAAAATTCTCAGTAGCAGCCCGGAGTCTGGAAGTTGGAAGTGTGTACACTCCCGTGCCTCGGAAAGCACGTTAAGCCGTTGGTCCTGCGCCTGAACTCTTTCCGGTCGTGTCGGATTGCCGTCCCATCAGATTATGAGAGCTAAGGAAAAGAGAGTGCACCTGTGTTTGCGCACACACTTGTGCACTATAATATGTCCTGCGCAGTTGGCTAATCTCTCTTGAGATTGGCCGCCGTGGCCGAAATCGGTCTGGAGGACCTTAATATTTCCCCCTTAAACCTAATATCACAAGTCTGTTAAGCAAGTTAATATATGTCATATTCGCCTCGGGTGTTTTTTTTTTTTAATAAGTCGATTCGATTTTAGCTTTAAAACATTTGGTCCTGCAGTTTATTTGGTTAAACAACATTCTTTTTCGTCCCGTTACCTCCATGATTCATATATTTCATTAGACAGAAAACGTAACATTATTGAGTTACTGTGTACATTTGTCAATGAATCATATTATACAGTTATTATCTATTAAATATTTCTTGCAATGCCTTTGCCAACTCGAATAAAATCTATTTTGATTTGATTTTTGTATTTAATTTATAAAACAAATCTATTTTTGATTAATAAAAAAATACGCGCGCCGGATTGAGAACTTTTTATATTTCATCTATAAATTATTTCTGATATTAATATTAATATCAGAAATAATATTAAAATGTTGTCAACATTAACTTATGCGACAAAGAGATATCGAAGGAAATTGGCGATCGAAATTATTTTTATTTTTTTCAGCGACTGCTGTGAAATGTAAGTGTTTTAAATATTTAGTTTTTTCCGTTTAATTAAATTAATTTTAAAACTAATGTCTACAGATTCGGCCAAAATATGTCTTTTCTTATTTCAAGTTATCACCAGTTCTGAATTTAGATTCTACTGAGATAGTCGACAAGAAAGTCATTGGTTAACTCTTTTCTCATAATGAAATCTAATTTAATCCTCTCTGACAATATTGGTTATTTCGCTATAGATGATCTCGAGAGAGATTTCCTTCGGGAGGTTTTTAATGAGTTGTGTTACAATATATTTACTTATTTTATAGTTGAGGACCTCCTTCGGATACTTGAAATTTAGGGCCAGAAATAACCATATCTATCTGAAATACTGCTCAGAAAGTCTAGATAGTTATAGTTTCAAAATATTCAATATGGAAGTCAAGCAAGTATTCTGTTGTAAACAGACATAAAATAAAAGTATTTTCATAATATAATATACCTCTATTAAGTAATAAAAGATAATTATGAAGATTATAAAATCCTTTGAAGAAACGATTTAAGTTGTTAAATATATAAAGGTGCTCAACGACGAATACTTCTTAAATAGTTGAAAAATTTGTAAGCTTCCAAATCCGGTTTCGTTAGAAATGTTTACTCTACTTTTAAAATCTAAAAGATCTTTATCACAGAAATGTTCAAGACGATTAAAATGTGTTTCGACCATTGTTGATTTTGTTTAGAACAAAAAGTACGAATGAGGTGGCACGGTGCTAACAATCGCAGATATCAGCTCATTAACGTTTTTTTGCGGTCACAAAGCCGATAAGGACCGCTCCACAGACGTGCACTGATTTGTACCTGCCTGCCCATTGAGTAACTGCACAGGAATGCAACAGGGGAGACGACCTGGACTCCATTGTATCACACAGCTTAGTTAAAACGACCAGCTACTTCACTTCATTTCTTAACATTTCAGAATTACTCGAATATTTTATGCGTTTTATTAAAACATATCTTCAATACTGACGAGACTGCCGATAGATTGTGATGATACGGTCGTTAATACTTAAGCTTGTAACTACAGGTCGGTCTCACTAAATATTTTCTCTTTCAAGTTCAAGTGCTTATTGTGTAGGTAAGAAAGGGTTGAATCTTCAGAATGAATCTTTAACGGAATAGACAACATTCCCATTGGTGTTTGGCAATTGTTTTGCACTTTATTTATAGACCTGTTAGTGTCTAGCCGCCTCTAAGCATAAAGGTGGCATTAGGAGCTTAGCAAATAAAAAAATACAAAGGGGTATTTTAAAATATTTCACTAATCACTATAGACAAGATATCGTCCTTCCGATAACTGTCACTAGCGGGGCAAGTAATACGATTCCTGGAAAATATGGTTTTAAACATAGCAGCCAAGTTGACGCTGCTTGTGTTATTATATATCTATTTACTACACTAAAAATATATACACACTAAAAGTATAGTATGATTAGGAGTAGCAATATAAATAGTCCCATGAATATTATAAAAGCAACTATCTAACGACCGCCACTCGCAAGTGCCCGCACAAAAAGTGAGTCTGACGATGTCGTGATTCCTCTGACACAGCTTTTTTCTTCTACCCGACACTTGTCAAGCTTTGATAAATAAGGGTAGGAAATGTTGGCTGTCTTATTTCCCTGTAAACTCTCTAAGAATAGTATTTAAATTATGCATTTATATAAGTACGTATATTTACTTAAGCAATTATTGTCATTCACAGAAAGAATGCAACGAAGCCTTAAAATATCAAACACACAGTTTAAATTAGGCGC
Organism: Nymphalis polychloros; assembly: GCA_905220585.2. Classification (NCBI taxonomy): domain Eukaryota; kingdom Metazoa; phylum Arthropoda; class Insecta; order Lepidoptera; family Nymphalidae; genus Nymphalis; species Nymphalis polychloros. Next base: position 13,114,759 of record HG992255.1, on the reverse strand, counting down.
TAAATTAGGCTGAGGAAAAAGAGATAAATATCCACAAAAATCAATTGAATTACGACATAAATTGTATAACATTTTTTTTAGAAGTTTAATAATCTAAAAAAAGAGGAATATATTATAGAAAACTTTTTATTAAACATATACATGAATAATTTATATTGTATTCGTCTAAATAAGCTTATAAAGCAAGTTTATATTGCACTTTGTTAATGCAAACATGTTTTTACAGTTAATCGTACGTGATGTGAAATAATGCGTGGTCTACGTGCAGGCAGCTGATCGGCAGGCGATGCGCTCGCGCAGCCGTACGCCGAGATCATCGATCGTAATACAATTATCTGTACTTAGCACTACCCCACAGACACAAAGATACACATTCCACCTTAAGAATTTCCGGCGCACGATCTGTGTCTCACAAATGTAAGTTCTTAAATTTAACAAACTACGAAATCAGAATATTTTATAACAAACATACCTTGATAAAACTTTCACGTTGGTCATTTTACCGATTTATGTATTTATCTATTACATAAAAATATACATTAAACTTGTAAGCACCGTCTTTTATTTCATCTTTTTCTCGTCTTTAAACTGCTTCAGAATTCAGTACGGTTATCTTCTGACTTTATTGATAAACGCCATCGTAACATAAATATTTTTTGCAACTTAGTTTGCAAAAATATTCATAAATAATATCCTCGTGAATCAACCTGTTGTATTGGTGAGAACGGTATGGAAGTCGTCCTAGTAGTACCTAAGATTGCGTTATTCCGACGTTGGACTCCAATTTATAGATTACCCATGTAGACAAGTTTACATTTTTCATTAAATCATGCCGTTTGCTGGCAGTATCTATCTTCCTTTGAAAAATAATTCAAAAACGCAATGCCGTTATAAATGTTGTAAATTATTAAATATATATAATCTCTTTATTAAATACTGAATGACTTGTATTTACAGTGATAGACATTGATCCTTACCGAACTTAACTGTAATGCACTTAATGTGTGGTTTACATTTCTGAACTGTAAAACCAATACGTTTAAATTATCATTCATCTAGTCACTGCTGTTAGAAATAATGACGAGAGAAAATTCGTTGGCTATTTTTTTTCGCTGATTCTAATTTATATTTAGTTGAATAGAAAAGCTAAAGTTTCTCAAGATATCAAACGGACTTTACGTTTGCATAACTGTAGTATTTCGTATTTTATTATATTTATAGTTTTGTAAGAGGTATAACATAAACGGCGTTTTTATTTCAGTTTACAGAGGGCAACGTTTGAAGTACAAGTAACGGTATGTAAACGTCTCCTCTCGTGTAATTCTCTCGTGAAATCCAGATTCTTGTGTGTTCCCCAACCCAATTAGTTAGGAGTACACATTTGAAATAACAATTTTCAGTTAAGATCTACGTATTGTATCCACTGTGACGTCTCGTATTCTATTATCTGGCCGTTTGATAAATTAATACATTTACAGAAAACAAGCGCACCATGACGCGATGAGGCGCTGAGTCAGCGAGCTCCGTAGACAGATGGTTGCCATAGTTGTTATTATATTGTAAGGAAGGACATGTAGCTTTATAATAAAACGTCTAAATTATGAGTGACACTACAATTTCGCTAGCTTATTCTTAAGCTTATTAATATTTCGTAGAGAAAATATAAAAATAATTTCTAAACATTTAAACACAGGTTTTATTTTTGATTGAAATAATGAACGTACGTTTTTTTTAACTCCATAAGGTGTTGAATAAATGATCAATTAAAAAAGATGTAATAACGGATTTGTGGTATCTCTTTTATGAATATATCGAAAGTGGATATACATGTAGACGTTGCGGTCGCGGCTGATGTACTTCACCTGTGGTTTGTGTTACTGTGTCTCGTGACGATATTTAACTAAAAAATGGTCATTATAGTCCGTTACGTTATTTTTATCTCGATAATTAAAGAAGATGTTTGCGTTCGCTGAGTAACGGTTAAACAATAAATAATCGGACATAATGAAGACGTAGCGCTCTCAGGGCATTCAACCTGCTCGAAATTATATACATGGATCTATCTATTAAATTAATAATGTTAAAAGTGCTTGTTATTACATATTAGTAAAATACTGTTCTTACACGTTGGTGGTGTTTTACACGGCCGTGCCCAGGAAAGTGTCCAAATAAAACAGTTGGCCCTGCTTGACTCCTCTGATCATTCTTCGGTCGTATCTGATTGCTATACCATCGGCTTAAGATAGTAATCACATTCAGTTATCGTTCATTACCTGGACCGGCCTGGCTTGGCCGTACGTCGTAGACAAATTCGGTGGATTAGATTATAAAGCTTAGTTATAATTTTGAGAAATCTTAACGTAACTACTAATGTATCGTGTTAGAAAAATGGTATTTACTCGGTGGTAGAGCTTTGTGCAAGCTCGTCTGGGTAGGTACCACCCTCTCATCAGATATTCTACCGCAAAACAGCCGTACTATGTATTGTTGTGTTCCAGTTTGAAGGGTGAGTGAGCCAGTGTAATCACAGGCACAAGGGATATAACATCTTAGTTCCCAAGGTTGGTGGCGCATGGGCAATGTAAGCGATGGTTAACATTCCTTACAATGCCATTGCCTATGGGCGTTGGTGACCACTTACCATCAGGTGGCCCAAATGCTCGTCCGCCTACCTATACAATAAAAATAAAATAAATAAAATCAAAACAACTCATTTTACGATTTGAAGTTGAGAGTTGATTTCATATGAAAATTCAAATTTCGTCGATTAGTTTCTTCCAAATCATTTTATTTATTTAAAGGCTAAATGTTAGCTATATGTTGGATTTCTATAGGTGGCTTCCCTTGGTGCGTGCAATGCATCGGGTCGGCTGCGAGAAATGAGCTAGCTCGAAGAAAATTACGCGTCATCTACTAGCGTGGTTTCTTTTCTTTGTTTTTGTAAATTATATAACTACTATTACTAAATATATGATACGCCCTTTTTTACTTTACATTTTGAAATGATAGCGGCCGTGCGTGAATACAACGGATAATCCCGCACCGTGGTAAGCCGCCTCAAGCTGCTTAAAACCTTTAGTAGAACATTGAAGTCTTATATTATAGTAATAGTACGATATTATATCTTTACGATATTTTTCGGCTAAGGTGACGCGCTGTAGTCAGCACGTACGCCACGTGTTGACATCAGTGGGTATATTCGTTGCCGTAACGTATGCGCGCTACACATCTTAATGGACTTATGACAAAAGAAGTGGAATTACACGTCATCGGGTTCTCATGGGTACCTAGAAAATAATTTACTCAATATTGTCGTTTTGACATATTGATTACAAAACACGAACTGTTAAAATGGGAAACTGTCCAGTAAGGAGATGAGTTCTATTATGAAACTAGTCTTACAATGCACATGTCTATAGGTGTTAGTGACCACTTACCATCAGGTGGCTCATTTGCTCATCCGCTTACCTATACTATAAAAAAAACAATGCAAGCGAATCAGCACCAATAATATATCAGGACTAAGTTATTCTCGAAGAATATTGTAGAAAGTATTGTAAATTTTTCCTAGTAAAAACTTTTTTTTCAGTCAAGGCTTGTAGATCCAAGGTTTCCAGGTTACGGACGGTTCGTCCCCCCACCCGCTGTGTACGCGACTGACGTCAAACACGTACCGAGTTACTCGCTTTATGCTGTTGGCATCATTACGTGACCCCGGTGTTAAACAGAATTGATCATTAAAAGGCTTTTGGAGCTCTATTTTTATTTCTAGTAATTTATTTATTTGAAATTACACTAACAACATAATATATTGTCACAGCACAGGATGTACAGCAGGTTAAAAGCGTGCAAAGACCTTAGCATTATAACTATCTTTTCTAGGCAAACTTAACTATAAAAATTAAAGAAATAGGGTATTGGAAGCTTAGAAAATGATAGTTAAGCTCCTAGACATTGTTAAGAGGTAGATTAGTTAAACAATTTACTTTCTTTTTCTTTCGAGTGTGAAATCAATAATAGGAGAAAGTACGAAATCCGTGTGCATACATATGTATTAATATAGTAAGTGAAGCCGCTAAGCAACGTTTATAAGTCCGGCAGTTGCTTAGCGGCAGTTTTTACAGCAGGCTGACTGCCTCGTTGGTATAGTGGTATATAAGGCCGCAGATCCGGTGGTCCTGGGTTCAATTCCCAGGTCGGGCCAACAAATAGTTATTTGGTTTTTCTGTCAGAATGTTAAATTCGCAGTAGCAGACCGGATTCTGGAAGTTGGAAGTGTGTACCATCCCGTACCTCGGGAAGCACATTAAGCCGTTGGCCCTGCACTTGAACTTTTTCCGGTCGTGTCGGATTGCCTTCCCATCGGATTATGAGAGCTAGAGAGCTCTCCTGCGCAGTTGGCTATTCTCTCTTGAGATTGGTCGCCGTGGCCGAAATCGGTCTGGAGGACTATTATTATAAGTACGGCAGCAATAAAATAATTTTAACAAATGTCAAAAAAGTCTAATGCCTTCGGCCTAATTGCATTGGTTTGGGTTGGAGCTAATAATTGCGATTTTGAGTAGAAAACTACGAAAATCGTAGTACTTAGTTGAATACAAAGTAGTACGAGTAGAAATGTTAACTTAGTAGCGATTATACTACTACTCAACTAGTAGCGTTTAGCATGTTTTGTTGGCCCTGACTACTGTGATATTGTGATCGTATTGCTTCTGACAGCACGAATGTCAAAGTATTTATCGACTTTGTAAATTATCGTTTTAATGTTCTATATATATATATATATATATATATATATATATATATATATATATATATATATATGTCATTGAGACGTATTACAAATAAGTTTGTCCGTTTGGTTATGAGAGTAAAAGTAACAACCCTTAAATGTCTCAATGCGGGGCAGGGCGTCCTCTGGGCAGGGCATGTAAGCTTAATACGAAGTTGTCAATGAAAACTTAGTGGCGCTTGCCCGGTTATAGTCGCGTTGGAGCTGCAGATAAAATTGCGCAGCCTATACTGCTAATCATGTTTAAATCAACTAGAATACTAACTGTGATTGTACCACCGCAATTTTCATGAATTTCTGTTGTATGTGGTGGTGGCTGGTATCATACATGCCAAATATAAATTATTCATCTTATAGGTACAAGTTACACAATGTATAGTTGAATGTAGTATATTGAATTATTATTGACGTCACTGAATCTTTCTTGTTACTACATGGTTGAGTCATAGAAAACTAAAACTACTTAATGTAAATCGGTTGTTTCCGTTCACAATTGGTCAGGAACCGCTTACAACGCCTGCGGTCGGGATGATACACTCGAGGACGGATTATTAATAGTAGTAGTTCCGTCTTAAATTACGTTGAGATTGTTTTGTTATTCGTTATTTATAACAATACTGTCATAGTTCGGGTGAAGGTGAGGATGACTGACTATGCGTAGTTCGTACGGAATCTAGGACTCCCAGAACCTCGGGTTTTTGTTACGTCAATTACATATTATTCATGATTAAGCTTAAAACATTTCTATCCTTTTGTGGTTTGATTTCTGAACTTTAGACTAATCCTTTATTTATAACTACCACTAGAATCACCTGCTTGGTAAATTATATTCACCATTTTCGAAATTCTGAAAAAGAAAGTGTTAATTATTTTACTGAAAATACATTCCAAATGGTTTGTGAGGTACAAATAAATGACTCTGACTTCTTAGCCAAGCTATATGCTCTATCATAGAAGTCAGTGTTTTACAGATTAACATGATTCATAACCAGTCAAGTAAGTAATTTTAACAGAATGAATGGTTGTTTTGAATTAGGTACGAATACATACGAGGACTTAATGTTATATATGTATGTTTATGTTGCGTCTTTGCGCTTGTACGAATTAAAAATGTTTGAAAATTGTATATTACTTAACAACATATGTATAGACGACTAGCTGTGCCCGCGGTTTCACCCGCGTATAATTAATAAAAATATAATAGATAAAAATCAGCCTAGAACTTTCCTCGATAAAAGAACAATACAACACAAAATTAATTTTTAAATTTGAACCAGTATCACCAGTAAATCAAACAAACAAACTCTTCAGTTTTATATATTAGTATAGATAAGGACTTTATTCCGCCGCTGCACCACTTCGAGTTGGGAGATAGACATGTGGCAAAGTTTCATCCGACATATGTGTTTCCTCGCAATATTTTCCTCCACTGCCGAACTAGAGATGTAAACAATATATATAAACATATGGCAACTCAGTGGTGCTTGTCTGGGTTCAAGCCAACAATTTTGGTTAATATTCACGTGCTCTACTTAGGACTCTTGCACATACTACCTTGAAACTGACTAGCTAGGATTTTTCCGGGAGCAATGTCCATTTTGGTTCATAATAGCAAATTGAAATAAAAAAATGTTCTGATAACAAAACTTACTAATACCCTATTGCTGTGCTGTCCTTGTAACCAATTTTAGTCACGGCAGTCTTTCTATAATATAGCGATTAATAACCAATTGCGCAGAAGATAATGTAGTAGGTATATATGGGAATAGACAGTATACCACGTGTGTGCACTCTCTGTTCTCTTTCTATTATGATCCAATTGGATGTCAAACAGAATCGATCGGCGAGAGAACAGCCGCGACACAACGCTTTTTTTAGGTGCTTTTATAAGTGCAGAAATATTGTTTTCATTGCTCCAAATCGGTTTTGACCTCTGGAGCTCGACCTGCGGTCTTATATGTAAGATAGCAATAACGAAGCAGATAAATAAATTAGATTGGATAAATACATGTTAAAAAAAAAAAAAAAAGCCGAGATGGCCCAGTGGTAAGAACGTGTGAATCTTAATCGATGATCGTGGGTTCAAACCCGGGCAAGCACCACTGAATTTCATGTGCTTAATTTGTGATTATAATTCATCTCGTGCTTGACGGTGAAGGAAAACATCGTGAGGAAACCTGCATGTGTCAAATTTCACTGAAATTCTGTCACATGTGTATTCCACCAATCCGCATTGGAGCAGCGTGGTGGAATAAGCTCCAAAACCTTCTTCTCAAAAGAGGAGAAGAGGCCTTAGCCCAGCAGTGGGACATTCACAGGCTGTTACTTTATATACATGTTTATCCGAACTATCGCGAGCGTCAAATCACACAAAGATGTCGTGACATAACAATAAGGTGATGTAATGATCTTCATCAGCGGTAATCCCAGTTAGAATCATTACAAATAATACGACGAAATTGTAGGTTAGATAGGATAGGTTAGCGATAAGCAGCGAGTTACGTACTCATTTGTATGTTTATGATCATGCGTAATGTGCGGGATATTACCGGTGGCATTTTTCTAGCTCAATGGAAATTATTTAGAATAATTAGTTTTGTTGTTGTTTGATATATATGTGACGATAATGGAAGCAGAGATTTGCCCCCTTGGTCGAGGCGAGGCAGAACCTAGTCCGCAAAATCAGTCGTGACGTCTCCCTTCGAGCAGTCATACGCTAATCAGATGCAGAGCTTTACATACAGGACTGCAACCTGCGACCTGCAATCTGCAGGTGTGAAGGCTGTATTCTCCTTCCGTAAGACCGTCTTGGAGACGGCGGAGCGGGATCGAGAAAAAAATTGCGACACGTGTTTTTTCTTTTCATTTGGGCGAAATGACCAACCCTGGACAGCCATGGGTTATAAATTACATTTCTGTCATAACAAGGATCGAATCCTTATGTCCATAGTTTCGGCACACAACAGTTACACAACATCAATATAATTTATGCAATATAACATACGTGTTTTCCTGTTTTCTTACATAATTAACGGTAAATTGAATGCCACGTATATTGAATGCCACTCTCGACCTTAAGGCGGGTGGCATGCCGCACGCGACGGCGCCGCGCTGTCTGCCCGAGCAGCTTGCGACAATGAAACGATATCATTGTTATTATTACTAATGCGTAATTACGTCTGCGTAGGTGCGTCCGTATTAGACGCCGTCCTCTCATTACATATTTTATCGCCATACATTAAGACATAACATTTTAGCTCCCGAGGTTGGTGACGCATTGATAATGTAAGAGATGGTTGATATTTACTATTTACTAAGTACCAATGTCTATGGGCGGTGGTGACCACCTACCATCTGCCTACTTACTTTGAATGAACACTTGAAATGTTCATGTGCTTAATGTGTTGTTAAAAAGCTATTGTTGTTGTATATTTTAACAACAAATTTTAACAAAATTAAGCAAAATTAATGTCTTTCTAAATCTTCATCCATCTATAACAGGCTTAAGAGAGTAATTAAAACACAACTTTGTATATATGATTATATTATGAAAGGACTACAACCGACACACAAAAAATGTATATTGTGTATTATATAATTTTTTCATTACAAAAGAAAACATGTAAAATATAGATATGGCGAATGTATCATAACATAATACAATAATGTGATAAAATGTGATACTCATTACATTGATACAAATTTATTTTGTCTGTTAGTCGACTGCATAGGCAGGCTTTAAGGCAATGTGATTTCACTACAGGATAAACCGTTCGAACCGTCCCGGTTGCGATGTGCTGAATTGAAAAGATATGGTGATTGTGATAATACCAGCTTATGAATTAACAAAACTGTTTCGGAATTTCCTCTCGTCCCATCTCTGTACGCATAAATTTGTGTTTTAATTAACAGTTTCAATCAACACATAATTGATATGTGGAAATAATAATTGGCAAGCGTGTTAAATAATAGACATTATTATTGTTTTCAGGTTTTCCATTTAGTCATACAAATATGTACTAGTAATAACTTCTAATGATTACTTTTTTATTATTGCGTTGATGCTGAGCCTCTTGAACTTTACAACCAAATACAAATTAAAAGTATACGTATTCAAGTAGGCTTTCATCGGAACTTTTGAATCGTCATTTCATGTAATCATTATATTACGAGATACGCGAGATAATATGATGTTTAGGTTGCTGCGGTGCAATATTTTTGTGTCATTGATATATGTATGAAATGAATGAAGGAGACAAAGAGACATTCAGGTCCGGCTTAAAATCAATCGAGTCAATGCGTCGGTGTCATTATGGGCACAAGGGTCATAATATCTTCTTATTTAAATGAAATTATGGAAAGGAGTAGTCAGTAGTTATTGAGTTTCTTGTTGGTTCTCGTTAGAATTTAGATTTCTAACAGTTGGTTATTATAATCTTATAACATAAATTTTGAAAAATGCTTGTACTCTGAGCATACTTAATAAATTATATTTCGACTTAGATATATTGATATTTTACACGTACAAAGCGAATTTGATAAATTATTATATGTATAAATACTAACGAATAAAAAGTTAAGTAATTAGTAAATAGAGGTCGGTTAATTATTCCATAATGGTTGCGCAATAGGTGGCGCCTAGCTAGCGCTACAAATGATGTAAAACGGTCGACACTTTCGTCATTAATCGTACAAATGATACTGGGGATGACGAAACGCCGACATCGCCAATCGATGTAGAAAGGATCGCGCGACAGTGGCGTGATTTTAAATTATTTGCATTTTGTGGTCTGTTAAGCGTAGACTTCTAACGCAAAACGTAACAGTACTTGTACTATATGTTTTCTTTAAAAGCATCTATTGAGGTGTCACATTAGTATTTATAGAATTGTAAGTGGTCACCAACACCCACAGGCAGTGGCATTGTACATTTCTTTTAAAAATAACCAACCTTGAGAACTAAAATGTTATGTCTCACTCACCCTTCAAACCGGAACACAACAAAACCAACTGCTGTTTTGCGGTAGAATATCTGATGACTGGGTGGTACCTACCCAGACGAGCTTGCACAAAGCTCTACCACAGAGTAAAGGTAAGTGGTCACCAACGCCCATAGACATTGGCGTTGTAAGAAATGTTAACCATCGCTTACATTGCCAATGCGCCACCAACCTCGAGAACTAAGAAGTTGTGCCCCTTGTGCCTGTAATTACACTGGCTCACTCACCCTTCAAACCGGAACACAACAATTCCAAGTATGAGTATGAGTGGGTGGTACCTACCCAGACGAGCAAGCCTTACCACCAGTATAGTGATAACATGGTTTGACGGAGCTCTAATCACGGGGCAAGAGAGATCTCGCTAAGTGTGTTTCATGTAGCACTTTGACTTGATATACATACGAACGCTTAAACGCTAAAGACATGTTATCAACATATTTTGTATATAAGAGCCGAAATAATCCAGTGGCTAGAACATGTGAAACTAAACCGTTTGCGGGTTCAAATCCAGGCGTTCACTACTGAGTTTTTGTGTTTAATTTTTATTCATAATAATTCATCTCGTGCTCGGCGGTGAAGTAAACCTACATGAGTATTGGATGATAGTCCCCGATGTCCACTAACCCGCATTGAAATAGAATATAAACAAAGTAAAATACCTCAACATTATATTATTATCTGAAAACTTTATCAGACGCAATAATTGTTTTCGTCTGAAAACAACTGTGTAACACAACAATTAACTCACTTCAACACTACTTCAATTCGGATTTAAATAAAAGTAATTATTGCTTATAACAATATGATAATTATAATAATAATAAAAATTCCTTGGGACATTACAATATGATCATACATAAGTAATGTTTCACCGAAGGCATGCGCCACGTTGCATTTGTCTAATAAGTTCCTTGATATATCCGTCTCCTCGGTCGTCGGCGTTACGAACTTACATACGTCCAACGTCAACCTCCGTAATTCACAATCAAATAACCCGTTCACAAATATCATTGACACTATTATATATTACACAATAACTATAATATATTTATATCTAAACCGAGATGGGCTAGTGGTTAGAACGCGTGAATCTTAACCGATGATCGTGGGCTGAAGCCCGAGCAAGCACCACTGAATTTTCTGTTATATGTGCTTAATTTGTGTTTATAATCTCATCATTCATCTAGTGCTTGGCGATGAAGGAAAACATCTTGAGGAAACTTGCATGTGTCTTATTTCACTGAAAACTGCCACATGTGTATTCCACCAACCAGCATTGGAGCAACGTGGTGGATAAGCTCCAAACGTTCTCCTCAAAAAAGGTGAGGAGGCCTTAGCCCAGCAGTGGGACATTCACAGGCTGTTACTTTATAATACATTTATTATTTACTAAATAAAAACAAATATTTTGTTTTATTTTGAAAAGAATCAGTGAGACTACTTTTATACCGTTATTTTATAAGATTATATTAAATGTAACGTTACCACCATTTGCGGATATAGACTCTATCAAGAAGAACAGGCAAGAAACCCAGAAGTTTCTGTTTTAAACTAATTAAATAAGATAGATTGTTAAACATATTTTGCAAAAAGTGATATCTAATAAAGAATAGCTTAATTAAAATAATTAACAGATAAAAAACGAGTTGCACGGCCTATAAATATAAATGGCAGGCCGATGGAAAGACCTGGTCTAGACGTAAAAAAAGCAGGGTCCTGACGCCTGACGGCTGCGTCACCACGGCGCGCCGGAGACAAGACTAGAGAGATGGAGTGCAAAAAATATTACAGGTAAATATTGTTTACCAGTTGTAGAGTACTTACATTAAGTTATATCTTGCGTGTTTCTATTTGAAATAAAGTTTTTTCAATTTAATAATCTCAATATCAACAAAATTGCTAAATAGTCTTTAAAATAATTCTGAACTTGTGGAATTCTCTTCTCGAAAACCAAAACCTGTAACCGGCTTAGGATGATATTTTCTATCAAAACGCAAGTACTCTCACAGATAAGTGATGTTGCGATCTTCTTAAATCAACGACACTTGAAATCAACCAGATATTCTAAAGGGTACTTTTTCGTTCAAGACTTTGATTCAAATCTTCAAAAGATGTTAGGAGCCTTGTGTGCCTATTACAATGACTCAGTGACCTTTTCAGCCGGAACATAAAAACAAATGTTTCGTATAAAATTTTTTGCATTATAAAATAGGTAGGCGGATGCGCATACTGGTCCTGGGCCTGATGGTGAGTGATCACCACCGCTAAGAGACATTGATGCAGTAAGAAATATTAACATATATGATGAGTACCTACACAGACATGTACCTCTACCACCAAGTAAATTTTGTCATTGTATTTGGCGTTATAATATAGTATAATTAACTCTATTAAGTTTCATCTTGTTTTTTTTTGGCTGTTTTTATATTCCTTACTTACAACTGTTGTGTTTGCTTAGCTCCGTAAAGTACCTATACAAAATTCTTTACACGACTTTAAAAAATCGTGTCACTTTAATTTACGTTATATATTATATATTTATATAAATAATTGTTTTATTGTATGATACTGATATAAAGTAAATCTTCGAAAAAAAAAACATATTGTAAAAGTCAAAGTTTAAGAAGTGCATAGAAGGCTTCGTTCTACGTATAAGTCCGCGTCAAGGTGTACTTCGCTAATTATTTAGCGCAGGGAACAGCTCGTGAGTCTGTTGTCATTGATTTCCAATTACTCAGCGCGAGGCACGCGAGCGTCGCGTGTGCCGGCGCGCGGCGCGATGAGTAATATTGTGGTGTAATCTATAGCGCCGGGCAGTGTAGTTAATACAAAATTTATAAGATTAATTAGACCATCACATTAAACACATAACATGTAATATAAACATATGATAAGTTGTCATAAGATATTCATTTATACATTTTGTTTATGTGTTATTTATTTGAGTATTATTTTGGAAGTTGTGGTGGTGGTTCTTGTGTTTCTGATTAGTTTATTAATTGACTGGTAGATAATGCCTTCAGGCAATAGGTCCGCTTTTCGTATCAATTATCTACAATCATTTGACAAATAAGGTTTTTTAAATAATTAATAAGCACAATTTATAATGTGATGCTTTTACGAATGATCTGATAACCTGTAATTAGTAGAACATTTGTCAAAAAAATTTTCAACCTCTATTATTTTGTAAGCCTCTAATGTATCTACTGTTGGCTGTCCAAAATAAATAAATAAATAATACGCGTAATCCAATATACTACGGAATGATTAAATGTTATGAAACAATTGGTATTATTTGATATTAATCGGTATTCATATTACAACATAAACGTAATAACAGAAAAATATTAACAGATTAAGGATCAGGTTTTCATATAAATGTATGAAAGGTAATTATATTATATTATTCTTTAATAATTTACATTATTAATGATTTCATATTCAGTAAAAATAAACAAACATAGTATCTGTGGTAATTAAAATCACAAGTTATTAAAGTGTCTGAGCGTTTCTTTATTTGTATTCACTGCGATCAGCTATCCATTGAGTAGCAAACATTATGTTTTGTTTGCGATAAAGATAATAAGGTCCTCTAGACCGATTTTCGGCCACGGCAGCCATTCTCAAGAGAGAATAGCCAACTGCGCAGGAGATATTATAGTGCACAAGTGTGTGCGCAAACACAGGTGCACTCTCTTTTCCTTAGCTCTCATAATCCGATGGGACGGCAATCCGACACGACCGGAAAGAGTTCAGGCGCAGGACCAACGGCTTAACGTGCTTTCCGAGGCACACACACACTTCCAACTTTCAGACTCCGGGCTACTGAGATTTTTTTGACAGAAAAACCCAATAACTATTTATTGGCCCGACCTGGGAATTGAACCCGATAAAGATAGTTTCAATATAAGTCGAAAGTGAATAAAGTGGATAAAGTCTTTATTGCCAAGGAGATGAATTCGTAGCCTAGCGGAACTCGTAGCTCTATTATATGTCTAATATTATTTATATCGTTGTTTCTTTCCGGATATATTCCTGTATAGGAATAGTTTACCTTGATCTATATAAATAAAAATTAATGTACAAACAATACAAATATACACTAACTAATCTAAGCACTCTTGTGTCTGAGGTTCTGGCTCAAAAAATCATATTTTTTTCTTTGTATTTTATGTGGCCCCTAACTCTACACACATGAAGCCGCGACGTTTATTTAATAAAAAGGGTTAGGTTTTTTAAGGTAAATAAATATTTCAATATCTCGAACTATTTCAATGACTCCAACCGCAGCAGTAGCAGTTAGTATCACACACACGCACGCAGCCGTAACCGGAACACGCGTCACGCCGCACTCGAACATATACGCACGTATGTAACAGTAAACTCTGCATATGTTGAAAAGTCACTTTCGAAGCAAATGGCGTGGAAATTAATTTTTTAGAGCATACTTAACCGACGGGGAATTCCGGTTGACTCACTACTACTATCTGCAGGCCGTTCGCAACTTAGACTCTTCTGCCCTCACATAGAGCACACGTGGCTGGCTGCTTTCTCACACCGTGCGTCAATGCGATTCGCAATATTTATGAAACAAACAAACTTGGAATTACCGAAGACGGAGTCTATGATTTCTTGCATAATAAAAAAATATATTATGACAATTATATGTCGCTTTCCAGCGCTGCAAGTAATTGTTTACGATGAAGATTGGTTTCATTCCACTTCCGGCTGTTAAGGCTCTTAAAAGCTTCATATAGTTTTATACCCCTCGGTTTGCTGGAGCCGCTGCACCGCAGCTGGAGTAGCTATTACAGTAGGCTGGAACCGAAACGAGTTCTTGATGAAACAACATATGCTTTGTTAAATTAAATCCTTATTTTATGTATTATTTTATCTTCATCCATAGGGTTTATGAGTTTTATATTAAAATATTGAGACATAAATTAAGTATAGATAAAATTACTTAAATTCAATTTGTAATAGTGAAATTCGTAGTATAAATAGATAATATTGAAAGTTTTATGAAATTATTTACAATCGGGAAGTTGTGTGAGATGATGTGCAGAATTAAAATGTGTACAACTTCATTTTTATGTAAGTGTGGCAAATGAGCAGGAAGCTCACCTACTACCACCGCCCATGAACATCTGCAACACTCGAGGACTTGCAGGTTCGTTGCTGGTCTTTAAGGAATGACTACGCTCTTTTCTTGAAGGTTTTAATGTCAAATCGGGTCGGAAAAGTCGAACATAAACATGTAATCTGAATTTTTTTACTTAAAAGTTGTACAATAGGGATCCATAGAAAACGTCTACATATTCTATAATAATGATAACAACGTAATTTTAAAAAATGCGACATTAGAAAATATAATCAATATAAAATAATAAAAGTGGAATAAATGTAATAAATTGTCAAACTTCGTATACTATTTTATTCATTATTTTAATTTATTATTGAAGTAATATCGAGTTGCCCTTTGCTATTTTCAAAACAAATAAATAGTACCCAGTGCCGCACCCAAACACGGCCTGTAATATATATTTTATGTGTCACGTCCAGGGTGGCCGAGATGGACATGTGAGAGTTATCATGGGAGTCAGACAGCGGTTCGATAGGATTGAGACGAATTCACATAATTACAATTTTATTGTATTTGACAATCACCAAATATTATTCTTATAGGAGTCTTAACAAAACAATCACCATTCTTACATGAAATAAAACGTATGACAGTTTTTAGCGTTGATGACCTATTAAATACAATTACCGCATTGAATTTAAATTTATATAAAAATTAAATCAAAACAAATCGTTATTCATATTTAATGAACACAGGTTACAGTTAATTAATTCGTTATTGCACACACACGCACCCGCTCGCGCGCACAACACATTCGTATTATTTTCTTACATGAATATTAAGTAATATATTTTTAAAATTATTATTTTATTGCCGAATAATTATATTTCTACAAAATTACATGTTCAAGTTGGAAGAGTCAGTGAGAGTGAGTGAGGTTTTGTAAAAATAAAAGGTATACCTATAAAACTATTTAGTATAAAAGCTTCAGTACGACTGAGAACCAACTCGCAAGATCTTGAAATGTCTGTTAAATATTAGTAAGTTAATTTTGTATTGATTAAAGTCAATATGAACTTTGACGTTTTTTAAAAATCATGATTCTTTATAACTGATTACTTTGTAATGTATTCTCAATGAATTGTTCAGAAAATATCATATGTCATATTCATAGCTCTTGAAATGGGCAGGGAAACGAAAGCGACACGTCATTTATAAAAGTTGTTAATATTCGTAGAGGCAGGTAGACCACCCAGCACCGGTCTAAGAACTCTGACAGCGACACGCCAATCGATCCTATCCCATGACTCAATCCGGATTTGAGTCCTGAGGACGACGCTCTTCATTGGCCATTCTCTTGGCGTAACTAGTTCGAGCCGGCGGCGGTGTCATGCGCATACACTTCGTGTGAATCTTTCCACAGTTATCTCAGCAAAGATGCCGACATTGCTGCATCATAACGAATAAGCCTCTTCCCTCTTACGCCTTCATCTTGTTAAGAAACTGTATTAAAATTACTACAGAAACAAATTCAAAGTAAACATTTTTTTATTTTTTTATTATCTTACTTAATTTAGGGACTTTTGTCCTACACAGGCACGTCAGTCCCATTGTCCCTTATTCCTATTTAAAAGATTACTTATTATTTAAAGCTATTAGATAGAATTCCAGGAGCATCTTAGCAGATTCTGATAAAGGATCTGATAGAACGCTCTGAACTAATCCAACATCGAACAAATATGCTTTTAAATTAGTTAAGAGTAACTTTCTCTGATTCTGAGTCTTATCACATTCCATCAACAAGTGATATAGATCCTCAATACTTCCGCACCTATCACAATTAGGAGAATCAATTTTTTTCATAAGGAATCCGAAACTTTTTGATGGGATGTGTCCAGACCTGAGACGATGAGCTGTAGATATATAACCTGTTTATTTTATATCTGGTAAACCAAGCTATGTGAGGAGGCTCACTTTGGATGGTACGATACCAAATTCCCTTATTTTTAGATATTTCATTGAAATACTCTTTCCAATTACTATAAATCTCTTTGTTATACTTAATTAAAACTTCAGAATAATCTGGTTGCGTAATAATTTCTCTTCCGGATAGAATTGTTTCTTTTGCTAAACGGTCAGCCTCCTCATTACCATTGATGCCTATGTGGGATGGTATCCATTGTAAAATTATATTAACATTATTACACTGAAGCTGGTACAATTTTCTTATTATATTATATGCTATAGTTAATCCCCTTTGCCCTAAAACACATCGATTAAGGTGGAGCAATGCACTTTTACTGTCTGTCAATAAAACGAAATTTTGTAAGTCTATAGACTGAATATATGTTAGTGCTTTTGGAATAGCCTGCAACTCTATTGACATTGTGGATAAAGGATTAGTGTTAATTTTGATTTTTTCTTTAAAATTTCTTATTGGAATATGGAATGCAGCACCAGAACCATCGCTACTTTTAGATCCGTCTGCAAATATTCTAACAAAACCTCTATACAATTCATTTAAATCTTCTTGTACCTTAAGTTTAATCGCATTTACTTCGTAAGACTTTTTATTATAAATGACATTAGGTAGATTATGCTTAATACAACTTTGTGTCTATTCTTGACATCCACGTATCTAATAAAAACATTTCAAGTGGATTACTACTAGCTATATTGTTATCTTTTGTTCCTAAAAAGCTTGTTGCTAATAATGGTTTTCTTTTTTTTGCCAATAATTGTTAGAACATAGTGTACCTAGTTCATTTAAAAGATCTATTGTGACATTGTTTGAGCAAGATTGTACTTTAAGACTGTATTTATTTGCTAAAACTTGCCTTCTTATGAATAATCAGGGAATACTTAATTCACTCTCCAAAAGTAAACATTATTTAAACAGATTCGTCCTTTGAATCGACGATTCCATCGAATCGAAAATTCCAGATATTTTCACGGAATACAGTGATCAAGGATCGCAAAATCTTCTAAAATAATAATTACAATTATACAATTATACATAATATAACTTTATTATATATATAAAAAACATTCATTTCATTTTTAAGTAGTTTCTATTAAAATTATAAGTATGGTAATAATAATATCTATCTAAACTTTATGACTTTTAAATGACTGCGAATTGACTGAAATAATGCAACAGAACCAGCAGGTAATATTGTTCATCCGTTTAAAAAAAAAAAAAAAAAAAAGACACTAACAGCCCAGGCGCTTTAAGGCCGATTCTAGTTTTTAGAGTTTAGTCTAAAATTAATTAAACACTACTCGTAACGTAGATAAGGAAGCGCCGATGTGCATGAGCACGATATAATAGTTATTTAGTTTTTGTAATTTTAAAATCGGAGGAAATATTTTATACAGATTAAGCAACAAAATATAACTCAGGGCACGGTGCGCATAGCTATAGAGAACAATTTCTCTATTATATTCATATATTTGTAAGAATAACAATTAATATTATAAATGCGAAATTGAATATGTTTCTCGCCTTAATTAGTAAACCGACCATCATTATTATTTATTTATTTATTAATAATGAAATATTACTATTTATTTTTATACTTGGCACCCATAAGCCTTGTCAGCTTGTTTGGGTGTTGCTTAAACTAACAAACATAAAACTAAACTAAAATATAAACTTCTAGACAAAAACAAGATAATATTATCATAACAGGTGAGCTTTCAATAAATAAAGCATAAAAAAAAGAACCTAAATATTAATTAACAATATTATTATTATTAATGATTATTATAATAGTATTTTTCGTTATGTTATTTAATTTTTAGTAAATGTTGTTTGAGTTTATATTTAATATTATATTTTATTAATTTTGATTTAAAATTTTATGGTAGTTCATTAATCAGTTTTGGTAGGAGATAATCTGTAGTTCGTTTTCCATAAATGTTGTTTGCTTTAAATGTGATTAGTTTGTGTCTTGTTATAGCCCTTGTTGTGATTTTATGTGTTATTAAGTTTTTGTTACAATCGAAATAATTTTGACAAAGGAGTGCATGTTTGACTTTTTTGTGTACTGACAGTACTTTACAGTATTCGAACATTTTTTCACTGTCGTTTTGTTTGAATTTATCTTTTACTTTTGTAGGCATTATAATTTTTAGTGTTCTCTTTTGTAAATTGTGTAATTTGTCTAGGTGGGTTTTGAATGTCCTTCCATATACACTGAGGCCATATGATATAACACTATCCATAAGAGTATTGTATAAGAGTAGTGCAGTTTTAAAAGTTAGTTTGTCTTTTGCTAAATATAATTTTGCCATAATTGTCCTTAGTTTGTTGCATATGTTTTCAATATGTTTATCCCAATTAAATCTTTGGTCTAACACTAGTCCAAGATAAGTGTGCTCTGTAACTTCTTCAATGGCCTTGCAGCTACAATTCGGGGGGTTAAACTGTAAGCAGTTGTGCGAATGTGAAACAAGGTAAGGTTTCTCATTACTTCTATTATGGCTTGAACAAATATGTAGTAATTTTGTTTTCTTGTCATTAAGCACTAACTCTACATCGTGAGACCATCTGCATAAGGCATTATAATCCTGTTGAAGATCAGATACAGCTACATTGAGATTTCTATTAGCAGCTATAATACAAGTATCGTCCGCATACTGTAAAAGTTTACATTTAGTAATTACGTTCTTCATATCATTTACATATGCCAGATAGTGCAGTGGACCAAGAACGGATCCTTGTGCTTTTCCCCTATTTACTGCTATCTTGTCACTGACTTCACTGTCAATCCGTACCACATATGCATGACCAGTAAGGTAGTTTTCAAACCATTTTAGCAAAGGTCCTCTAATTCCTGTGTCTTCGAGTTTTTTTAATAATATGTTGTGTTGAAGGGTGTCAAATGCTCTACTATAGTCAATGAACACCATCAATACATGTTCTTTACTATCAAGACAAGTGTTGACGTAATCCGCTAACTTAACTAAGAGTTGTGTTGTCTTTTCTTAGGCTGAAAACCAAATTGTTGTGTTGCTAGTATATTAATTTCTTTATAAAAATGTTGTACTTGGTGACATATATATTTTTCTATAATTTTATCTATTACTGGTAATATAGTAATCGGGCGGTAATTACAGTATTCTTTCTTACAACCTTTTTTAAATATTGGCCGAACCACGCCGAGCTTTAGTTCATCGGGGTACTGACCAGAAGTAATACTTAAGTTGATTAGTTTAGTAATAGCTTGTGTGATTTTAATAGCTATACCTTTAACGTCTATTGGTTTAATTTTATCTATACCTGGGGCTTTTTGTGTTTTAAGATTTTTTATTATTTTGTAAATATCTATGTTTTCAGCTTTTTTAAATCTAATGGAGACATTAGCTGTTTGCCTGTATAAATCAGGATTTAATAATGAGTTATTACAGTTATGAAGAATATCTTTAACGCTCTTGTCAAATCCCTTAGCAAAATTGTTTGCTATTAATTTTATATTTGTATTATCACTGAATACATTAAGAATTACATTATCTAATGATGTTTTTACTCTTCCTAATATTTTATCCAAGATAGTCCACAATTTATGTGGTTCATTTTTATATTTCTTTATCTCTTGCCGAGTGTGTTTTTCTTTTAATTTGCGTATTAACTTATTGCATTTATTTCGTGTCTTCGTATAATCCAGTTTTAATATTTTGTTACTTATATCTTTTTTCCATGCAATAAATTTTTTATCTTTAATTTCACAAAGCTTTATTATTTTGGTATTTAACCATCCCTCTGAACTTCTTCTTGAGATTTTACTACGAACTATGTACTTACCTGATTCGTAGCATTTTTGTATATTATGTTTTAGTTTATTATATAGATCAATAGGACTTTCTGTATCACATATATCATCAAAATTTATTTTATTTAACTCCTTGTAAATTATTTTGTTATTATACCTGGTTTCATATTTTGGAGCAGTCTGAATGTCTCGTGTCCCAATGCATGTAATAGCCGTAATGCAATGATCCGCTAGTGTTGTTGCAACCACAGCGGAATATACTGTGTCTTGAATTTTTGATCTTATGAAAATGTGATCAATGCAACTTTTCGTCAAGCAATCTTTCGCGAATTCTATTCTTGTGAAGTCTGAAATCCCACAATCTAGTCCAAACTCAGACATTAAATTTAAATATTGCGTACGAATTTTACTCTGAACTTTTAAATTTATATTTATATCACCTAGTACAAATAGGTCGTGATTTGGCACGGAAAGTAAATTATGTTTTAGTTCTACGGTCTATATATTGCGCACAGATATACGACATGATTGGAAGCAGTTTTAAGTTTGCCTGTAATACTTTCAAAATATTTAGTTTTGTGAGGAAGTTTATTGAACTTGTGTTTATTATTTATATAGATAATAACACCACCTCCTTTTCGATCGTTACGCAATTCTGTGTACATAGTGTAGCCGTTTAATTGGAACATTGAACTAACACAATCACTAATGCCTACCTCACTTAATACTATAACATCTAGAACTCTCTTACAGCCATATACAAGCAATTCTAATTGGTTATAATTTCTAATTATAGACCTAATATTAAGATGTATAAAAGTTAAATTATTATTACATTTAGGTATAAACTCAAAATAATCTGATATATTGACACAGTTGTGAATTTCATTGATATAGTTATTTAGAGTAATATTAGCCATGTATCTTTTAATTATTTAAATGACTAGGTTTAGTTACTAGGTAGGTCCTTTAAATCATCTTCTGTTCTAATAGTATACACTTTTGAGTTCTCCGATTTACGGACCAGTATTTTTCCATCCTTACACCATACGTATCTGTATTTCTCTTTACAATGTTGTTTGGTTTTCCACAGCAGAATCTTATTAAATTGGGTTAACTCTTCTCGCACAAATACTTTTATCTTACCGAATTTTGACTGTGTGCCAAAAACAATGTGATCAACTGTTATCTGTGAAGAACGCGCTTGCTTTAACCACTTAGATCTGGTATCCACGTCGCGCATATGTAGTTTAATTACACCAGGTTTTCCTGGAGGCACAGTAATGCGTTTGTATTTTTTTATATCGTTTGTATCCACGTTTAGTTCTTTGGCAATATTTTTTGTAATATCTCCTAGATCTTCTTTTTCTATATAAGGTATTCCTATTATTTCAAGGTTTTGTTGTAGATTTGTTTGCTCGAATTCATTGATACGTTGTTGCATTGCTGCCATCTTGGTCTCTATAGATTTATATTTGTTATCTAAATCATAATTTTTCTTCTCAAGGTGTTTTATTTTTTCTTTGAATGCTTCCATACATTCAAGAAATTCGTCAACTTTATCGCTGCAATACTGTAGTGCGCAGTTTGTTTCCTTCAGTTCCTTTTTAATGATTTTATGTATTTCCTGTGTTAAATCCGTTAGTAATTTCTTCATATTTATCGGACCTTCGTTGTTTGAAATGTTGTCATCTTCTTCGTCTTCTGTATCATTTTCAGGTGTTATAAAAGAGTCACTTCGGGGTGATTTACGTGAGCAGTCGATACACTTCCAGTCTAAGTTCTCGGCAGATTTTAAGGAACTCAGTTGTTTTTTAGTTAGTCCTGCGCAAGCTGACATAGCGTGGACTAGAACGCCACATTTATTACATTCTAGACCTGTGTTCTTTTTAGTAATACTTTTCGTATATTTAAAGCACTTTTTCATCTTTCTCGACTGAACGTTGTTGACGTAATAAATTATATTAAACTTGACTGCCTCGTTGGTCTAGTGGCTAGATATAAGGCCGTAGACCCGGTGGTCTTGGGTTCAATTTCCAGGTCGGGCCAATAAATAATTATTGGGTTTTTCTGTCAGAAAATTCTAAGTAGCAGCCTGGAGTCTGGAAGTTGGAAGTGTGTACACTCCCGTGCCTAGGAAAGCACGTTAAGCCGTTGGTCCTGCGCCTGAACTCTTTCTGGTCGTGTCGGATTGCCGTCCCATCGGATTATGAAAGCTAAGGAAAAGAGAGTGCACCTGTGTTCGCGCACACACTTGTGTACTATAATATCTCCTGCGCAGTTGGCTAATCTCTCTTGAGATTGGCCGTCGTGGCCGAAATCGGTCTGGAGGACCTTATTTATAATTAAACTAGGGAAGATACGACCGCGAACACACTATGTACTTACAAAGGTCACGTCAGACCACATGTACTTACAAAAAACACTGACTGGGCATAACACATGTGGATCTTGAAGAAGCATTACTGTGTTTGCATGTGATTAATTTATATTAGTTAGCCTCATGTACGAGGATTCACAGCGACGAAAAAAATAATCGCAAGAAAACCTGCATGCGTCGCATACAATTCTGTCGAATGATGTATCCGCTGACCAGCACTGGAGCAGCGTGGTGGATCAAGGTCCAAAGTTCCTTTATATCATCATCGGAATATTTACAAGCAGTAATTTAAGCGTAATCCAATTTATATATAATATATAAGTCGCTTGCTATGTTTATAGAACGGTATGCTATTTTTACGGAACCTATTTGTCGCGACGGAGCACACAAGTTATGTATTTAGACAGTATACAAATAAGAATTTCAAACCAAATTTCCATAAAATGAACAACAAACAAGAGTAATGAGTACATTATCACTTTTTGCCAAATAAAATTAAAGTGTGAAAAACGTATTTCCCTGCTATTTCACGGTCGGCCGCGGCGATTGTTCCTGCGCGTCTGCTCCGTGCGACCGCCGACCGCACCACACAATGCGAGCGCCACTAATCGACCCGAAACTTCACGGGTTATTCCTCGACCTGTAATCGAACTAAACTAATAAGAAGCCGATATAGACAAGACTGGGAAAACCTACGTGATAAGTGTTTAATTTGACAGATGTCGCAGGGAAAATCAGTTTTTTGTAGTTGGGCACATCTTTTCTTATAATATTATGTATATTTGTCTAATTTAAATAACTCGTGACGTTGGCACGCTTTTCATATAATATCAAATTGGTTTTTCCTTCCGTCAATTTGTTGTGGAGAAATGTTTTCTTGTAAAGATTAGCTTCTATAATTATTTTATTATTGGAATCTCGCTACTTATACCCTCTTGAATGCGGGTGGACAGTACGGAGTCCCGATTCACTTTTCGATCGACCCTTTGGTCGGCCTCTTGTCCAATAGCGAAGTTCGAACATGCTCGTCATTACATGTCCATAATATCCTGGACCATAGTTAGTCACTTCCCATGTGATTAAAATATTACTCATATTGTTAATTGATATAATTATGTTCCTTTAAATATTTTTGAATGGACAATGGACATGTTTCGATATTTGGAATAAGTGTTGTTATTCCATGTTACGTAGTCATGTGGTCACACTGCCCTCCCTCACTCATCATTGATGGAAAGGGAAATCCGTCCTGAACAGAAAGAGCTTAAATGCAAGACCAACGGCTTTAGGTGCTTTCCCAGACACGAAAGTGTAAACCCGACCAATCGTTAGACTCCGGACTGCTATCGAGATTTCTCGACAAGAAATCGACAATATATACCAATGTAAATGTATACGCTTACTTACAGTGCGTGTTCACTAATTAACGATGCAACAATATAAAAAATAGAGATATTAAATAGCCATATTATAACATTTATTATACGCAATTTAAATAAAATAATTAAGTATTTATTGACATAAAAAGTGTTTTGTTCTCGATCACATTATTAGTTTAACAGAAACAATAATAAAATGATTATAGTTGAAACATTGCCGATAAAAATGGTGTATTTTATTAACTGAATGAATGCATTTTGATAGCTGCGATAAGTATGGAATGCGCGCATCGCTACATAATGCAGGCGAGAAGTGTTTCATGAGAACTCGGATGATTCACTTGTATCTCAGTAGACAAAATGCCTTTTAGCTATCGTACAATGAAATGGTGGAAGAGTATTACTACTGAGTTTTCTTACCGGTTCTTCCGAAAGCTACAATTAATATAATCCTGTAAGTTGACGATTCAATAACCTTGCTTGTTGATTTGATTTTATAAATTGATTTATTTGCATACATTTTTTTTTAACATTGTGTTACTCTTAGCTTCACATAATAACACTTTATTCACTTTTCAATAAATCGACCATAAACTCCTAGTTTTACTCTACTCAACTCCTCCTAGATTTTGTGTTTTCTGAACCGAAATATATTATGTGAGTCGTTGTGGTCCAAAAAATGTAATTTGTTTATAAATTGATTACAGCGCGGCCTTTCGGCGTCTTCTCTGCCATGCTCTGTCAGCATGGAATTAGGAACAGATATTAGAACACTTCAATGCCAGAAAGTAGGTAAAGTCGTCGCTGCGGATCTCTCTGGTAGTATCTCCTGCGCAGTAAGCTAGTCATAGAGATTGGCCACGTGGTTTAAATTCGGTCTGGAGGATATTATTATTAAAAACGTTCTTGGAACTTCTTTTTTCACAAGCTTTAATTCGACTTGCCATATTTGTTTGTTTAGATCAAAACTTGTAAGCTGTATTACAATCTCCCTCTTACGCACTTAATATTTTACAAGTGGATTAATTTCCGCTGATAATGTATTTTTACGGTTAGTATGACCTATATATATCTATCCTCAGGATTGGCTCCAGATGAACGAACTCCTCAACGGTCAGCAGCCTAGACATGAAATGTTTTATATAAAAGCTTGTTTTTTGAAATATTTTTATTAATTAGTTGCTTCTTTATACATACATCAATGAGATTAAGTATGCGTGGCAGGTATTAAGGTTACGCCTGTCGTTTTTACATAAGAACAGTGGAGTAAAAGCCCTGTCATCTCATCATCATCATATTCAGGCCACATTAATCCACTGATGGACATAGGCCTCCTTACCGGCGCGCCAATTCCCGGTCCGGTGCTAATCGCATCCTGGAGCACCCGCCATAGGTCACTCCGTGACGACTTGAGCCCACCTAAAGTGCTTTCAGTCCCTTTGTTTACTAAGGAAATAATCTCTACGATTATGTGTCTTATGACAATGAAGATTGTTACATTATTTAGTTATTATTGCCATTTACTTAATAAATATATTTAAAAAAACACGTGCTTTGAACCTCAAGGATTAACGCCAAGCGACCATTTATGATCGTCTGGTACTCATCTGCTTTCTCAGTATCAATAAAAACGTACAGATGACATCAAGCTTCTCTGTATAATAGTCATTAATTATGCGAACGTAGTTGCGTACTCGATCACAAGTTAAAATGACTGTCTATTTACACAAATGGATAACGTACTACAATATTGTTTTAACAAAAATATATCCATTCAATTATTCAAGATTTAATGTTGATAACGCGTTATTACATATTTGCCGGTTCTTCTCAGGGCTGGGTATTTCTTTTCCGAACCGGTGGTAGTTTTTTAATTGGCTATCAATAAGAAAGTGTAATACTTCAATATTGAATAAAGTATTTTGAATTTGAATTTGTTCGTTTATCTTTAAAATGTTTACCTTACCTATTTCGATTCTTATTGCGATTCTTTTAATGTTTAAGTATAAATAAATGTTTTGTTTGCCTCGTATACGATCTCATACCATTAATTATTTTTATGCACTTTATGTTTCTGATATAGTACTATAATGTACAACAGCAATGTCACGCGAGCTTTTTATAATTAATTAAATAAATATTTAAAGAGACATTGAAACGTATTCCGGAGTTAAGCCAGTATCTTATATATACACAAGTTATTTGAAAATAATAGTTACAATATTTGAATGTACTGACTTTACTGACTGACGTACTGACGAAGACGGAAACTTTGTAAGTTAGAAGTTTATCTTTACTTCTCGTGTTCAGGTTGTCCGCCGGAAATATATACTTCATTGTTCTGCCACCATTTTGTAATAATAATATTATATGTAATATTCGTTTTGCCGTCAATATTTGTCAGTCGTGGAGTTAAGAAGTGGCAAGTTTATTATGGAAAAAATATTCGATAAACCAACGTGATTTAATTGTTAAAACATTTTATGCAAATACAATAATCGGTTACTGTCATGACGAGGACGTTCTAACAAAACACTAATCGAAAAAATAAAAATAGAAATTTGATAGCATAACTGAATAAACTCTTATGGAATAAAATATAAATGCGAAATTGGATGTAAATATGAATACAAAACTCATTTTCCTCGCATCGGAATTCTAATGTCGGAGGGTCGTGACTCGTGACCGACACTTCTCCCTGGCGATGTTATATTCGTTTACATTCAAATATTTCTGTTGACAAAATCTTGTGACACATCACGGCGTATAATTTAACGCAAATATTAAGCAATTACTTGTGACTAAGGCTATTTCACTTGTTAGTTGAATACTACAATACTAAAAATGATATTCGTAACGATCAGCGTTGATTACTCAACGTTTAAACGAATAGTATCTCATCCTTTAATTGATCTATTACTACTGGCTACTGGCGAGTTGGATGTTCAGCTAAAAAGTACGTGGAAAAATATTAGAATTATAAAATAGACGAGCAAATACTTATTCAAAAACAGCTATGCAATTAGTTTATTTCTGTGCAACCCTTCCGGATTGATACCGCCCACTCATCGTATATACTACAACAGTAATACTCATGCTATTGTTGTGTTCCGGTTTGAAGGGTGAGTGAGCCAGTGTAACTACAGGCACAAGGCATCTTAGTACTAAGCTTGGTGCCGCATTGACGATGTAGGGATGGTTAGTATTTTTTATAGTGCTAATGTCTATGGACAATGGTTACCAATTACCATCAGGTGGCCAAATTGCCAGTCCGCCTACATAACATAAAAAATAAGTTATTCATAAGCAGTGACATAATGAAATCATTATTAAATAAACTTAGTCATGGTGACCGAGTATTTTTCTATATCAAATTTACAAATCCATTCTTGTAATATGACGATTCAAATATTCTTGTAAAAGTATTACTATATATTTCTTGTATATTCTTGTTGAGGTATTCGATTTGAAAATACTCAAAATAAGCTGGAATAATGAATGTTATATAATGATTGGAAACTCATTCATGCATACAGAAGCTCGTGTTTGTCTCACTATCTAGCGACTGCGGCAGACTGCAGCCTGCTTGTCTATATTGATAGTATTTATCTTCAAACGAACTCTCTTATCAGCAATGAAAATTACTGTGTAGTAAACCGTTTCTCGACTCCCTTAAAATATATTTAAGTTCATTGTCGTTCAAATAATAATATCGCCTTAGACTCGTGGTGTTTGCCTTTTCTTTACATATAATATTATATTTGGTTTATATATTATTTATATAAACCAAATATAATATAATATTAGTAACTACATTAAAAGATATATAAGGGTGTAACATGCAGTGCTCGTGGCGATTTGTAAAATTGCTGACAATTTTTTCTAGAAGAAAAATATGAAATGTGCGACAAAAACCGCGCCCTGACTCCAGGCTCCGGGATGTCGTGAGTCACGCGAAATCCCGGAATTAAATGACACTGGGACAAGTGGCTGACGCCAGTCATAGCCGATTAATTACTGCGGCTACTGTTTCGAATTACATCTGTGTCGTCAGAACTCAAGATGTGGGTTTTAAAATTATTTCAGACTATAACATGTACTTATTGAGAAAAACGTTGTTCGTGACGTTATTTAGTTACGTACCAATTTTTTTAGAACATCTGTGTCTGAAAAAACGTTTAATTTTTTTCATGTCATCGAATAAATTGTTCTCGCGAGGTGACGTAATTTATAATGATACCTTAAATAAATATTAATAATGTGTCATATCATTCTTCGATTTCACTGAAAAACAGACTTATTATCATATATATATATATATAATATTTAATCATAACTATTAATATTCTCGATCAAGTCACCTTACAAACAAACAAATAATTAATCATAATCGATTCATTAGTTTAGGAGCTACGGCGCCATAGACAGACGCTCGGTCTAACACCGGTCGAACATCGGTTAAAAACCGTTACACACGTTAAGCTTTAAACATTTTTATAAAATTAATTTAAAATTTAGACCCGTAAAAGTATATAAAATTATATTTTATTTTACAAACAAAGGCGGTTTATAGCGATCCCCCCGAAGAAAAACCGATTTATGTACTTGTACCTGTATATACGTAGGATTAATCTTGCAGATATAAATTAAATAACATTTATGTAAATAAATATACACGTTCCGTTAAAAAAATATATAGATGATGAAAGGGCATGCAGTTAGTATTGAGTTAAAATACATCATATGTAGTTTAATTGTACTTAAATAACATACCTACGTAATTGGTGGATAAAGAGTAAACACTTACACTTACACTTTGTTTCTCTTTGCAAGCGTTCTGCAGCCGTTATAGTTGAAGCCGAAGAAAGCATGATACTTAGTTACTGCAGGGCTAAATGTCTATTTGGTGGCAGATCTTTGTGCAAGGTCGTCTAGGTTGGTACCACCCACTCATAAGATATTCTACCGCAAAACAGCAGTGTTGTGTTCCGGTTTGAAGGGTGAGTGAGTCAGTGTAATTACAGGCACAAGGGACCTAACATCTTAGTTCCCAAAGTTGGTGGCGCATTTGCGATGTAAGCGATGGTTAAAATTTCTTACACTGCCAATGCGTAAGGGCGTCGGTGACCACTTAACATCAGGTGGCCTATATGCTCGTCCGCCTACCTATCCTATTAAAATATATATATCTATATTAAAGATAAAAAATTACTAAGTCGATATAAATTATATATTTATTATGTTCTTAGGAAGTTATAACTAAATTACATTATTTAATTAAACCATACAAAGTAAATATACTAGCGATGTCGATGACCCCCACCATATACCGTACAGCGGCGTCTCAGACGGGAACTCTAGTTGTACGAGTAAGTCGCAGCATCCAGTTATTATGACTAATCCTTGCTCAGTAAGAAGTTGTCGTGTGTGTGATAAAAATCATTATGTATGTGACGTTCGCTTATAGACACGGACACTCAAGCATCACCCACCTACTACAGTGTCAGATTGGAATCTACGAAAATATATCCTTTCCTTTTTATTACAGTGGCTCCTTTACCATTCAAAGTGGAACACAGCGATACGGAATATGACAAACAGGCATTTAAATATTAATAAAATATACACGAGAAGAAAGCACGTCAATGATTTGTTTATTTAAAGTAAAGTAGGGGTTGGTGGACGACTCGTGCAGGTTTCCTCGTGGTGTTTTCCTTCACCGCCGAGTACGACATTAATTTTATAAATATAAACTAAGCACGTGTGAATTCAGCGGTTTAATCCGCAGCTTACCGCCACATATCGTCGCAGTCTTCCGTTAAGATAGTCTACCCACTGGACCATTACGGTTTTGTTTAATTAATAGAATTCCGTGAGTTTGTGTATTTGCGGAGAGTAATCAGAATAACGGTAGATATTTCATTGTGACAAAATGGCAACTGCAGTTTAGTTTATTGTTACAAAGTTAAATTAATCTTATCAAAATAAATTTGACATTAATTGTCAACGCTTTATGTAGATAAATATTGCCTTTGGACCATCAATTTTAGTAATATTAAGATATATTTTAATAAACGCATGAAAAATACGCATTATAGCACTTAGCACTGTACGGATGAGTAGATCGGTTGGCATATGTTTATATCTCATTGATTAAAAAAAAGAAGACGGGATGAAATCTTTTTTTTACATTTACAGGAACGAAGTGTCTCTACTTTGTTCTAGTAACAAGTTATTATTTTATGAACCCTTTTGTAAAAAATATTTAACCGAGTTTTATATTGATTTTCTTAATGTAATCCAAATTTAGAAACAGTGAATGTTTCGTGTTTGCCTAAGCTTAGCGGGTCGTTCAAATATAATTGGTACCTTTTAAACAAAAGTACGCAGCACACGCGTGTTAAAATGATTTACATATCAACCTGCGTGGTACGAACCCCTGTGTAAAGTTACCACGAATTATTCATAAACAATACTTTTGACAAACAGAAGTAACAGTTTAACTTTTAAAGTAACTTTCTAAATGGAATCTTTACAATATTTTTTTGACATTTCCTTTTCTCATGCATTGTCATTTTAAATTAGTTCGACTTGGTCAAACGTAGTCTATCAAAACCATTGTAAAATGCTGTTGATTGCCAATAATAATAAATAAAAAAAAAATAGAAAACAAGTGTCATTGAACTCATATATATTTGTCAGATAAAATTCTATGTAATAATTAATATATAATAGTAATATTGTTATATATGAAAGGTTAAATTACTTTATTATATCTGGACTAATGTATTGCTAGTATGTGTTACTATAGAGATTATGAGTATCAACCTTGTTTTATGAACATAAATAATAATTCATTATTCATTATGTTGTACATTTATCTATATTTATTGTATCATACAAATTACCCACACACAATATAATCTTTAGTTAATTTACTTCGTATCGCTAATAGCTACATTTTACATACAAATCACACTGTAGTAAGACAATATAAAGCCATACAACAATATTATATTATATAAAAATGATTGTCGTACCTTAGAAATACACGCCGCTTGCCAGGGAACAACACCTCTGTTACCCTTGTTCCCACTCTTTTATATCGAATGACGGATGAGTCAAATTAGTGTTTTATTAACATTATTCAATACACATAGTTCATATAAGTTGTAAAATCATAACATTTATTAACATTTAACGTTATTGTATATTCGAAGTTATTTAATATATTAATATTATGAAGTATTTACCTACTCATTAAGTTAACTAAATTAATAAATCTATTGTTATATTTATGTATCTAACAAACTCGTCTATGAACAGTAGATAAGAAGAAAAATATTTTTTTGATAGGATTTGACTAAAATCCGTTCTTAGTGAGCATCTACGTCGAGGAAGAACTGTGACAAATTTCAAGTCAATCGGGCGGTTAGGTTAGATCTCGGGATGAGTGCTATTTCGCTTATAAATATATTACTTTCGATAAAAATTAAAAAAAAAATTTTTTTTTTATTTTATATGTAGGCGGACGAGCATATGGGCCACCTGATGGTAAGTGGTCACCAACGCTTATATTGCCAATGCGCCACCAACCTTGGGAACTAAGATGTTATGTCCCTTGTGCCTGTAATTACACTGGCTCACTCACCCTTCAAACCGGAACACAACAATACAAAGTACTGCTGTTTTTCGGTAGAATATCATATGAGTGGGTGGTACCTACCTACATAAAGCTCTACCACCGAGTATGAATTATACCATTTTTGTCCCAGAAATATATGTGTGTCATGATTGGCAAGAGGACGGAATTTTGGAAAATAGGTGTTCTACTATTGTTTTTAGATTATATGCCTCTGTTTAAGGTATATCGATCCACTTTAGCGCAACTACAGTAGTGAGTCAATACATTTCAAATGAATATCAATATAAGCGTAATAATAGAAATAAAAGTTAAAAATTAAGACACTTCGAAGTTGGCATGTGAAGCAGCGGCATCGTCCGATGATTTACAATCGCGACACGTAGCGCTTCGTAACCTGACCTGGTTACGATTTAATAATAATATTACTTATATTATTGAATAATATTTATATTGTTAAAAAAACCAACTTATTACTATTATTCATAGTAACTATTACACGTTATTAATAATATCGTATAAGTTATAACGGTCGGTATGTTTCGGGAAGACTACGGTTCCTTCTTCGTATGAAAATTTCGTCTTTCTTTTCGTTATTACAACGATAGCGTGACTGGGATTACGACAATAACATAACCAAAAATACACAATAAAATCATCTCCTTTTATACAGGTTATATTTTATATTACTATAAACGTAAGAGAGCGGTAAATACATAGTAAGACACTGATTTCTCTCTTTCTGTCATCAGTAATTTAACATATGATCATACAACCACCATATTAAGTTTATTAGTGATGTGGTTAAAGTTCAAGTGCTACTCTTAAAAGGTGATCGACCTATTATAATAGACTATTATTTTATCCGTGTTGGCAATGCAATTACTGAGACCAAACTCCACTGATATCCTAATATTGACGAGCCGGTTGGCGTGGATGGTAAGATACTTGCCTTTCACGCCGCAGGTCGTGGGTTCGATTCCCACTCAGGACAGACATTTGTGTGCATGAACATGTCAGTTGGTTGTGAGTCTGGGTGTAATTATCTATATAAGTATGTATTTACAAAAAAAAAGTAGTATATTTAAGTATATCAGTTGTCTGGTTTCCATAGTACGAGCTCTGCTTAGTTTGGGATCAGATGACCTTGTGTGAATAATGTCTCAGGATATTATTATTATTATTATATTCAATTTATTGGTTTAATGTAACCTACGCTATTTTAATGTTGAGGCTTCAGCTTTACATTTAATGTAATGCTGTTAAATGACAATTTAAAAAGCCTTTTGAGTAAAATATAATCGTAATCTAATTTGATTAATATATATTTTAAAAATGTGAACTTCTTAAAACAATATTTTTTCCTTAATTTATATAAACAACACATATAATAAATAAGTTCCAATAGTTAATAATTAATATATAATATAATTAATAAACTTCAATTATATCTATATATTAATTAATAAACCCATGTTCTTTGCGATAATTGATAACAGCAGATTTTATTGATTCAATTATACAATAAATGATCAATCAATAAAATCTGCTGTTATCAGTTATCACAAAGAAGATGGGTGTAATGAGGTGTGACACATGCGCCTCGTCACGTAGAGGACTTTCTAGACGAGTCGTGGGGCACGTAAGCACGCGTCTCGAATGGAGGTGTGTCCGATAGAGCCCTTTGTCACGGCGACGTCACGGCCGAGTTGGATTTACAAGTTATGTTTGGAAATAAGTCGGGCCCTTTTAATGTTGCTCGGATGCCCATTGTTCGTGTGGCGTTGAACTAGTTCAGCGGCTAGAGATTTATTTGTAAAACACCTACATTCGAATATCTCTACCTGTATGTTTTGTGAAACTGAGAGCTAGGCCAAGATAAACGTAAAACTTCGACCGTCACGACACTTTTGCTATAGTATGTATAAACTTATGGCGTGCGCATCATCTGTACCTCTATATTTATGCGTAGTGCAGATGTGTATTGGTGTTTAATACTATATAATATATGCTATAATAATACTCACAACTGTAAATACAAAATGTAAATATAATTCATTTTTAGAACAGAATTGAATTATCAATTAAAAATACCAATTAATAACAAAATCACGAATTTGACGAGCCGGTTGGCGTGGTTGGTAGATACCTGCCTTTCGCGCCGCAGGTCGTGGGTTCGATTCCCATCCAGGACAGACATTTGTGTGCATGAACATGTCTGTTTGTCCTGAGTCTGGGTGTAATTATCTATATAAGTATGTATTTACAAAAGAAAAATAGTATATTTAGTATATCAGTTGTCTGGTTTCCATAGTACGAGCTCTGCTTAGTTTGGGATCAGATGGCCGTGTGTGAATAATGTCCCAGGATATTATTATTATTATTATTATTATTTATCAAGACACGAAAGGAGCAATACAAATTAGCTAAATATGCGATAATTTTTTTTTTTCTTTTTCTGACGTGTAACAATATTTATTAAATACAATTTCTATTATAATACAATTCATATTCTTTTTATTTAATTTTTTTATTTAGTTATTCTTATTTATTTAAATGTGGCGGTTATTTAATTCATAATATTTATGTAGTTAATGGAACTTCGCGTGCCGGGTGTCCCGCGACACTCTCGCGTTTTTTTATTTTTTAATGATTTTTCGTGATTTATCACGATATCGACTTGAGGTTTTAAATTTTTCAAGTAGGTCTAGTGAATATAACACGTGGATCTAAACTGAAGGTCCTGGGATCAAATCAGGACAAGTATAACCAACTTTTCATGAGCGAAAATAAAGTCAAGGCCAAAATCCCTTTGTGCCTGTAGATACACTGGCTCACTTCATACTGGAATTCAACAATATAAAAATACGTGTTTGGCTGGAGAATATATGACGAGATAAGGTTTTGCCAACCACCCAGTAATTCATCTCGCGCTTGGCAGTGAAAGGAAACATAGGAACTTGACGTGTTGGATGAAATGTTGTTGCATTCGTATCCATCAACTCGCACTGGAGTGGCGCGGTGCAGTAAGCTATGAAAGTACTCCTCAAAAACGTGAGGAAGCCTTATCCCAGCATTTACAGGCTGTTACTTTACCTATCTTTTTCTCTTTATATCGAACTCTACTCTAAAGTATATGTAGCTGCAATAAATGTAGTACATTTTTCCCAAATCCTCTCTTATCAATATCGCCGAAACGACTGATTTAAGCAATAAGTATGTTTGTAATATGTAATATATGAGATGTTGTTTTTTATTGAAAGAAAATATAATAAGCACCACAAGCTTTTATCGTTTTAAAAGCAAAAAGAATGAGCTTTTAACACAGATTAGCCATCTGTGCGGGACATATGTATATTTAAGCGCACATGCGTGTGTGTGTGTGTGTAAGCAAAAATCTACGCACTACTAGTTTGATATTAAAATTTAAACATGAGAATCCATGGCATTAATGTGGCCGTCACGGGACGCGCGACAGATGTGTAGCATCGGAATCCACAAAGCCACAAACACATTTCAGCATATTATTAGGCTTATTTTCCATTGGAAATAGGAAGAAATTGAAATTGATTATTTTTGTTTGCATTAAGTTTTCATAAGTACGACTACTCACTGAATAAAATTTGTTAGCTATTTAAAGTTCTTATAAGAATTACATAACGGACATGTTTATTTTGATTTTAGTAACGATGCTGTAAAAATAAATAAAAAACGACGCCGTGATAAAATGTCACTGGTTGCCCTCTCGTGCCTGAGTTACGGTAGTGAATACGCATTACCACGTATGTATAATATTAAGCTTTTTTTCTTATTACGATCATCTCATAGCTAAATTATTAAAAAATGTCAATAAGTCGCCTTAATACTAATTACATAGTAAGGCGCAAATTTAATCTCAGGAACAAGACATTCTCTTCGACTTTTTATTCGTAAGGGCGCAGCCGTGCGCTGGCATCCGTCTGCCTTCCGGTGCGTCACGACAACCTTCATTTGCAACCTTTCAAACGATATACATTGCCCTTTCACAACTACTACAGCTATTTATGCTTAAGAGAATCAGCAATGTATGCCAGTTCACCTATGTTTGGCATGTCCGGAGTACCGACTTACGTATTATATTTGGGAACGACGGAGCTTTTATGAGTTCACTAAGGGCAATGCAATTTAAGTATCGGTCCGTTATAAGAGATGTAATGTAAAGATAAACTGTCATGACGCGTAATATATGTGCATGTAGGCAGACTTATAGTTTCTAGGTAAAGTAGAGGGATACCTATTAAAGGTCTGACCTAGATGGGCCGCTCTGTAATTGGCTGTGATCACAGATCTTAATAATTTTATTCTTTTTATTTCTTCAAATTGGTGCATCAAATTAATCATACTCAAGTTAAGGAGGAAATTTTTTTTGTTAAGTTTAAATCTGGAAAAGTTTTAGGTTAAAATAAAAATACTTGTGTGTTAATGTGTGCTTAAGGGTCAAGGGACATTATATTTAAATTGGTGGTTCCTTTGCGGTAGGTATATAAAATTATTATGATTTCTTACTCTGCTGATATGTATAAGCGGTGATTACATACCATCTGGTAGTTGTCTCATTTCCTATTAAAATTTACTGAAATAATTGATATTTAAGCTATAGACTCTCTTGCACAAAGCAGCATCAAAAATATAATAAATATAGCTTAGATAATCTTTCAAGAGATGGACAATGAAACTTCAGTTCTAAACTTACTCAACTTACACAAAACCTTTGTATTTTTTTGTTTGTTAAATTGTAATTTGTTTGGTTTCCTGTGGTTTGGCACTTTCCGAATTCGCGGTTACTATTTTGATTGTCTTTTAAAAAGTATTACAATTCGAAGAAAATCTAAAATTACCGGACTTTAGGCAACTCTGTGATGCATTGTTAAAAGTTAAAGTTAGAGTTTAAATAGACTAAAGTAATTATAAAAAACAAATGAACTCATCTTGATAATAATTACACGAGTGCCCAAAAAGGAGTGTAATGTTTTCATTCAGGTACTATATGAGAGGTGCGTTAAATTATTCCACCTTACCTTTGAAATGGCTGAACAGATTTGAATGTATGGGTATTTATTTATTTATTTAAAACTTTTTGCCCACCACATTGTGTAGTTTGACAAAAGGCGGACTTAATGCCTAAAGGCATTCTCTACCAGTCAACCTTTAGGCTAAGCGGAAATTCGTGAAGGCGGTAATTGATTTTGAAAAATATAGATACATACAAATATAACGACAAAAAATAAAATAAAATACAGAGCTATTATATATATATGTAAATAATATATATATATACACATACATATATATATACACATACATATATATACACATACATACACACACACATACATACATACATACACATACATAAATCCATACACACACACATACATACAAATATACATATAAATAATAATGCATTATAGATGTCAGAGATGAAGAGAACTAGGAGTTTTCTGACAAGATATGCTCACGGAGACGAGTCTTGAAAGTAAGTTTAGAGGTGGCTTTCCTTATATGCTCAGGTAATTTGTTCCATAATCGGACAGCTTGAACGGAGTAAGAATTAGAAACGAAACCAGAAGAATGAATAGGAACAGAAAGAAGGTAAGAATCGTTAGAGCGTAGCTGACGATTGTGATTATCACGCAAAAATTTGAACCTGTCTTTCAGATAATTAGGAGAGAGAGGGTCAAAGAGAATAGAGAAAAGAGAAGACAGTAATCGGAAGTCTCTACGTTGTCGAATAGTAAACCATTTTAATTTGTCACGATACTGAGAAATATGATCGAACTTACGAAGACAGAAGATGAAGCGCAAAGAGTTATTTAAGAGACGGTCAAGTTTATTCCGATGAATTTCGTTAAGGTCGGAATAACATACGTCTGCATAATCGATTATGGGAAAGACTAAAGCGTGCACAAGTAATATCTTAGTCTTGATGGGAAGGAAATTTCGAAGTCGATTGAGGCACCGTAGCGTGGCTGTGACTGAGCGGCTGATTTCGGAGATATGCACAGACCAGCTTAATGTGGAATCAATATGAAGACCGAGGTCTTTTACATGATGGCGGTAAGGAATAACGATGTCATTGAACAGAACGGGAGGCAAAGATGTTAAACCCAGATTAGTGACAAAGCGTGAGCTACCAATAACGATCGCCTGACATTTAGATGTATTGACCTTTATTCCAAATTTTTGAGACCAAGTATTTACACTAGCCAGATTGTTATTTATAGTTGCAACAGCATCACTTATATCATCCAGCCCGGTTTGACAATAAAGCTGCAAGTCGTCGGCGTAAAAATGATAAGAGCAGTTGATGTAAGTTGTAAGTAGGTTGATAAATAGAGAGAAAATAAGAGGAGATAAAATACCACCCTGCGGCACGCCAGTTTGAAGATCTAACCAATCAGAGAGAGATTGATCCAATCTAACTGCTTGCTTGCGGCCGCGAAGATATGAGGAAAACCACTCCAGAGCTGATGGTGAAAACTTGAGATGCTCGAGTATAGCAAGGACAATATCATGATCAACCATGTTAAAGGCGTTGGAGAAGTCAATTAAAACTAAAATGGTGACCATTCTATTCTCCATACCATCCCGAACATCCTCCGTAACCTTCAGAAGAGCGGTAGTAGTGCTATGACCGGACCGAAAACCAGACTGAAATGAACTAAGGATATTGTTGCTATAAACAAAGGAGGTCACTTGTTTGTAAACCGAGAGTTCAAGAACTTTGGATAAGAAGGGAAGGATAGAGATTGGTCTAAAGTCTGT
This sequence comes from Nymphalis polychloros, assembly GCA_905220585.2. Classification (NCBI taxonomy): domain Eukaryota; kingdom Metazoa; phylum Arthropoda; class Insecta; order Lepidoptera; family Nymphalidae; genus Nymphalis; species Nymphalis polychloros. The sequence goes on along the minus strand of HG992255.1, from coordinate 13,075,905 downwards.
TAATTGGCTTGGGTTAGAACCTTTAGGAAGAGGAATGACAAAAGCCTTGCGCCAAGTTACAGGGAACATCCCGGATGACATGGAAAAGTTAACAATGTGAGTGATAGCAGGCAATACTATATTTAGAATAGAGATGATCATTGACCGATTGATGCCATCAAAACCAGTAGCATTGGACTTAATTGAAAATAAAAAATTTCTTATTTCATCATCAGTTACTGGAGAGAAAGCAAAGCTACCACTTGAAACAGCAGCCATGGCTCTAATTTCATAAATCGTCATTAATTTAATATCAGGGTTTAAAAGCGTAGTAGAGGAAAAATGTTGATTTAAATCGTTGGGTGAAAGTGATGAGAAGACAATATTTCCTTTACGCTTTTTAAGACCCATGGTTTGAAGGAACCTCCACACAGTGGCCGTAGAAGCATTGGAGATATTACTGTGACAGTAGTGGCGCCTTGCTGATCTTACCATCATATTACACCTGTTACGAGCAACTTTATATAATTCCCAATTTACAGCACTTCTATCGTTTTTGTATCTCCGGAAGGCGCGATCACGACGTGTCATGGCCATACGCACCCCTTTTGTTATCCACGGTGCAGGTGACCGTCTAATCTTAACAGTTAAAATGGGAGACTTTATCATCAAGTGACGAAGAACTGTATACCAGTGATAAGTCTAGTAAGTTAGCGTCCCTATTATATTAGGGTATATTGTTAGAATCCTTATGTCACCTCGGGATATATTGATCAGTGATATTTTTTAGTTTATAAGGTGAAAATGTACTTTTTTTATTTAAAAAAATAAAATAACTAATATTGATAGATAAAAAAGATCACGTGAAGTAATTGAAACTTATTAAATATATAGAGTACCTCTCTTCCTATATGGATTAGCAAATATAATAAGCTTCGCGGCTTTTGCGGTTAAGAAATTAAGATTAGTTACCGATGTTGATACGGCCCGCCTAGTATACTTTAGTTATTTTCATAGTATAATGTCTTATGGCAACTGCAAATGTGTTGCAAAATAGGGTTATTCGCGCAATCTGTAATCTAGGAGCTAAAGAACCTCTAAGACAGGAGTTTAAAGAAATCAAAATATTAACTGTTGCTTCTCAATACATATTATGTAATGTTATGTACGTACGTAAAAATATTAATGATTTTGTGAGAAAATGTGATTCTCATAACATTTGTACGAGGAACAAACACAAACTAATTACCGTTTTGTGGGGCCATGTATCGCCCAATGGGTTCTACAACAGGATCCCAGAAAACGTTCAAAATGACTTAGTTGCTAACTTTAAAAAAAAATAGTAAACGAAAGTTTGTGTGCTAAAGGTTATTATACAATTAATGAATTTATGGATTTATGGATCGCCGCCTGGCTATTTCTTTTTATTTTTACAATTTGTAAACGAAACATAATATGAAAAAAAACCGCTGAGTTTCTTTTGCCGGTTCTTTTCAGGGCTCGGTGTTTCGTTTACGAATGTAGTTTCTAGTTTGACAATCAATAAGTAAGTGTAATGCTTTAATGTTGAATATAATCTTACTCTCAATCCACGTATCGATTATATATCGAATAACTAAGCACTCTCGCTTCCCTAGCTCTCATATATCCGATGGGACGGCAATCCAACACGACCGAAAAGAGTTCAGGCTCAGGACAAACTTAACGTGCATTCCGAGGCCAAAGAGTGTACACACTTTCAGACTCCGAGCTTCTACTGAGAATTTTCTGACAGAAAAACCCAATAACTATTTATTGGCATGACCTGGGAATTGAACCCAGGATCACCGGGTCTGCGGCATTATCTTATATCTAGCCACTAGAGACTAGACCAACGAGACAGTCAGGCAGTCAAGGCAAGAAAAATTACTAATAAATTAAAGATGCAGTTCTATATATGTAAGCCAGTACACGGACACATACAGCCGACACATGTTTCCATTCATTCACACACTAGTGAGTTTTCCCTTCACAATCGAACACGATAAGAATTATAAGGACTATACGTTTCATTTCATTTTCAGAAAAGGAGAGTAACTATAGATTCCCTTGCCCGTTATTTTTCTTAAAATCTACATTCCAAAACTACGGATAATATCTGTAAACTTAATATATTTCTTTATTTTGTCGATGTTTTGGATAGAAGCACACAGTTAGTCACAATAGTTGTTAACTGTCGATTACGTTTGTATAATAAGTAAGAGCGGTGTATTCTATCTATCGGACATGAATGCGGGTTTCGTTTGAATTTGTTAAAATATTTATGCATTTAGATCATGATGCATTGATTACGAGGGAAATGCCCGGGAAATGTTTAGGGTATTTCAGATAACCCGCTTTTCCGCGGAAAACCTTCGATTTAGGTTTTGCCGTTACTATCTTTTATATGTGTTGTTACTAACTTCCAACTTTATTTATACTCAAATACACATTTGTATTTACATTTTATTGGGGACATTTTTAAATTCTATTTTGTCCATAAAATTACAAAAGGCGGTACCACCGCGAACCCGCATAGGAGCTCCTAGACTACTCTTTAAAATAGAAAGAAAGTGGATTTACTTAGACTCTGAAATATTTATTAAGGTATGGGAAATTTCTGCTTTGTTTTCAGTATTTAATTAGGTAAGTAGGTACTATAAATTCTTACATATTCTTCATATTATATATAAAGTAAAATATAACTTTAAACTGGAATTAACCAGGTAAAAAAGAAATATCGTATGCATTTATGTTGTATAAACGAGGGTTGTGTTCGATCAAAAACATTAAAAAATAACATTTTCCCAATAAAAATAAATTAATGGGTTGCTAGCTTTAAACAAATATAATCCAACAAACAAACTCACTCTTGCATTTATAATATTTGTGAGATAGTAAGTATAACTCATACACCGGATATCCTTCATATCGAAAGCATAATATAAGAGACGCGCAGGTAAAATCTGAAATGATGCTGGCTTTAGACGCGCTCTTAATATGGTGTTACAAACATTTTGCGAAACATTCTATCGAGTAGTCGATTTGGTTAAGCTTTAAAAGAATATTTGTAAAAACCCAAATGGACCAAATTAATAAGTATAGGTCCTATATTAAACACACAATGTAACATATTGTAAAGTACTGCTTACGACATCTATTGTTTAATTTTGTAAGCTTTTCAGCATTCGCGTTCAGTAAGTTTGCGTCTATTCATACCTACTATAGTCGATAGATGGCGCTTTGATATATAATTTTTTTTAATCATAAATTTATTGATTTTAAAATGATATTTTATATATTATATTAAATAATGCACGTTTTTTATTTATATTATTTCATACATTCATGCATTTCAACATTTAGTTAAAATGTATAAAGGTTTGTGGAATAGTACCAACACGATAAAAGAAGATGGCGCGCGAGTCGCTTGTAAATAAATAGACATTAGCTAGTTCTGAAAAATCAAAATAATTCATACTTATTTATTTTTAAGCATTAAAACATATTTGTGACCGCATTTTTTTCAACAAAATTGTCACTCCGCATTTACATATAAATTATATCGAAAAATATTTTACAAATTGGTTATTAATCCTAGACACGACGTGACCTTCTTTAATGTTTCAAATTGGCAAGTATCGGGAGAATCAGAAACCGAATGTAAACAAAATTATTATAATAGTATAATATCGAATAATACATTTTTTGATATATTTTCTTCAAGTCAGTTGTGGGCGTACGTGAAGAGCTCGTAGTCGCGCACGGTGAAGTTGTAGTCGGGCGCGAGCGTGGCGGGCGCCAGGGCGTCGCCGTACGAGTGCAGGTTGCTGTAGCTGTCGCTGTTGGCGTGGCAGTTGCTGGAGATGAACAGGTCCGCACCCGCGCCGAAGATCGGCCCGCAGCTGAGGACGTATCGACATCAGTACCACTGCACTCCGAGATTATATTATGATAACTTTTGTATTATGGCTTTCTACGAGTGCACCGCGTTCATACAGTAATTTTTATTTCATTTTAATAGGATCTCCACTGTTATAAGTCTATGCGTTCCCTCAATTATAGGAAACCACATAACAATAGCATCCATCTCATATAACTAAGTTAAATTAAGGATTTACACAAATTAAAAATGATACTCAAAGAACTAAAACGAAAAGCAAAACTTCTCATGTTAAATAAATAAAATTTGAAAAACAAAAGCAAACGAAATACTAAAACACAATGTAAGGTAACGAAGTAACACAGGGGGCCCTCACTCGGGATGGTAGCAGAGCGCGAAGGCCTTCTTGGTGAGCGGGTAGAGCGCGGGCGGGTCGGCCAGCGCGAACAGGCACGCGCGCTCGGCGCACACGTAGCCCGCGCCCGCGCCGCCCGCCGCCCAGCCCGCGCTGCACACGCCGCCCAGCGGGGGGCCGCGGCTCGGCTGCGCGCACGTCATGCATCACATGTTTAAAGCCTTCTCAAATTCAATAATGCGATGGCAAACAGATATTATTTTAAGTTCCAATATAATATTTTTTGCGTGCTAAGTTTGAGGTTTCGCGGAGTACCGATGTCTCTGGACCACAGTTTGACGGCCACTGCCCTATATGACCGCAATGCTTTCTTTACCGCGGTCCGTAGTGCGGCTCTCGGTATTACCGCCTGTCTTTACCTGCACGAGCACCAGCACCGGCGCGATTCCGTCGCAGTGCGAGTGGAAGGCCTGCGCAGAGTACCCGTGAGTGGAGGCGCGGAACACCAGGCGCCACGACTGCTTCGGGTTGCCGCACCTGTCGCCCAGTCGTACAATATAAAGCAATGCGGTCTAAAGGCGTTTAAATTTGAATTGCTTGATAAACTAAGAACGTTATATTACCAGCTGTTGATGAGAGACTGAAAGGCGCTCTTGTCTTGTTGCAGGATCACAGAGCCGGCGAACATATTCACTGCCAAGCTGTAAAAGTTCACGATTGACATAATAATTTGATTAGAGGTATACTCTAATAAATTATATATTATTTTTTGTCAGATCAAAACCAAAAATATATTTTATTGAAGTATACTTACAATATAAATTAAATTTAATTCAATCTTAAAGAAAATATTGTCATATTTAATAAATTTTATTTTAACCCAATTTTTAAAGAACATAGCATATACATAATGTTGTGTATGTGTATAGGGTGGCATTATAATAATAGATTTATACAACACAACATGTACATAATGGTAGATGTTAATTTAACTGCGGGATTTTATTATAGAAAGATTATCTATTTATTACGACAAACATTCGAACGTAATATATTAAAAGGTTTATCTGTGAACATATAACGTGTGGGGTCCCTACCGAGGCTGCGTGCGCTTGTCGGGCTCGTGTCGCGGCTCGAGGCGCGGCGCGGCGTGCAGCGCGGCGCGGCGGTAGCGCTCCAGCGACAGCTCCATGGGCACCGCGCCCGTCGGCTCCACCTCCTCCGCGAACACCGTGCTGTCTGCGGCACAACACTACCGTACAGTACACGCGCCACGGCGTCGGGGCAGCTCGCGGTCGGTGGCTCCGCTCACCGATGAGCAGCAGTCGCATGTGCTGCATGAGCGGCGCCAGGTGGTGGCAGACGCGCGCGCGCTCCTCCTCCGTCCAGTGCGCGGTGGGCTGCGCCACGCCGGCGCGCTGCTTGGCCCACGCCAGCGCGCAGCGCCACACCTCCTCCTCCTCCAAGTACAGCTGGAATACGTAGTTAGTATCTTTAATACTCAATGAAGAAAAAATTATAAACTTTTCCATACTGACATTTTATCATTATTAAGATATGTTAGAAAAGAAAATGAATTAAAATATGGCATCAATTCATAGTCTAAGCAACATTTTTTTCATATAAAAATATTTGTGTCTTGTTAAACAGACATATTATAATATTATATAGTAATATTGTAAACACCTTTTGAAATAACCTTACTAACAAGTAGGGTTGCCAGGTCGCTATACCTAATAGCCGGACAGATCAGTCAGTTTAGCCAGACATTTGGGTGTCCGGCTAAACTGGCTGATCTGTCTGTCTGTCTGAATGCTGAACACCCTACATTATTGTGGATTTTGTATCTCAGTGTTAATAGGTATGACCAAAAAATGTACCTTACAAAAACTGGACACGAATTATTTTAACCGGGATAAGCAATCAAAAAGCCTAACTATGTCCGGCTTTATCCGGACACCTGGCAATGCTATTAACAAGAGACTACTTTTATCATAAGCTTAGGTTACAATTTCTTGGATTAGTTTATATTTTAACTATTTTCAAAAAACACTAATAATATCTTTTGTCTAAATTATGAAGCAACTACTGTAAAAGTTTGTGAAGCATTTATGACTTTATCTAAGGAAAGATGCTGAGTGCATTGTTACATAGTGTTATAAATATCTTTACTTCTTATACTTGTACAATAATATTATATTGTAAATATATATAGCACTAGTTTACAACCACAGCTACATGTTTTACAGGTGTCAGGTATAAAAAAAGTAATCCAAGTTCTTCCTTGGGATTCAAACTTACCTCATGCCAATTTGTTTTTAAATTGGTTCAATGTCAAGTAAGCGTAACAGATTGCTGTGTGTAAGGACAATAAAAATACAAAACATTAAATTAATAGCTGACAAATACTAACAAAATCTGAAGATATGAGCTTGATGAGAGCATCTTTTGGCAGATTTAAGAAGGAATTTGTTTTGACACAGTCCGATGCATTGTCTCCGATGAATGCAATACAGCGTTCCATGAAAGATGATGCACTTTTTCCTCCTGGAATTTAATATTTATAATTATTATAGAGTAAATCTGTCAGAAAATATTTGTTTCTGAATCTATTTTTGACCTACCTTATAAATTATTTAATATATATATCCTAATATCACATACATTGAAGACTTAAATATAATTTAATGCTTGTAGCCTTCGTGCATATTTGTTTATTACGCATTTCAGTTTAACATTAAATCAATGAAGTGTTAAAAATTAAATTTTTATTTTGAATTGTGTCAACAAATTATTTTGTTTTATTCTTGTTGATTAATTGACTTTGTTTGTTTTTTAAATTAATTTGAACATATGAAAAAATACACTAACATTTATAATAAATATAACATAATAGTAAATAAAATTTTTCAGAGGTTAGAAAATGAAAGCCAATTTAGATCTTATATTTAATTAAAAAATTATGTGAGGTTAGCAGTAAAACACTTTCACAATTCACAAGTGACCATCACACTTATCAGCTAGGAATGTTCGTTTGGTTCTTATAACCTATTTCACACCGTAGCGTTTGGATTGACGTTTTGAATTAATGTTATATTGTCGCCTTTCATCATAATACGACCGATTTGCTTTCGATTTTTGGTTTTCATATGTACTTCTTCGGCTTCGTCTAACACAATGTTCATATATTCGTCGAAGCCCACGATGTGGCCCTCGATCCTCAGATTCACGTTCTCGTAAAGCCAAATTTGTACACGGCTTCTATTTTGTAAATACCTAAATATAAGGTTGATGGGTTGCACCATAACCTTTTGAACTTTCGGTGGGCCTTTGTAAGCCATTTTTATATTTTATTCTTAGAAATATAATGATAATTTATTAAAACAAAAACCGCCAAAGCCGGCGTCGTTTTTATACGTCAAAGATGGAACTAGCAATGTCAAAGACAATGATAGACGCAACAAAATGGCCGCCATTACAGATTATCAATGCCGTAATTCAAAATCAGAATAACCACGGAATAAACACAAGTTTTTATTTTAATTTGATTCCCGAATTAAAAGCAAACAGAAATTACTAAGTAAGTAAATACTATAAAAAAATAGCATTTTGCATGTTTATGCTTTTTGTTATTATTTTTTTTCTTTATGTAGGCAGTTTTTTCAATTCATCAGATAATAATTATAAAACAAGAGAAATACTAAATTACAAGCGATTAAAATATATTATGAAGAATATCTCAATAAAAAAAAATAGCAAATAAAAATACAAAAAGTGTGCGATGGCCGGGAATCGAACCCGGATCAACTGCTTGGAAGGCAACTATGCTGACCATTACACCACCATCGCAGCTGACAACATGGCTTAAATTAAGGAATATATTATTAGAATACATTACAAAAAGCTGCAACGAACAGACATTACAAATGTTCGTCACTTATTCCAAATTATATTTTGTTCCGTTTGCAGTTGAAACGCTTGGACCTTGGAGTAATAGTGCAAAAACTTTTTTCAAAAAACTTTCCTCTCATAGCCTATACTGTTGGCTTGGTTTATTTTTCGCCCAGAGAATCGGAATTGCGATTCAACGTTAAATGCTGCTAGCATTCCGGCCACCATTGCACGCGGTCACGACTTGTACAGTAACATTTTTTATTTGTATTTATTTAAATCTTTAGTGTAAATAAATATTGTAGTAAGACATCTTATCATAAAGCATAGCACTTGCCTGGCCTATCCTGGATTTCCATAGCAGCTGCTAACAGAGTACAAGCACTCTCTACACTCAAAGTGGAAGTAACATGATCCTCACAAGCAGCTCGAAGGTCTTCTACGCCTAGATCCGCAGCTAACGTCATCATTTCAAATACCCCAGAATCTTGAAGTAATAACTAAGTAAAAAGAAATTCATATATATGGATTAAATTTGTAGTTCATTGATAATAACTAAGTTAAATTGTAATTTAATTAATTTTTTTAGGTTTTTACTCCAATTTATTAAAATATACCTTTCCAGTGTATACATATTGGATAAAAAGTCGAAAAGTTTCAGGTTGCACGTGTGGCATACGTATCGGTGTTGGTTGTGGGCCGGAAGAAGGTGAAACTGTGCATCCAGGGATTCGGCATACCTCCCCGCGCTTCGTATTTTGAAAGCTTTTACACCTATCAACAAACAAAATTATTTAATTTATAATGATTATTATACACGCCAGAAAAAAGAAATATAATGATTATTTACAGAATTGTATAAAATGTGATGAGTTTACATGCTACTCGTCAACAGATGGCGCTACAGTTATATACAGATTTAGTTTTACTTCGAAAAGTACTTCAAACATATTTTATACAAGGATTATTGTACATAGAAGAACAAAGTTATTTTACTTTGTAATAAAATGATACGAGCGTTATTTTACATTTTGCTCATGGCTTTTAGAATAAATTTGCAACTAGTATTAATTGAAAGCCTGAACTTAGAAAATTAGTACATATTTACTTTACAACAACAACAAACATTTTATAATTTTGTAATAACAGTGTAATATCGTGTATAAGATCGAAACTTTTTAAGTAGTTGAAGCGCACTGTCTGTGAGTATCATCGCGTAATTAAAAACCGATAATCTTTCAGCAAAAGACGTGGCTGTGAAGTTGAAGTGCGCGCCAGACTTCGGAAACTCGTTTTTAACTGTGGACCAAAGTACTTCGTGCCTAAACTTAGCACCAGTTTATATTTATAGCAACCCCTTACCTAGCAATTTTTATAATTTGGAGTTATAAAATATATATGTACATATATCCAAAATAAAATTAAAAAATTACCTACTTTATACATCATGATTACGTGGAATGGTGTCAAGAATTCCAGTAGTAGGTATTTCTCATTTAAATCTGATTTTTATTGATCGAATTTAATATGTTTAATAATTACCTACCTCGTTGGTCTATTGGCTAGATATAAGGCCGCAGACCCGGTGGTCCTGGGTTCAATTCCCAGGTCGGGCCAATAAATCGTTACTGGGTTTTTCTGTCAGAAAATTCTCAGTCGCAGCCCGGATTCAAGAAGTTGGAAGTGTGTACACTCCCGTGCCTCGGAAAGCACGTTAAGCCGTTGGTCCTGCACCTGAACTCTTTCCGGTCGTGTCGGATTGCCGTCCCATCGGATTATGAGAGCTAAGGAAAAGAGAGTGCACTTGTGTTTGCGCACACACTTGTGCACTGTAATATCTCCTGCGCAGTTGGCTAATCTCTCTTGAGATTGGCCGCCGTGGCCGAAGTCGGTCTGGAGGACCTTAATTAAAAAAAAAGCCAACAACCCAGTTCTGAGACGCTATTACTACATAATTGTTGCATTATGACATAATTTCAAATTTTATACAGCTTCGATACAAATTTAACCTGACGTTTTAAGGACACGTCTTCGGTCTGAGCCACCTCTGGACAGAAGAGTAATGAAACGGGACGAAGGTTTTAGATAATTAATCGAGCTGGCTGTGTAATCATGGCGAGCGCGATGTTTGACAACAGTATTAATCATTTGAGATTTTATCTCCGGCGGTGATTAATTTTGTCACACTATAGCATCGAGGCATTCCCTATTACATTGTTTACGCTTTCGATGATTAACCGGATGAAGCTAGCAGTTAGCACGGTTTTTGTATTTGAATCGGTCAAATAGTATTTAAATCGGTCAAATAGTATTTAAATCAATACTATCAATAAAGTACAATTAAAAAGGTTTATATATATAAAGGTATGAGGCTACGTCTATTCCAAATTTTAGTTATTGAAATAATTAATAAACCAATGAATTAATAAATGAGAAAAAATAAAAGTAGCTCTTATAAATTTATATAAAAGTAATTAAAAGGTTTAAAAAAAAAGATAATATTATGTATTTCGATTATCATAAAGCGTTATTCTGAAAAAGAAGGACGGATGGTAAGTCTTTTTTTAAAATCTTCATTCTCAAATTATATATAACATAATTTATATTTGGATAATTTATATTATACTTCCAAAAGGAGTACCAAATTATATAATACTAGCGGTTCCCCCGCGGCTTTGCCCGCGACATAATCAAAAATAATAAAATATGTTAATTATGGTCTATTTTAGCTGTGAAAACAGTAAATTTCAAGCAGATCAGACCATTTTTTTATACTAATGTGTCTAACCCATTTCTCTAGTTTGGGGTTGAATTTTCAAAAATGACAAAATACGTATGCATTTATTTTTGCTCATAAGCTTTAAAATTTTCGAAAGCCCTGGAATACGTATTTATTCATTTATAACCAGAGGCTTGTATATAAAATTTCATGCGTCTTACATCAAAAATGACGGACCCGCCATACAAACCTTAACCCCTATTTCACCCTCTTGGGGGGTAGATTTTCGAAAACCCTGAAATATGTATTTATTTATTTCTAAACAGAAGCTACCATATAAAAATTCATGCTTTTTACATGAAAAATTACGGAGTCCCCATGCACAGTTACAACCCCTATTTCACCGTCTTGGGGGGTAAATTTTCAAAAATCTTGAATAACATATTTATTTTTTTCTAGCCAAAAGATTGTATATAAAATTACATGCTTCTTACATCAAAAATTACGAACTTCCCATATAAACTTTCACCCTCTTAGGTGGTGAATTTTGAAAAACTCTGATTTGCGTACTTATTTATTTCCAACCAGAAGCTTGTATACAAAATATCATGCTTCTAACTTTGAAAAATGACGGATTTCCATACAGCGGTTCATCCCTTATTTCAACTCTTTAGAGGTGGAATTTCCAAAAATCCGTTTTCATCATAAAATGCATCAACTGTCAAAATTTGAAGTCTCTAACACCAGTGGTTTAGGCTCTGCGTTGATGAATCAATCAGGACAAGTCTTTTTATATATATAGATTGTAAGTATGAGACTCGTATTTGATATGAGGCAAGTGCTCGACTTTCATTTATGCCAATAAATTGATTTTGTCGTAAATACTTCAATTAAATTTCGAAGAGTCATATTATTAAGATCCAATCATGTAAGCTTGGCATGTTACAAGGAGTTATAAAGTTGGTGTTCAAAACAGATTTATAATGATGCGGCTTCCCGCCATTGCAGCTGACGGCGACACGACAAGTTTTAATAGTGTTGCCATTGCTGCTTCTCGAATATCCAATTATCATTTACTAGACATTAGATTAAAATTATTGCGTTAATCGGAAGGCAAATGTAATGCAAAATACATTTTTCCCCCTCTGCATTTGTTTATATAATTTGTAAGTGCGTTCGTAAGTACGTACATAGCGTTTTTATAATACAGTTAGTAAGTTATTGCCATTCTCGGAAGCCTTCTCGCTACTCTGTGCCAAAAGTAAGAGAGTGTGGCAGAAAATAAAGCAGATTCATATTTCAAATGTATGTACTTAAAGTTAAATATTTCTTCCATTTCGATTAGACAATAGTTAGTCAACAGGTAATTACTCAAGGATGCTAAACGTAATTTGTATCGGCGGTCGCAGCGGGCGGCCATGATTGATGACGCAGGCGACACCCGCGCGGCGCTGTCGCGGTAGCGCCGCGCCACGCAATCTGCATTATCGCGATTAATGGCGCCTGCCGTGTCTGCGGTACAGCCTGTGACAACGATTAATCGTCTTCTCAATTTTTTGCAATATTTAGAATATTAGTTGTTCGTTTATGTAAAATATCGTCGTTTTGCTTGAACGAGGATATTACGCCAATCAATTATTGATGGATGAGATTATATATTAATTACAATTTCGATACTATAGTAATGTATACCTTCTATAGTAACTTGTATATTAATAGAGCTGTTGCGTAGAAATCCGAACAGTAAGAGATATCTGCGCGATACCTTAAAAAAATTCGAACGACATAATCAACAGCATTTCTATTGGTAATTTCAATTATAATTTTTAAATATTAAATGTACATTGAATAATAATTTTATTATATTGTGTAGGTAACTTTAGGAAATATTTATGTTGGTTATGGATTTCTACTCAGCTTTATCATTAAATAATTCTGAATAGAATCTCCCAACCTACCATCATGAAGCTCTATTAATTTAATCGTGTTCGGTATTCAATATAGCCACTTCAATAACGCTTAATCTGTAGGCGACTGGCAACATTCTAGTTTGCCGCCATTGAAGGCACATTGGATGGCGCCTTGAATTAGAGCTCTGTGTTGATAGTGAATGACCCTCTATATTTCCAGCTCCCTTTAATTTTCTACGTTTGTATTGCCGTTGTTGTGAGTGCTGTCATTTTAAGTTCTAAATTACCTTATTGACTTTCTTTTCAATATAAATAATCCAAAGTCATAATTGGATTATTTATATTGAAAAGTCATCCACACTTAAATAGTTTTGTGCTCAGTGTTCACATTAATAATACATCTTATTATAATCCAATCGTAAGATTTTGCCGCACTTACAACGATTTACTTTTAACACACAGTAACATATTAGATATTTTCAATTCCAATTTTCCAAAATTCAAAAACACTGTGAGTAATATTATATCTACGATCCAATGATTGACTGATTATACACAATTTCTTAGTTTGGACATTACATTTTTTATACAAATTTTATTAATGAATTTAATTTAATTGTCAATTTTATTGTTTTGTTTTATTTTTATTGTATCAATTCGAATTTAATTTTAATTTATTTTGTTAATTGATTAATTTAATTTAAATTATTAATTGCCTTTATTATTGTAATTCATTAATTACCTAACTAACTGTATTATCTTTAAAAGCATGCCGTGTACACACGTTTTGGGATGTAATTTTGTTGGAAATTGTATAGATTCCTAATTCTTTAAGTCTAAGTCCTGATTACATTCTGTTTTGTGTACCTAAATAAATAAATAAATTGTAATAAAAATAAAGTATTCAGTTTCGTACAGTAATCAATAATATAAATTGCTATGTTCTTTTATGGTTGGTTTTAATTGTAATTATTTAAAATATACTTAATGATTTATTATACCTGTGGATTTATCTGAGATTAGACCACGGTCGTATACACAGGTCTTGCAACTGAGTCCAATTTCAGTGGTGAGAGATAGGTGCGAGTGTGTTACAACTGCTAATTCGCAATACCATCCGCTTTACGTACAACGTCGCTGCTATCGAAGCTGATATTTTTCTCTCCCAAGTATTGTGTTATTTAATCATTGTTATATCGTTTTATTGAGTTTTGCGGATTTTTTGTTATTTAACTGTTTTGTTTGGATTTGAAAAAGTGTTCGAGATAATTATTACGCGACTTGTCATGCCTCTGGCGGCCGTAAATTGAGCTTAACAGCGTTATTGTCAACGTACCCCATACTGAAGTTGCAAGACCTGTGTATTCGACCGTGGATTAGACATTTGATGGCAAAAATTAAAATTGGTGAAATTATCTGTGCCGTTAACTTTATTGACATAAATGGGCAGTGACCATACTCCACAGTCTATTCTTTGATAAATATAATGCCTCTAATTTATAAAAAAAATAAACGATTTGTACCACCTTAAAAATAATGTAGTGACTATTCAAAAATGCTTTATTGTAAAGGTTACTTGTACATTTCTAAGCACATTAATGTATTTAACATTAATGTGCTTAGAAATGTATAATAAACATTTGATAGAAAAAAAATAACGCTACTTGCCTTAATTTTTATTGTTTGTAAATGGTTTGTAACTAACAAAAAATTTTAAATTCAATGTATCCACTCATGTCGGTTTTATTAAAATATCATACGGGGTATAATGTCTGGTCTGGTTTATTCGCTAGTATTATATAAATATAACGTGACGTTAGCTAATGAGACGTCAAGAGCAGGCGAGAAACACAATTTGCGGTAACCGACAATAGAGATTTTTCCATTGCTAGACGGCACGATAGTGGCGCCGGTCTTGTAAGTAATTACTGTCAAAATTATGTGAAATTAATACATAATATATGTAGGTACTTTTACATTTGATCAAGCTATTGTGTATCTTGAGTATTAAATTCATTCAATTACTTTTCCATATTAAAAATAATGTTATCTGTCAATTGAGATTAACCAGCTGTGTAGGAGAAATTTTAGAGTGTACGTTTTTTATCTCCTAATAATCCAATGGGACGATGATCCGACACGGACAGATAGAGAAAGTAAAAATTGCTGTGAATATTTTTTTTTGTTTTGCATTGAAACGTTATTCATTTGTAGTCAGGTTTGCCAAAACATAGATGTAATGTTTGACGAATGGCTGACCACTTAATGAGATATTTGTATGAGTTTGATCAACATATCATCGTTGTACTTCAACGCCGAGCTCGCAATGAATAACAAACACAAATTAAGTAGAGAAAAATACAGTTCTACTTGCCCGGGTTTGATACAGCAATATTTGTTTAAAGATTCCTTGTTCCAGCCTCTGGTTCATCTCGGCTCTTCACTTGGATCAGTTTATAGTGCCAAGTGTCGGGAAAAAATCAACAGGCATTTATAATTCATCTCTGATGGAATTGCCTGAGGCCTGTAGGGGTACCGCTGGTTTTTTAATGGGTATTCCGATGTTCGGGGTGCACCCGGCGCTTTGGACACCGGTGAGCCCCACATACCCCCCCACTGTTCCCGTGGGGGAAACACGTAATGCGCTTTTCCAGCGATAAAAAAGGTCTGTATGAGCGAAAATAGAAGCGTGTCATGGATTCCGGATTACTGGTTAAAATTTACAAGCGATATAATTTTTTAAATTGTTCCTAATTTATTTTATGTTTTTTTTTATATCAAGAAACTTAAGAACAACTTAACAGTTTAATGTTCGTACACAAAAATAATTTGACTCTTTTTAATTAATTTAACACAATTATTTATGGCTGTCACATATAATAGGGTGACAACGTTTAATATAAATTACATGTCATTCATTCAGATGAATCTATGTCATTCAGTAATTTATACTTAAAATGATTTGGTTAATATTAAAAAGTCATATATTTCCAAGAATAAAGCCATATATTTTATAACAGTTCTTATGCGGTTTTCTTAAAGAAAACCTAACGTGTGCTTTTAATAAGCCGTCGGGCGCAGTGCAGATCCAATTTACGGTTCTTAACAAAGGAACCTCGAACGAACGTTTTCTAAAATTTTCCTTCTCTTAAAATCCTTACACATTTCACGTTACAACGAATTTTCAATTTCGTAGTTTTAATTTTTTTATATTATTTTGTTTGATGGACTATTTGTAAATTATAATTTTTAAAGGACCGACGACTACTTGGCTTTGTGCTAGCCTGTCTGGTAGGTCCTCTGCAAACCAGCAATACTTAATATTGTTCTGTTCTGGTGGTAAGGGTGTGTGCCAGCGTAACTACGGGTACAGGGACATAACACCTTAGCTCATCTCAGTTCACAAGGTTGGTCGGCGGCGCCAAAGTCTATATACCACCAGTAACCATCAGCACATATACCTTTATTATAAAAAAGAGGACATATAATCATCGTAGATTCTGAGATTGACCGAGCATGGTGGTGCTCTATAACATATTTTTATTTACTTATTTACCTTTTTATAAATTAAGCAATACATATTATTCACAAGAATAATATAAAAGAGATACATCAGAATGCCTGAGTAAAAATAGTTATATTTTGTATGAAAATATCAAAGAAAATCGAAGACAATTTTATCTTTGAAGAAAATATCTAATACGAATGCGATCTTAAAATGAAGGATATCACAGGAAAGCACCAATATCGCACGAGATTGCTTTATTTAGAGATGAAACCAGGTTTACGAGACCTTTATTAAAGCAAGACTTATGAACTTAACCTTAGGCTTTTCTCGCTACAAGCATAATAATTATTAAATAGTTAAACTATTACTTGCAAATTTTATTAAAATTTCTTATAACTATTGTAACATTGAAAAATATTTACATATATTTCAAAAAAAAAAATCTTTCATGACTCTTAATACTTAAATATTTATTATTATTTACAAAATCATTAAGCATTTCGATTAAATCATCATTCATCACACAAAAAGCATTTTGAATAAATATTTGTATGAAAATCTATAATAGTAAATTAAACGAAAAAACACGTATTTTTGTTCGGAAATTGAAAACGCAACTTAAATTGTTGCAAACGTGAGATAATCCATTTTCGGTGAGCAGCTGTTGCAAGCCGCTGGTTTCGGCATGCAAATCGCTGGCTCCGGTAGACTTATCAAGAAATATTTATGCAAATTGCCTGAAATGTGCTTCAAATAGCTCGCTTTTTGTTGTTCGTCAAATGTTCAAGAACTTTTGTAATTGTTTGTGGATCGTGATTGCATGTTTGCTTTTTGCTATAAATATTTGTTGCATTAAAGCAAAACGTACTAAATATGTACTTTGATACAAGAAAAAATGTTTCGTTTTCTCGCTCTTTGCAGTTCGTTGTACATTATGATTTTATGCATTTATTTAGTTCGTTAACGTCATAAGATTAGTTACAGAAATTCTTTGCAAAATGCAATTACAGTAGCGTGGTCACCCTGGAAGAGGTGTTCGCATGTACGTAAAGTTGTAATTACACATGAGTTTGTTTTTACAATCGCGGGCGCGGCGCAGCACGTCACGCATTGTTTTTGTACGCTCCAACTTTTCTCATTTAACCCAACAATTGTACAACTTGCTTCGGTAATCCGACGTGTTATTTGTATTGTAAATTGTTGTCAATGATGTCGGCTGCGGGATTTAAAAATAAAACTCGCTAGACTGTTACTTTTATCGTCACAATAACGCGGGGCGCGTTACTATGTATGAATGTTTTCATTTTAACTTGGTAATGCGCACACTGTTTCGTTATTTTGTTTACAAAATTTGCTACAAAGTTTCTGATGTTTGATTCAATTTTCTTAAAAACATATTGAAGTTAGTGAAAATAAATCCGATAACCGATATTTTAACGTAATTTCCAAGTGTCTTCCAAGTGTTTCCAGTAGTCTAACTCTGGAGCTTTTGAATACAAGTTAATTTATGTTTACAGAACAGTCTCGACTCAGCCTCTTCAATGGGCTCAGTCTATTTGCAATTTGCAGCCGATTCAAAGAGACCCGCTGATGACTTTCATGATTATGAACTAATTAGCAACTTCATAATGTTCCCTGTAATCCCGCACCGTACATACTCTGCTATAGCAGATAATACGAGACTTAATTACAGAAGTGGAGGGAGGCGGTAGGGGAGGAGGGGCGTTGATTGATGGTATCGCGATCAACGCACGGCCGCTTAGCGAATTTATAACCTCCACTCTAAGTTTAGACACGAAATTATGTAGTTTCAGGATCGTGGAAAATTACATGCCATTAGCAAAATTTTAGACGAGTAATAAATGTTACAGCCTCGTGAGGTTTGCTGAAAATTTTAATACTGGAATAGGAAATCGGGGTTGTATAAGCTGATAAGTAGTACCTTTTAAAAATATAAGTATTCCGATTTCATTGAAATATATTTGTTTTGTTTTTAACTTGTACTTGAATGTACGTTTGAATAGTCATTTAACAAGATTAAATTATTTATTTTAAGTTACCACCGATTCGGAATATAGATTCTACCGAGAGTAGTCACTCTTTTCCGACAATCAAGTTACATAAGGGGTTTTCCAATAGGGACGCTTGAACTTTGACAGCTGATTGCGGCCATGTTGTTTGAGTGACAGCTGTCAAATGCAGTGTGTTATATTCATTCCGTCCTCCCAAACCACCATGGCAGGTTACAGTGTCGAGCAGCACGTGCAAATCATAAAATTGTTTTATGAAAATGGGTCTTCAGTTCGAGCAACGTTCCGCGCACTTCGCCCGTTTTACGGTCGCGATAATCGTCCTGCCGAGTCGACTATCCGTCGATTGGTGGACAAATTCGAGTCAACCGGGTCAGTTAACAATCAGCCGGTTCCCGTGCGTCAACGTAACGCGAGATCTGCCGAGAATATCGCCGCTGTGCGCGACAGTGTCCTCGAAAACCCGCGGCAGTCAATTCCGCGTCGCGCACAGGAACTCGGCCTTTCGCAGACGACAACTTGGCGAATTTTGCGTTGTGACTTGAGCCTGCACCCGTACAAGATCCAGCTGACCCAAGAGCTCAAGGTTAATGACCATAGACAGCGCCGTGTGTTCGCTGACTGGGCATTAGAGCAGTTGGAAGTTGACGCCGATTTTGGCAAAAAAATCATCTTCAGCGACGAGGCGCATTTTTGGATGAATGGCTATGTCAACAAGCAAAATTGCCGTATTTAGGACGAGACCAATCCACACGAGGTTCACCAAGTGGCAATGCACCCGCAGAAAGTGACTGTTTGGTGCGGATTTTGGGCCGGAGGCGTGATTGGTCCGTATTTTTTCTAAAACGATAATGGTGTGGCCGTCACCGTCAATGGTGAGCGATACCGGTCGATGATAACCAACTTCTTTTGGCCTGAAATCGAGAATATGGATCTGGACAACATGTGGTTTCAACAGGACGGCGCTACGTGCCACACAGCACACGCTACGATGGAAGTTTTCAAAGATCAAGCGCCCTTAATGGAAAACCCTATACATATAATTAAACACAATGGAATTATTAACTATGGGAAACTACGAATAATAATTTTATATTACCAATGTAATATATTACCGAGACATTATTTTATTAATTAAAATTAAAGAATGAACTGATGACATTGCAGAGACAGAAGCCTGATTTATTTTTTATTCTCGTACAATATTTATCAAAATTTGTATCGAAATAATCGATATTATTATGGCTGTTGGTACATAATATTATTGTAACTGTACTTGATACCACGGTAAGTATGCCAACTTGGAAGTTAAAAAAGGATTTAATGTTATCGAATATGAATTACAATATAAATAATTCCGCTTAAAATATAAATCAATTAAAACATGCAAAGTTGGGGCTAACACAACAAAGTATTATATTAATAAAAACTGCACATCACAAAGATTGATAGCTAGTAGGCACGAAACTTTATAAATTTATCATCTCGCAAGAGCACGGCCGCAGCTGCCGTTACCCGCACGTTGTGTTGCGGTTAACAATGTAACATACATTATGTACAGCAAATAAGTGCACCTGTTTCTCAGTAAATAATGAAAAAAAAATATTTACAGCGTTTGTACAACTAAGAAGACTCAAAATATTACAGTCGGATATGCATTACAACTTTGTTTTAGTATTTATGAGATAATAAATATAGGATCAAATCTATACCCGTTTTACTATTATAATTTTGGTTATAAATTTTTACTCATGACTTTTTTAAGCCGATGAACGATTTGATGTGTTATATATAAAATATATATTCATTTACTTGGAACGTAATCGAAGATTTTAATAAGAATAATCATAATAGTATTCGTCGTAAATTATTGTAGTCTCTTTTCGTGTTTAATAATGTTCGAAATCAGTAAACATGCACTATAAACTCTATTACATGTGTTTCCTCCAGCTTGTAACGAGGTTCAGTGAGCTAAATTCTCCTCCTTAAGAAAATTGTAGGCTTTTGCACGACTGTGAATATAGTTGGGTTGTTACTATTTTTTAAAGAATTATCGTAAAAATCGGTCACCTTAAGAAATGATGTCATATTGAAGATTATACATTTGATGGAAGATATATAAGACTTATAAGCGGAATTCAAAAAAAATATTAAATGTAATATGAAAGTCAAAATAAAATAGTGATTGAGATTGAATGAAACATAATTTTGTCTAAGTCAAATAAACATATAAATTACTTTTGACGTTACGTTTATTTACTAAGCTTCAACTTGAACCTCTGTAGGTACCAATCACCTCTTTAACACATATTTTTTTTAATATTGAAGCGTTCTTCTTGGCATTATTAACTCTACAGGAGCGGTGTTCCATTTGTTCCACTTGCTACTCCAATTAACGCACATAGTTATATACATATTAAATAAAAATAGGTAGGGGATTTGTAATCACTTAATCACCTCATAAAATCTTCGTTTGTTATTCTCAATTGTTAAAAAACGAAAAAACCATATATGTACAAATATATAAGAAAGAAGAGCTACTAAAAATTAATATTCATATTACACAGTACTCTTATGATTTACAATATTGAAATTAACTATTTAAATAAACAGCAAAATATACATTATTACAATACTTATATTATTCGTTTAATTTAAAAATTATACGCCGGAGAGTGTATTTTTCACCGAAAATTTCCGTCATAATCAGATCAAAATATACTTTGTTCCAGTAGACCTTTAGTACTTTTGAATCATAAGATTCTATTAAAAGTAAAGCTACCACCGTTTCGAAATGTAGATTTAACAGCTAAGAAAATAGTTCCTCTTTTCCAAAAAATAATTACGCTAATATGTCAAATAAATACAATTAAAATATATCCTCCGTATGAAAATTAATAAATACTATATCCATGCTTTGTTATAATAGAAATAATTATTGTTAATAGCATTATTTAT
Organism: Nymphalis polychloros; assembly: GCA_905220585.2. Taxonomy (NCBI): domain Eukaryota; kingdom Metazoa; phylum Arthropoda; class Insecta; order Lepidoptera; family Nymphalidae; genus Nymphalis; species Nymphalis polychloros. The sequence continues at coordinate 13,054,654 of HG992255.1, read as the reverse complement.
TTTTGTTTATTTTTGAGATTTGAAATTTCAAATGGCAAAGGTAATATGACATTGACATAGTAGAGTTGGAAAAATACTTACGATACTGTTGAAGGCTTTATAAATGTCAGTAAAGCACAGTAAAGTTTAAGATATATGAAAATGACAATTTTATTTCGACTTGTAAGTAGGTGCTCTTGTAGAAAATATAGATGTATTATGTAAAAAATAAATGAAGTGATTTAGCGAGTTTTCTCAATAAAATACCATTTACGAGAGATTTATTAACCTACGAAGTACAAGTAAATAATATATATCTTGCTTCACAAAAAAATCTCACAAATCACTGTAAACAACACATAATAAAAACTAACATCATATATCACGCACAGCAGAATGGAAGCGGTAACGAATACAGAGTTATTTTTCCAATATCTCTTACTATACAAATAGGCAGTCTCGTCTAAGTTCCCGCATAACTTTATTCAGTTGTCGAATTATATCGTACCATTTTTCTGCCCTTCGCTGACCTTATCTTAAAGAGAACGGTTACCATTACTATGACGTTAAAAATATTATTTGTTAAAATAATTTTAACAAAAATAAAGTTTGGGAAACATGTTGTATGGTTCTCGATCCTAATTTTCAAATAATTGACAGCTTATGTAACTTCTAGGAAGATCCGATACAAAGATTTAATTGACTAAAATATTTAGACCTCAGTTAATGATAAAGTATAATGATAAAAAAAAACAGAAACTGAATACCCCGTTGGTCTATCGAGGGGTTAGTTTGTAAGGGCGCATATAAATTCCGAGAGGCGTTCGATTAAAACATCATTGAGTTTTTCTGTTGAGAAGGTCTTAGTACCAACAGGAGTCTGTAAATTAACAGCGTTTACACACCCGTTCTTTGGAATACACCTAAAGCCGTTTTGTCTGTGAACTTTTCTTTTTTTCTATATGATAGTGAGGGAATAGAGTGCAAATGTGTCCGCGCACACACTTGTGCACTAATATGTTTCGTACAATTCGCTAGTTTATCTTGAGAATGGCCGCCTTGACTAGTCAGTCAGGACATCAAAAATAAAAATATAAACTAGGTACATATATAGTTTATTGTTATCTTCATTTATGGAGAAATAAATGATTTTAAATTTAACGTTGATTTAAATATTGTGGTTAGAAAAGAAAAAGAAACTATGAAGCAGGACAATATTGAAATCTTGCACGATTTCTTTTCTTTGGAAACGTTTCACCAGAGAAAATATCGTTGGTAAATACGAAAAATGGTCACCCTATCTACACCACATGTTTTGAAACAGAGCGGCCATTTTGATGCAAATCGCTTAGAAGGTTTTTGCGACCATCTTGGACAATAATATTTTCGTTACGGGCTGAATAATTTCGCAGCAGGGACCAGACTTTGTATTAGCATACTGTATCCTATGACTTAGAAGTGAATTCTTTTGTTAACGTGTTTATTTAGTAAGTATGTATTTTATTAAGAAGATAAATTGTAATATTATGCAAAATATAGTTCTGGTAACCAATATCTTATTTATTGTAATTTATTGCAAATGGTAATGTAGGTGCTTAAATAAAATAGTTGAATAGCTAACTTTTTTAGTTAGTAGGTGTTTAATAACTATTTAAAAATTAAGTCATCTGTGAATTTAAATGTATTCTGTAATTACTTTAGATAACCAGTTTAGTAAGCAGGCTTGATTAAAGTTTACATTCCTATACATACATTATGAAAACGAAAAACATACATATATATATATATATAAATATTTAATTGTAATCATTAAAAGTTAAAGGACTGTTTAAAATCTTATACATGTTAATATTAATATTTTAATAATTGCAAAAAGTGCTTCTTTAGTTGTTTACGGCCTAAAGTAAGATACGTTAATGCTCAAAATAATCGATAGTGGCGCCATCTATGTTAATAATTGTTTTCATGCATTCAACAACAGATGGCGCTTACCCACAATTTTTTCCCCCTTTGAACTCTTGCGCTGCAAAATTTCCAATGAGTAATTATGATTTAATTTTGCGCACACTAAATATGAAATTTTAAATTGCATTATTTAAAAACATAATGACTATTATACTTTTAAGAAAGGAGTAGAAAATGATCTTATTAAATTTTAGGAACTAATGTTAGATATTTAGATATCGTTAGGCAATACTTACTAAGTTTACGATATAATTTACACGATATTATATTACGAAAATATCCATGCAAGGCACAACATTTCAGTTAAAATATATCTGTCAAGTAAATAAAATAAAATGTTGTTCTGTAAATCGAAACACGATAATATTGTTATGTTAAAATTTGTTGTTTTGAATTAACTCAATAATTATAAGAAATAACAAACCATAGTGGGAGCATATTAAAATATTAGAAAAATATGTTTTCATTTTGGTTAATTATAAATGTAGTTATTAGAATGTTTGTATCACCTGGCTATCAAGATTATCTTGTGCGCGTAGACCTTTTCCTCAGCAGTTCCCAGAATGAACACGATGTCAGCAGAGTCCTGGTCCTCCGAGAGTCGCTGTAGATCTCGTAGGAGACCAGGCAGTCCAGCCCTCTCCACGGAAGCGGTGCAGCATGTACCGGTCACTCTGTTAGCCATAGTCACAATACCACCGCTAGAATATATCCTGGGGAGTACACTTGTTCACAAAAACTAAAAAAATCCTTTATATTTTTAGACGATAATTGAATATGTCCGTTTTTCTAATTGTCTATGATTTGAATTGAAATACGAATGTTTGTTTTTAAAAAACTTATTTTTTATTTTGAAGCATTATCACTCATGCATACAATACGTTCTTATCACAGTAAAGCAAGATCACATAAAATAACACGCAAAGCTAATTAAACGCATTTATATCACGGCGGTTATAATGCAGTAGTAATACGAATGCCGACACAAATTACCTTAATTTACACTTTAAAAAAGTTAAGTCTATTTGTCATAATACTTAAAAGGTGTTTTATTTATTTTTTCCTATTAAAGCTGACAACAAGCTAACTTGTCAACATAACCTTAAAAGTTACCGTAGCTTCTCATACTAAACTTAAATTTGACCCACGCTATTCCAACTATGCGTTGTGCCGTAGATGTTTTTAGCAATATTCGTCTCTGTGTGCATTAGTTTTCTCTGTGTCTCGATATTGAGAACGGTTGTAAAGACAGAACAGGTTTATGTTTTGTTCAGGTAGATTACAAAGATATGTCTATCTCTGTCTTTTATTAAGCAATAGATAGTGACTATTATTTTTTCACTCTTTCGCAAGTGCCTCCGTGGCGCAATCGGCTAGCGCGTTCGGCTGTTAACCGAAAGGTTGGTGGTTCGAGCCCACCCGGGGGCGAAATTTTTTAAAGTTGAATTCCTTCTCTTTTTTTTAAATTTAGATTCATGTCATAACTTATTATAAAAATTGATCAAAAATTATTTTCATAAGATATTAACTATAACTTTTCTTGTGACAAGTATTCGATGTTGTAAAAAAGTAAAAGAAAAGTATTTTTTTTTTAAATTCGTTTTGTTGTATAATTTGCTTTATAAAAAAGGAACACGGTAATTCAATAGTCAGATATTAGTTTTCTATATAAATATTGAACTCAGATGCTTGTCTCGAAAAACTTTACAATTCGTGTGCACTGATAAGTCCATTGACAGAATTATTGAGTTGTGAATATTTTTAACGATAAATCGTCTTATGTCTCTCATTCATATTATCATGCCCATCAAGTACCAACATCAATTTTTCGACTAGATACAGTCAATAAATCTTTACAGGAGCAAAGTATTCATTTCTGTAAAAGAAATCATCATTATGTTTACCAATAAATACAATAAAAGCTAGTTTTTCCTATAAAAATATATAATTTTTTTGTTCATTTATCATAACAGGTTAGTCCACTCGCAACTGTCATCATTATTATTCAATAGTATAATTTGAAAGAACTTAATTATAATTTTATTGCAGCATTAATGAACGAAGTTGTTTATATTGCTAAAGTAATTGAAGGGGTAAATTATTTTGGCTTGCTACTGACTTCATACTATTTGTAGTTTACATTTGCATTTATTTAAAATTTTTAATATAAATTATAGAATTTCCATTTTCTATTATTTTCAAAGATGATTTAATTTTTGTGCATCCTTGGTGAGGTATAGGGTTTTTCAATAGGGACGCTTGAACTTTGACAGCTGATTGCGGCCATGTTGTTTGAGTGACAGCTGTCAAATGCAGTGTGTTATATTCATTCCGTCCTCCCAAACCACCATGGCAGGTTACAGTGTCGAGCAGCACGTGCAAATCATAAAATTGTTTTATGAAAATGGGTCTTCAGTTCGAGCAACGTTCCGCGCACTTCGCCCGTTTTACGGTCGCGATGATCGTCCTGCCGAGTCGACTATCCGTCGATTGGTGGACAAATTCGAGTCAACCGGGTCAGTTAACAATCAGCCGGTTCCCGTGCGTCAACGTAACGCGAGATCTGCCGAGAATATCGCCGCTGTGCGCGACAGTGTCCTCGAAAACCCGCGGCAGTCAATTCCGCGTCGCGCACAGGAACTCGGCCTTTCGCAGACGACAACTTGGTGAATTTTGCGTTGTGACTTGAGCCTGCACCCGTACAAGATCCAGCTGACCCAAGAGCTCAAGGTTAATGACCATAGACAGCGCCGTGTGTTCGCTGACTGGGCATTAGAGCAGTTGGAAGTTGACGCCGATTTTGGCAAAAAAATCATCTTCAGCGACGAGGCGCATTTTTGGATGAATGGCTATGTCAACAAGCAAAATTGCCGTATTTGGGACGAGACCAATCCACACGAGGTTCACCAAGTGGCAATGCACCCGCAGAAAGTGACTGTTTGGTGCGGATTTTGGGCCGGAGGCGTGATTGGTCCGTATTTTTTCGAAAACGATAATGGTGTGGCCGTCACCGTCAATGGAGAGCGATACCGGTCGATGATAACCAACTTCTTTTGGCCTGAAATCGAGAATATGGATCTGGACAACATGTGGTTTCAACAGGACGGCGCTACGTGCCACACAGCACACGCTACGATGGAAGTTCTGCACGATCAAGCTCCCTTAATGGAAAACCCTATATATTTCAAGCAGTTGATAAATTTCCGTTACATTTAATCTTATAAAGTGACAATTCAAAATAATTGGCTTGAGCCATGAGCAGTAGCTATTTCAAGAAACTTGTTTTTTTATTAACGTTTACAGATTGAAATTTTAAACAGCAAAGTATTATACAATCCAAAGCTATACTTCAAGTTAGATTAGTGATAGAAGCGATCAGTGAGTGACAGTTCGGAAATTGCAGACGCTGTCAGTAGAGCGGTGCCGGTGCGAGTTTCCGAACATCGGCCATATTGCTTTAAGTTTGTGCAATATGACGCATATTTTGTAGTTGTTGCATGGCTTAATGCAATTTAGTTCTTTTATATAAATTAAAGATAAAACAGATTTATTTACATTTCATGACATATTTTAATATTATAAATCAGATCATTTGACAACTGAATAAATTATTTAAACTTCAACGACGACGGTTTACCTAAATATAAAACAAAGATTACATAAAACATACGTAAGTTTAAAAAAGTTAGTTTATATAGGTACGCCTATAATCTAACGTTGTAGTATAATCTACTTACAATATTATTGTACAAAAATAATTATGGAATGTAGTAGTATAAAAATCGGTGAATTCCTTATTAAAAGTTATTACATACTTTGAAAACATTAATCAAACAAATTGCCAAAGAAACGTAAGTTATATCGCGTTTATGTATCATAAATAAGTCTTAGAATTAAACGAGTGCGCACTACGCCTAATGGAATATATACCTTAAGGAACAGAACTAGAGTAGTTTATTGAAAAGTGAGATTGACTTAGGCAATCATACTTTAGTGTGTTTGTTTGTTCAGATGCTCATTGCTTAGGAACTGGCTCACTGACAGCATTATGGTCGCCGATCGGTCCGTACGGTCTGGTTTTCGTGAACGTCACAATACATTATTGGCTTTCACTAAATAACGGGAAACAGTTTGGACAATAATTCCTTCCATTTGTTATTACTGCGCCGGCGCAGCTTGCAGCCTCGATGACGCGCTAATGGTATACTATCTCATTTGTTTTTATGGACCAAGGTTAATATCTATCGTTATTTTAACGTATAATTTATTATGTTAATATTTATACTGTCATACCTCACTGATACACGCACCGGTCCAATCAAATGTAAATAAATGTTAAAATATACTTACTCGTCAGAAGCTATGCACCTATAACTTGTAGTTATAAATAATAGGTCAATAACCTATGATATACGATTCATGTTATGAGTTTCATGTCACAATGGTATATACATACATATTATTGTTATGTACAAAATATAGTTAAGAAGGTACGTATTATACCAGGGTTGGATAAAATAATCATGGTATAGAATATTCGCTAAAGATGAACATGCGAGGACTGTAATGTAGTAGTAGAACAGTAGTGAAAAAATATTTAACATTTTTTAATTTCCATAGGCTGATGACAATGTACTTGTTTTATAAATATTTTCCTAAAAATATATCTATAAAATCACGATAGATTGTGTTAATAGTCTATTTCGATATATTTGATATTCCAGCAAAGTAATTGGCTTTTGTCCAGCAGTGGACGGCGAAAGGTTGACAAAAATAAATTGTACATTGATTTTCTTTAACCTACTTCAAAGATGCGAATGTGTTCGTAACTTAGGTTTATTTCTTTTTTTATTTATGACAATTGTATAAGCCGTAAATAGAGACTTTGACGGCAAACCTTGAGAGTGTCGGCGAGTCCGGTATGTACAAATAATATTTATTAATAAAAACCCAAAAGAGTTATTTTTCATCAATTTTTAAGGCATTAATGTTCTACTTTTATTTTTATTAAATTTTAAAGCCGGTCGACGGTTTTTTTTAAATTGAATAGGTAGGAGCATATGGGCCACATGATGGTAAGTGGTCACCAACACCCATAGAAATGTTAACCATCGCTTACAGCACCAATGCGCCACCTAACTTGGGAACTGACATGTTAATTCCCCTGTGCCTGTTATTACACTGGCACACTCGCCCTTCAAACCGGAACACAACAATACTAAGTACTGCTGTTTTGCGGTAGAATATCTGATGAGTGGGTGGTACCTACCCAGACGAGCTTGCACAAAGCTCTACCACCGAGTTAAAATAATTACAATCTATTAATTAAAACTATATTATTATAATCAAAATTAAATTAAAACCTTGTACGCTTGCCGAGACGTATTTGTTGTATACCTAAACTGAAGCTTATATCGGTATATCGCCACACATACGTATGTACCCAATTTAACTTTTTTTTCTGTTAAGCGGCTGCGGATTCGTATCTTATATTAATTCGATCCAAATGTTAACATACGAGGCAAATATTCGTCCAATCAATCAATGTCCGAAGTGGTGATAAAACTTGTATTTACATTTGATAATCCGGACATTTAATAGAGGGATTATTTCCTTTTTAGGACGTCTGTTTGCTAACACGTGTTAGTAGTGTACCGATAACGCGATGTTCACTATCTGCGGTCCGCGGCGACTGTGCTGTGTTGAGTTTTGTTCGGATGTTTGAAAATTTTAATCGTTTACTCGATAACGTTTACTGACTTGGTATCGATGAGAAGTTATTTGTTATAAGCAGAGCTGACCCTTCAATACCGAACATTTCGATGCTTATTAGTTTTAAGTTTATATAAATAACAGTAATTATATATACATATGTGAGTACATATCCATGTTTTCTCGTCCCGAATTATTTTAATATAATTCACTTAATTAAGTTAATGTGTTTTTTTTTGTTTCTAGATGAGCAGTTATTGTGTATATATAAACCTTAGCCGGTTTGCACGGGTCGGCGTTTATGTGCGGCGGCTTAAGAGACGACGGAATTACCTACTAGGGTGAGTGGTAGTGGAACCTCAGTTCATAGACATTACTATTGAAATAATTTCACAAATCGATTATATTGCTGAGATGCGGTTCTCTCGAGCCCTGGATTAGCGTCAGTACCAACTGCATCCTGGGTGTGATCGCAGAAAAAATTGACTGCCTATCCGTTAATCATTTCTGCAAACTTACACCACTTTGATAATTGGTGTTTTGTTCTATGTATCAAGATTATATTTAATTAATGAACTGATTTAACTGTGTATAGTTACTCTTCAACCCATTTTAAAATCTGAAAACCGAAATCAAAGACGATTTGTGTATTCGGTGTTAAAATACATAACAGAACGAGATAAGCGACAGCTAATCGGAAAGCCACTTAAGTTTCAACAAATCAATTTTAACATTAAGATTTACTTCGGTGCTTTAGATATTTTATTTTGATAATACTTAACTTTATCATAGTTATGGGTATCAATCTACCGTCTGTAACGTGTTGTTAAGCCATAATAAACCCTATTCGTTACGAGATATTGTTTATTATAGTATATATTTTTTTCCACTGAATAGTGTATAAGTATATCGCACACCTTGTAATTCTAAACGAAAAGCACTATTTGAATCACTATTGAATACGAAAGACCAGCCAATCACGGAAACAATAACATTACAAACATGGTTTAACCCTTGAATACTTAGTGCGGGTCTACATGACCGATGCGATCTGCCCGCGGTTACCCTACAAAGGAATCAATTACCCGCCGCGCCTGCCTCCGCGTCGCGCAAAACAGAAAGAAAACAATATCGCTCCCGCGTTCCGCCTCTTCACGGATTCTCTGTGCACCTTGCGACGCAGCCCTATGCAGGATTAGACATTCCAATAATACTTCATCTAAATCTGTTACTAAATATATCTTTTGTTAAGATATAATTCAATCTAGAAAGAATAAGTGCAATCGATTATGGCATCGATGTTTTTATTAACATGTATAAATGGAATTTGAATCTACAAAATTCAATGTTCAATGTTCTCTTTAGGATTAAAATTGATTTATTTCCCAAAATAATTGCTTGCAGTCGGATTCAATTGTATCAAGATGTATTACAACTATTACGTAGATCTTACATTAGAACGCGTAATTAGGATAGAAATATTATGCAAGTCATTTCAGTATACAACAGAAGCTTACAAAACATTCCTTAAAAATAAAAATAGCGATTAGTTTCGTTGGTAGAATATTAAAATTGGCCAATTCTATCCATTGTTGAGGTCGTCGGCGCCCTTTGAGCCGCAGATCAAAGCACACGAGCTTCTATTAGCCCTGATTACAGCGTCGTTGGAGGGTCTCTCTCACCCCGAACGCGTCGCGCGCATTGTTTCCCGCGTATCCAACGGGTTAAGATGCGCTCTAGAGCCATTGCAAGTTTAATTAGCTCTGTGAGTTTTTTGAGGTTTTTAGCTTGGTATTACAGGTAGCTTTGAACTAAGAGCCGTTAGGCTCAAGGGCCCTGTCTCATGTTATGAGCTGGTAAATATGCCGTTCCGTTAGATAGACAATGTTGTGAATTATGGTTTATATTGTGGAAGACTTGTACATAGAAATACTTTTTGTTAATTTAGTTATTTAACAATAATATGCTTTCGATCAGTAAAGTTATTTCTTAATCCAAAAAACGATTAGTGATTGTGTAGGAGTAATATGACATATCAAAATTAATATTCTAATTGTGATTAAATGTATGTGTAATAATAAAAAAAGAGTTGAAAGATATTATTTCAAAGAATGTAAAACATTAATTTCAATATATATTATTTAGTAAATTGTATAAAAATAATATTAATAAATGAGAATAAATTTCACCACTGTTGTCAGTTGCGTTGGTGGTGTAATGGTCAGCATAGTTGCCTTCCAAGCAGTTGATCCGGGTTCGATTCCCGGCCAACGCACACTTTTTCTTTTTTTGTTTTGTCAAATTATCGATGACTGTGATTTTATTTAAATGAGATATTTTAAATCGCATTTTATGTAATGTAAACTGCAATTATAAAAAATATATTATAACAAAGTTAAAATACTCATATTAAAATAGTTTTACTTATAAAGTTCACTTTTTTTTTATTTACCATAACTAATAAGAAATTATTATTTAAACTTGTGTTGTGTGTGTGCATCATTGATAATATTATCAAATTTGAATTACATCCGTTTCTCGTAATTCATCAAAAGATGGCGCTACTTGTATGTAAAAGTAAAATTCAATAACACAATTTTTCATTTCCGTCGTGAATTAAAATGAAACACTCTTAATCAATCTGTGAACAGATCCCTGATACTGTGTTTGCTGTCATCCTTAAAAGGGAATTACTTAGATAACTGAGCATTTCGTATTTCCCTCCAGCCGATATTAACTGTTTATTGTGACTACACAATTTGTAGACAAAGGATTTCAAACGGCTGTGTATTCATCACTTTATCCGGATAATTTGTATATGAACTGAAAAAATGTGTAGTTTGTAAAAATATATGCCGTCAAGTAATTATCGACCAATTGTAGAAAAGAATTTGGTTAAATGCATCTATATTTTTTTAACAAGTAGGTAGGCATCAATAGATTAATAATATGGCTGAGACGGCCGAGTTTCTTGAAGATGAGAATCTTAACCGAAGATTGCGGGTTCTGTCGCTAGACAAGGACTGATTTTAATGTGTAAAAAGTGTAAATTTTTTAGGTTCTAATTCACAAGTGAGCTGTCTGGTCTGTGTATCTTGGACGTCGCTACTCCCTTCCGAATAATTAACGCCGTAGGAATACTTATACCATTTGTGTCACAATATATTTATAACAATATTATTTATTTATTTATTTATGTACCAACAGAGTATACAGAAAATTATATAAATGAAAAATGTGTACAAAGGGATAACTTATCTCTAACAAGAGATCTCTTCCAGAAACCCTGAATCTAGTGGAGATTATTTGTAATACATATTTATGGTGTAGGTACAATATCAATTAGTTTTATATTATAAAATTCAAGTAGACTTAACGATAAATGAATATATTACACACTAAATACAAATAAATATATTAATATATACCATTATCTATAATATATTATGTACCTATATTCACAATAATTTTGATCATTCTGTTAGAATCAGGAATAAAATAAATAAATAATCACTGTATACACACGAGAAGTAAGTTAGATTCCGACTCCGCTTATGAAATCCTTCTCGGGAAAAGGTGTTCATGATAAAATTCCGCAGATATTTTTAACTTTATTAATTAATAAATTTAAATAAAACTTTCAGGCAGACTATAAATAAATTTAATTATATTCGATTGACATAGCTCAGACATAGAGTTACTTCTTAGTTCCTCGCGGGTGCTTCTTAGTAGAATCTACACATTCGGAACCGGTGCTAGCTTTACATTTAGTATGATTCTGCAAAGTGATCACTCAATAGTGCTTGTAAAAGTTTACTTGAATGAAGTATATTTTCATTTGCTCCGAATTGATTTCTTGCTCGGCGGTAAAGAAAAACATCGTTCAGAAACCTGTTCTGACACGTGTATCAAAAACCTGCACTAGAGCAGTAATTTTATTAAATCTTTTTTCAACGGTTATCTTAACCGCTTCATTATCACACTTCAAGTGAAAGCTAATGATTTTGGAAATAGGACCTCCTACGAGTTAAGATATCGATTTTTGAAGTGATAACTTCTTATGAGAGGGTAACGCGCTTCGTAATGTAACGCGTTACGTTGCCACTATTACCGACGCGGACTGCTTTACCTGAGAGTTACCAACCTAACGCCGTCTAGCGGATACAGATAGTACTTATAATAATTTAGCAACTCTCAAGTACTAATTTAAATTATATTTAATATATTATAATTAATAATAAATATTATAATTTCTGTCGAGCGTCCCGAGACACACACGTTTTTTTTTTATAAGAATTTATTAAATTCACTTGTTAGTGTGTATGGATCAAAATACGTCTGAATTTTATACCATGGAGCGAATTCTATTTACAAATTGTCACTTTATCGCAAACGAATTGAAACTTTATCGTTGCCGTCTAACCATTTTATGAGTCTATTATATATATATAGGCCTCTGCATCTATGACAGATGATTCAAGCAGCATCGCGAAAACACTTGCGTTCATGACTGAAGAGACCGATGCGAGAGAAGATCCTTCGGCCACACTCCCGACAAGTGAATGCACCCCCAGATGGGCGGGGGTTTGAGGCCCGCTCATGACGCCTCATGCGTTTTTCTTTTAAAAAAATCAAACCAGGCATCGTCATGCTTTGATTGACCTTCGTGAACAAGGCGTCGCCACTGGGCACGGTCCTTGGCCAGCTCCTCCCATTGGTTGCTTGGGATGTTAAACGCAGCCATATCGCGCTTGGCGCAATCTTTAAAGCGGAGCATAGGTCGCCCAACAGACCTTTTCGCATCTGCAACCTCTCCAAGTAATATTTGCCTTGGTAGACGAGTCTGCTCCATTCGATGCACGTGCCCCAGCCATCGTAACCGTCTCTTTTTGAGAATGGCCGTGATACAAGGCAACTGTGCCTCTCGTAGAATAGTCTCGTTTGTCACATGATCTTTCCACGTGATGCCCAAAATGCTTCGAAGACAGCGCAAGTGGAATGTGTTAAGTCGGCGTTCTTGTTTTGCGTACGTTGTCCACGATTCTGCTCCGTACAAGAGTGTGCTTAGGACACATGATTGGTAAACAAGCATCTTCGTTTTTACCGTAAGTTGTCTATTGTCCCAAGCCCTTGTATAGGCATCCTACACGTTCGTACGTATCGGCAAAGCAGCCTACACGTTCGGGAGGCTCCGAACGTGTAGGCTGCTTTGCCGATGCGGGAATCGATCTCTGCATCAAGCGAGAGATTGCTCGACAATTGCGAACCAAGGTAGCAAAATTTGTTGACCACCTCCAAAGGTGCGCCCTTAAGCAAGATGACTGGTTGCTCTAAACATCCTTGGGCTAAAATAACGGTCTTCTTGCAATTTATGGACATTGAAAAGAGGTCGCATGCTCTGACAAATTTGTCCATTAGGCTCTGGAGTTGAGCTTGGTCGTGGGCAACAAAAGCAGCGTCATCAGCGAAGAGGAGGCTATCTACAAATATATCCTCCCTGTAGCGTTTTGACTTGAGCATCGAGATGTTGTAAAGCTTTCCATCAGTTCGCGTGTGTAGGTGGATGCCTTGCTGTTCATCCCCAAAAGCAACCTTCATAAGTACAGAAAAGAATATTCCGAACAAGGTAGGGGCTGGTACACATCCTTGATGAACACCACGACGTACGTCGAATGACGTAGATGTGTTGCCATTGTGCAGAACTGTGGCTTCCATACCTTCGTGGAATGATTGCACTATCTTTAAGAGTTTCGGGGGGCATCCGATTCTGACGAGAACCGAATACAACCCCGCTCTGCTCACGGTGTCAAAAGCCTTGTTTAGGTCTACAAATGCAACGACTAGGGGGGTCTGTTGCTCCCTGCACTTTTCTTGCAGCTGTCTGAGGGAAAATATCATATCGATGGTTGACCGTTGGGACCTAAAACCACATTGCGCCTCAGGGTATACGCGGTCGGCGAGCTTTTGTAGTTTGCCTAAAATGGCCCTTGCAAAGGCTTTACCGACGATGCTAAGAAGGGATATGCCGCGATAACAGTTGCAGTCACCACGATCGCCTTTGCCTTTGTAAAGAGTGACGATGTTAGCATCTCGCATATCCTGAGGGACGCAGTTTTCTTCCCAACACTTGGCCAGATGGTTGTGAAGGATGGGCAAGAGGCACCTAAGCTTGACGATTTCGGTGATAACATCGTCCTTACCAGGACTCTTTCCGCCTTTGAGGTGGTTGAGGGCAAGACGAAGTTCCTCTACGGTGGGTGCGGCGTCTAGTTCGTGCCAAGTTGCCAGGTTCGGGATAAGCTCCACTGCTTCTGGCTGAATATCCACGGGGCACGAGTAGAGCCCCTTGTAGTGTTCTACCCATCTTGCCATCTGACGGGTGCTGCCTGTTATAACAGAACCGTCGATTTCCTTGAGAGGTGCCGTCTTCTTTGGAGTAGGTCCAATAGCCCTTTTGATGCCTGCATAAACCCCGCCGATATCTCCCACGTTCGCGCACGCTTGGATGCCTTGGCAGAGCTCTGTCCAATATGCATTTGCAAAGAAGCGAGTGCAACGTTGGAGTGAAGCCTTTGCCATCGTGAGATCTTCACGCGTCGCATCACAAGGGTTGAGGCGAAAATTTAAAGCGGCTTGGCGTTTGGAGTCAATCAAGGGAAGTAAGTGCTCCTCGTTTTCTAGATACCAATCGTGAGATTTCACTTTTTGATATCCGAAAACTGCCTGCAGTATCAGTGAGAAGAGATTTAACTGTTTCCCATTCAACTTGCGCTGATGCCGAACTGTCCCAAGTTGCAACTTCTTCGCGGACAAGCGCCCCAAATGAATCAACTACCTCCATGTCACGAATCTTGAAAAGATTTAGCTTTTTTCGACCAAGTGGCTTGGAAGAATGGACTCTCCTAGGGAAAAGTCGGACTTTAGTGGCAACGAGACTGTGGTCGGTGTCGCAGTCAGCACTGTGAAACGTCCGCGTGTGGAGCGTTTCCCGTAGGTCCCTCCTTCTTGTAAGAGCAAGGTCTAACTGGTGCCAGTGTTTAGAACGGGGGTGCATCCACGAGACTTTTCGCATCATTTTGCCTTTGAAAAAGGTGTTGGTAACACACAGCTGGTGCCTTGAGCAAAATTCCAACAATCGTTGCCCGTTGTCGTTTAGCTTGCCTATTCCGTGTGCTCCGAGGCATTCAGGCCAGGCTGATGTGTCCTGACCGACGCGGGCATTAAAATCACCTAAAATGTGCAGTCTGTCTGTTGAATGCACCCCGCGCACTGTTTCTTCGAGCTGGTCGTAGAATTGATCCTTGGCCTCAGATTTTGAACTAAGCGTCGGTGCATAAGCGGAAATAAGAGTGGCAAAGCCGCTTTTTGTGTTTAGACGCAAGACCATAATCCGCTCGGACACGCCTACAGGTGTCTCTATAGCGTTGATTAGGTGGTTTCGGACCGCGAAACCTACACCATGCTCTCGTGTTTCCAAGGAACTCTTGCCCTTCCAGTAGAAAGTGTAGTTAACTACATGAGTCTATTACATCTCCAACTATCCCGTTGCGATTCGGTTGAAGATATTAATTAGTAAAATTAGCATACAGTTCAACATAATCGCTCCAGCTTAAATTTTGCAAACACTTTTATTAAGTGTTGGCTTCGATTGTGATCGAAGAGTATTTGTAATAAAACTCTCTAGTAGACTAAAAATATGTTTTAGTACAGATATTGAAAAAAGTTAGTTTTTGAAAAGGTTTTATTAAATTAGTTATAATTTGTATTTAAATACATAGAACATTGTTTTCGCTGTAAATATTGTAATTACTATTACGTAATTTAATCTAGAAATATTTTATAAAAACAATAGAACTATAATTGGAAATTAGTATTCGTAAATTGTAATATAACATCGTCAATTTGCCCCACCACGAGACGGGGGCTCCAAAACGATAGCAATTAGAGGCAAATTGTGCAGAAGAACTGTTTGCTTACCCACGCTCCGCCGGAAATTGTGTTTTCTGTCAATATCGCGAACCAACATACGCTTCATTTAGTCAACACCGCAAACACCCTTATCACGATGATATAAGACATATAATAGCGTAACATTAGATAGTGATAAAATTAATAGTTTCGTATGTAATTGTACTGTATTATACTTTAGGCTTAGTGTCCAGTATTGACACACAGCTCTAAATAGCTTAGGAAGCTTAGTCTAGTATTTTACCTAATTAACTAAAAAAAATTGGACATTCAAAAATCGACCTTAAGGCATAATAATAGTTTCTTGTCATATTTTGAGGATTCGCCAAATTTAATTTTGAAAGTAATGTAACCCCATTGTTTATGTTTGTTCTTCATTACCTGATCGGCGTCGAAGGAAAACATCGTGAGGAAACCTGCATGTGTATTATTACATTGTGGTAGCGTGGTGAAGTAAGCTTCAAACATTCTCCTCTAATGTGTCATATTTACTAAGATGCTTCTATTAAATATGTGTAAATAAATGCATTTTTACGCGATTTGTTTTTGTTGATAGTTGCAATTGTAGATTTACATGGTACAATACTGTTTGGTTATATCATCATCACGTGCATAGACCAGGTTAACAGTTGCACATCGATGGGGATGGCGACAAAGCTTAAATTGTTATAAAGTTATATTTTATAAGTTTACCTTAAAATATTATTCCTCGAAGAGTACAAGTTAATTGTTATCATTGCATATATTTATCTTCAGGGTTTCTATCATAATTTATTTAAAATATATATAAATGTACGAAAGTTATTCTCTTACACAGTCCAGCTATAAATTGAGTATAGAGTCAGCTTTATCCGAGGCTGAATGCCTAACTCAATATTGATGTAGGTAATACGAAAGGGAATGGAAGTCAATATATCAAATGTGGACACGAGTGCCTCCTTTATGATACGCCCCTTATTTAGAAATGATGAACAAAATACTCACTCGCTGCTTTATTACGAATCTTGCTTACTGTCCCATTCTATGAGAAATATTAAACAAGAATCATCTTTATATATTATATAGTTTGAGGCTGTTCAGCATAATAATATTTATTCATTATAATAAAACAAGTCACTTCAAATTACATAATAAGTATACTTCAATCAAGTAATTTCTTATAAACACTTGATTCGACATATTTTCTAAAATCTATGGAAGCAAATTAAATTGTCTGTCTCTAATTTCAAAATCAAAATATGCTTCAAGTAGGCTCATCCAAACGATTTGTACAATCATGATATTATTAAACGTTAAGTTAGTATCGCTTCGAAACGCTGACCCTACCAAGATGAATTGTTAAGACACTTAGTATTTAGTAAGCCACTCTAAGCATATTTAAATGTCATAGACATAACAGTAAAGTACAATTTATTTTAATTATTCTGCATGAAAATTAACAAAGAGAAAAATGTTTGAGGGTTAATATAAATGAATGCTTTCCAAAAGGAAGACTGTTTAGATTTTGCGGTGTTGCGAACTTGGTATTACCAAGTATAAAATTATTGTTAATACTAGTTAATACTACATCTGTCGTGTTATTATAATACTGTTTAATTTTCCGCCCTTGGACATTCTGGCGGATATGGACGCGAGGGTCTATGAACAGACCCGCATCCTCCGTCAGAACAGCGAAAGTGCGCCCCCTCCGAGTGCGCTCGAGGCGTTGAAGCGGCGGGAACATAGGAGGGCTCTTGCGACGTGGCGCGACCGTCTCTGCGAAGAACGGTACGCGCGCAAACGCGTCGTCGGAGCGATCCTGCCGGCCTTCGAAGCCTGGATGAGACGAAAGCGACGAGTCACCTTCCGACTTACGCAGGTTATGACCGGTCACGGTTGTTTCGGAGAATACCTGTGTAAGATCGGACGCGAATCGACGGCGATGTGCCACCATTGTGGCGTGGACCAGGACACAGCCCAGCATACGTTGGAGGTATGCCCCGCGTGGAGTGCGGAAAGGCAGGTCCTGGTCCACGAAGTCGGACATGACCTCTCCCTGCGAGCAATCGTGTCGGCGATGCTCCGCAGGGAATCGGCGTGGAGGGCCGTAGCCTCCTTCTGTGAGACCGTCATGGTCCAGAAGGAGACGGCGGAGCGGGAACGGGAAAGGGCCGATCCTGCTCGGCAGAGACGACGTCGGCGTCGTCCCGGCCCTCCCACAGCCCCAACGCCCGGGGCTTAAAATATAGGGCGTAACCCTGGGGCCGTGGATGCGTGAGGTGGGGGTCTCACGTGTCCTATTTTAAGCGGCCCTGAGGAGGACGGCAGCCGGGATGGCATCGCGCTGTCGTACGCACTAGCGAGGAGTGCGGGGGGGCGAGATTATCTTCGCCCCCTGAGGAGAGCTCCGCCGAGCTACGAGTGGAGCACAGCATGGGAGGGGCCGCGGATGCGTATATCAACACGATCCCGCAGCCTCTCCGATCCGTGCCGAGGACGGCCATCGCAGTGGTTTTAGTGGGTAAGAATCCCACATAACCCGGTCCCCCCCCCCAAGGGAGACGGGTACCTTACAGAAGGTTTCCACTGCGTGAAAAAAAAAAAAAAAAAAAAAAAAAAAAAATACTGTTTAATTATTATCAAATATACAATAAGTATATCAAAAACGTGTTACGTCATCTTTAAATACAAAAGCTAGATCATTCCTCTTCAAAATACCTGAAAATTAATAATATATACAGGAGAAAACTTGTAAGTATTTTTAGGTAGGTCTTAGATTAGATAGGTGCCTGATGTGGAATCCCGATATTGAAAACCATCTCTTACTGGTTCACTTCGAAGAATTGCCCGGTGTATTCCACGCCAGATACGCTATACCAAATGTAATTCGTTAGTCAAACCTACTTTACATAATAGAGGTATGGGGCGCTGCCAAAACCAAACTAGCCGATCTCTAAATATTAAAAAATATTATTCCACTACAATTTTTTAACACCAACAATCTCACAAATACATACAGAAACCAAATTAATGTCCATAAACCAATTATATATTTACAATACATGCATTTCTTGTAAGAAAAGCAGCTCTCTCCATACGACCTTATGAAGTTGAAGCAACTAATGCGCACAGGACGTGCAAGTCTCTTAGTCTTACAGAAAACCAGATCCCGGCGCGGAAAAAAAACGTTTACCTATGAGGGTGCACAGTTTTACGAATAATTACCGTATGCTTTAAAACGTGTAAGCTCATTTAATGTATTTAAGACAAATTTATCAGAACATATTACTCAAAACTACCCACTTTAGTAGTAAATACATTAAATGGGTAAATAAATAACAATGAATAACTTGTTATTGATTACGGTCACTTAGATTTACTGTAATTTTATTGTTTCCATGACTTTGTGTCTTTTTATGGAAAATACTCACTATTTACTCGGTATTTATTTACTCGGTGGTAGAGCTTTGTGCAAGCTCGTCTGGGTAGGTACCACCCACTCATCAGATATTCTACCGCAAAACAGCAGTACTTTGTATCGTTGTGTTCCGGTTTGAAGGGTGAGTGAGCCAGTGTAATTACAGGCACAAGGGACATAACATCTTAGTTCCCAAGGTTGGTGGCGCATTGGCAATGTAAGTGATGGTTAACATTTCTTACAATGCCATTGTCTATGGGCGTTGGTGACCACTTACCATCAGGTGGCCCATATGCTCGTCCGCCAACCTATACAATAAAAAAAAAAAAAAAATAAATAAAGATTTTTAAACCCAAAAATTTTTTATTACATTTACTTTCAAGGACTACCTTAAAGACCATAAGAATTAGAAATAAAATCAACAAGATACATTTCGTTCTGTTAATTGGCAGTAACCAAATTCTAAATCTGCTACATTATTTCTAACCATCACAGAAAAGAAAAGAAATGTCCATGCTCTAACTACCGTACAACTGCTCTCTGTTATCTTAAATACATTTTGTTCAATATACACACATATATGACTAGTTAAAGCTCGGTATTGGTTTCGATACCTCTTTAAAATTCTTTGTACACTTATTATTTTTTTTCGAAATGACATGAGGTAAAATATTTTTCGTTCTTAAATGTAAAGCAATTGTTGATATGTTGCAGCGCCATCTATTGGCGAGTTGCAACAAGGTGTATACTATAAACAATAAATAAATTATAATAAATAAAAAAATACATGTACGTATGTGACAACTGAAATAGTTACCAGTTTATCGGTGTTGAACTTCGAGGAACATTAATTTCAAGCAGATAGACCGACATCACTTTTATATATAAACCTCATAACATAGACAGTTATGAAGTGCGTCGATTCGCTTTACAGTTTACACAAGTAACACGGGAAGGTTTTCTTAAGACCGAATGAGTCGCGGGATTGCGACGACAAACAGCGATAGCACAAATGAGCTGAAAGGATCTAGGTCGACGACGCCGACTCCGACGCGGGTCGTATTCTGATCAAGTCGGTAATGTTACGATGGAGAAAATATAGAAAAATCCTTGCTTAAACATATATTGAAACTGTAGTATTAATTAAGACTTACACTAAAGTATATATATAACACAACGTTGAGTTTCGCATTTGTACGTTTGTTTATTTCATTTGATTTCATTTGATAGAATAATCATTCGATTATTTATTCGAAAAAGTTTGAGAATATTTAATTGGCATATTTAATTTGATGATAGTTGAGTTAGTTAGTTTTTGCTGTAAAGTTTTTTATGGCTGACTAAGTTATAAGACATATTTCAATTCTTAAGCAACGGAATCGTAAATTGTAAGGTCAATAAATGTCACAATTTACGGACGAGTCCTCGGCGGTATTATATACTTAAAATATTTCTTACTATTCAATCGGCATTTTAGAGATAAATTATGTAATAATAACCATTTTTAGATTTAAAAATTATGAAAAAGCATATTTTGTTTTATAATATATCTTGTATATATTTACGATTACCTTCTCAGCCAAAATGACTTACCAATTAAAGTATATTAATACGAAGGTACAGTTTTAAGTTACAGTTACAGCTTAATTTTTGATTAAAAAATATTTACATTGACTTTAACTTTTAGACAAATAATTAAATATTAAAAAATAACTTACGGAGACTACTTGTAAATAATATTATAGTTTATCATTAACTGCCTCGTTGCTGTATATTTTTGTTTCTTCAGATTTGACTATAGGGGGTTAGTAACAGTTATGAAAATAACTTCAAAAACTGAATTCTATAAACTACTACCAGCGTTAAAAAAACAACTCAACTAATAATACAGGCTTTTACACTCATTACCCAAAACAGTACTTTAATATTTCGTTTTTTCCAACGCATCGACGAGAGGCGAGGGCGGTCCTCGTTCCAAGCAATTTAAACAGCAAAAATCGTCAGGTGGTTTATGATTTTTCGGCATAATAATAAATACGAAAGTCATCCAATTAATAATTCCGGTCGAGGCCATCGGCTCTCGACGGTAAAATAGTTTTAATTGGATTGTCAATAAATCCTTCATGGGCGGGATTTTGTTGAGACACGGCGAAATTGTTTTCTCTACACGTTCTGTTGGTTTCCGTGATGGGCTCCTACATAATGATGTATTAAAACGTTTTATGTATTTTTACTGAGTAGGCTCAGTGAATATAGTGCCTATGTTAACAGAAAATTTTGGATTCCAATCCGAGTAAACATCATTGACTGTTACGTGCTTACTGACTTTTTGCGCTTTGAGTTTATAATATATTTTGCGCTCTGAGGTAATGGATAACATCAGACTACGGATTCCAATACATCACCTCGAGACACAAGTGACCTTCGTTCTTTACCGTCTTAGTATACTTTACCGTCGGGTTGCTTAATATGCGTAATTCCACTGGCTGACTGGCTAGGTATAATATAATCAAGATTATATTGTACCTAGCTACCTTAGAAACCAAATTCAAATGAAAAATTATTTAATTTTCAATAAGTATTTACAAATTTCGCTTAAATTACTCGAATTTAAATATAATTTATTTTCCACTTCAAGTTCAAGTCAACAACTGTAACTGAAACGAGTTAAAATGCAAACGCAGTTCACACTTACACTACAATCAAAACGCTTGACGTTTTAAGATGAAGTTTCGAGGACTTTTTCCGAAATTACACAACCACCGTTTACGGAAAGAAAACTAAAGGGCCGAGAAAAAATTGCGATCGTCTTGAGGGCGGTTTCCAGAATAAGTACTGGTCTCGGACTCAGCCCTTTGAGAGTATAATTTGTGCGCGCAAATAACCGGCAGGGCGCTCTGGAATCCGTTTCCACCAACTTTATACAGCCTCCTTTGATATTTTAAACTACCTGTGACAGCGGCGCTCACATTAACCGTTTACAATTCTTGAATTTGAAACCCACTTTAATCGCTACTAAGAAATCGTAATATTTGCACAGCGCTCCATAGAATTCTTATTTACCGGAGAACGCAGCTTCAAATTCAGGCAAGTACTATTGATTTACATGTGATTATTACATCATGCTTGGCAATGAAGCGAAACATCGAGAGTACGTCTGCACAATTCCGAAAAAAATCTGCCACATGTAGATCACCTGGCATTAGAGCAGTGTAGTGGAATAGACTCCCTGTAAACCCATTTCTTAAGAAGAGAAGATCCCGTTACCATTAATGGAACTTTACTTTTATAAATATTTAAAACAAACAATATCTATGTAAAGGAACAAGCCTCTTTACTGATATACACATGCATCAGATTCCGTCCATTATAGAAACATTTGCAAGTTGAAAAGGAAATTAACGTCGAACTGTGAGTATACTCTTGGTAGTTGAAGTCCTGCGACGTCGCCGATGTCAAACGGTCTGTCCCTTTCTCATCGGCGGCACTACACACGAGTGACTTTCATTAGACAACAAGCCCCGAAACAAAAACGAGTGTACGCAACAATTCGCCCTAACTACTTCAAGTTGAACCTCCTACCCCTCGCCCCGCTTAAAAGCCATTACTCGGTCCTTTGATGTGCGCCGCTCTGCCTGCGTTTCGACTGGCCACTTAAAACTATTGCCGAGCTCTTTGGGTATAGACATTTTTTTACGTTTTTTCGCAAAGAGATTTTCAAACTTAAATGAACACATTTATTGTTGTATTTTTATATATAAGGTAGATATTTTAGTAAAGTATTTAGGTATATTAGTAAAGTAGCTTAGTAAAAATTCATTGCACTTCGTATTTTTGACGATGTTAACTGCCTAACTAAACAAATTATATTTCTTATTGTTTTTTTCTAATAATCAAGAAACATTATTCATTAATTAAATTCGTCTGTCAGATGTACTTTTCCACTTAAATTTTCTTCTACACTAATAAATTTGTAATTCTTAATTCCTAAAGTTCTCGATTATTTAAGAAACGCATTCACTTATGTAATTATCTTTTATATCAATTTCTCCCTTCTTTTTGTAATGAATGATTCAGTTCACTTTTTTTTTATTGTATAGGAAGGTGGACGAGCATATGGGTCACCTGATGGTAAGTGGTCACCAACGCCCATAGACAATGGCATTGTAAGAAATTTTAACCATCGCTTACAACGCCAATTGGTGGCGACCAACCTAGGACACTAAGATGTTATGTCCCTTGTGCCTGTAATTACACTGGCTCACTCACCCTTCAAACCGGAACACAACAGTACAAAGTACTGCTGTTTTGCGGTAGAATATCTGATGAGTGGGTGGTACCTACCCAGACGAGCTTGCACAAAGCTCTACCACCGAGTAAATTTTAGTTGCAATCAAAAATCATTGAGGCTTAGATGAAATAAAATTAAAATATTATATAATTAGCATTTACATTAACATATTTTGTAATGTTATACCTACATATGTATCTATGAAAAATATTAATGATTTTGTGAGAAAATTTGATCCTTATAACATTGGTACAAGGAACAAACACAAACTAATTACTCCTGTTACTCGACTGCATGGAGTCAGTAACTCTTTTGTGGGGCAATGTATACAATTTTACAATAGGATCCCAGAAAGCGTGAAAAAAGCCTCTGTTGCTATATTAAAAAAAATATGTAAAGGAACGCTTGTGTTCAAAAGGTTATTTATAAATAACTAGTAAGCTTATGGTTGATAGCACAAATCGGGAATGGCATTTGGGAATTAAAAGATTTCCGACTATTTTTTTGTAATTTTTTTTTTTTTTTCAGCTTATCGCCGTCCACTTCTGGACGAAAGCCTCCCCCAAAGAACGCCAACCATCCCGATCTTATATATATTTATTTCTAAGCAATTAAATATTCTGAAACAAAAATTCCGTTGAGTGGCTTTCACCGGTTCTTCACAATTTTTAACTTAACAATCAACGAGTAAGTGTTATGTTTCTGTATTGAACAGATAAAACAGCAATTTATTTTTTAATACTAATTGAGAAAATAATATTTTAACAGACGTTGATTTATTTGTGCCGGTGGTGCAGCATCGAACAGGCCTGTCTACTAGTCGTATCTTAATTTTCTTACCTTCAAAACGTAAGCGTGAAATCAATGATTACTAACGTAAGCGTAGTTAGCGCTATTAACGGTGCAAGAAACACCAGTATAGATCGAAGGAGACCAATTACAATGCGGTAATACACGCTTGCTCGTCTGCTTACTAATTCGGGTTGGTAGATAAAAAGCCGAATGAATATCTGAAATCACGTATGGTTTCGATGATGAATAATTGAATAGAAAATATTACTTTTTTAAAATTTTAGCTCAATATTAATGAAATTCCATTATTATACGTTTTTACACTAAATGTTTGTGAAATAATATATCACTATTTTTAAATGAATATGTTATTAACTATAAATAAAATGAAAACTTGAGATAAAGACAACATTAATAAATGTATTCTTCCTTACGTACAGTGCAATTAGCGCTTCGCTGTTCAAGTGGGATTTGCTTACGTTTTGCCATTTTTAGAAGAAAAAGTACGAACAAAGCTTTCGACATCTTTCAAATACAGTGAATTATATGTCACAACTTTCGAGTGCAAATGCTCAAGTGGGACTAAAATGGATCCCAAAAAGTTAAACTAGCAAAAATATACAATAAAATCAAACCAAATGGCATAAAATAAAGCACTCGAAGGATTAAGTCATAGAATACGGGTTTCATCAAAATCAAGGAATTTGTTAAAACTTGATGAATATGGTATGATAATCCTTTTGATTTTGTGTGAACAATCGTATTGTCGCCGTGGCTTTGTTTTGTATGAAAACATATGTGCTTCCAAACTTTTGGACGGTAGTTTATGTATACATAAGATTTAATCATGCAGTTATAAACGTAAAACACAGTAGCAATACTCAGTTCAGTTTAGAGCTCACACCATTGCACAAGCGTGTTAGATTCAAATATTTACTACAACTAAATAAAACGATGTGTAACAGTTCTGTTAAACTGAAATGTACTAGAGATTAATATTAAATCGGTTTAATTTGAAAACAATCTATCACGCTAATTTAAAAAAAAATCGTCGACCTTTGACCATACTCACAATATTTTCATACGC
Organism: Nymphalis polychloros; assembly: GCA_905220585.2. Lineage (NCBI taxonomy): Eukaryota > Metazoa > Arthropoda > Insecta > Lepidoptera > Nymphalidae > Nymphalis > Nymphalis polychloros. Next base: position 13,029,463 of record HG992255.1, on the reverse strand, counting down.
ATGCTACTAAGTAGCAATTTTTTTATAACTTTACCTTAACTGAACGCATATACGGAAATATAATGTTTCCTTGTTGATCAACATGAAATCGTAAATAAATTCTTAAATATTACGGAAAAACAAACATTGTTTATGATCTCGACATTAGCGTTCGAACGATAATGATGTCCCAATCCACTTGCAGGCGACCCATGTTGTTAATTAGCTGAGGTAGGTTTGGATTTCGCGTAGTAATTAGCTAGACCTTTGTGAAGGCGGTCTTTGATACCTGTTGTATTGGCGCTCGCTGTTTGTCTCAGTATTCCTCGTTTTGATTACGAATGTGTGTTCATCGTGAAGGCATGATGTTACTTCCGCTGTCGCAGAATGATAGTATCATTTTAAAACAGTTTTTTTAATTTTATAACATCTATATATTGTATATTGATCTATTTTGATGTATGTTTTTGTTTGCATCTCCAAAATTACATATAAAATGTGCAGGCTGACTGGCTAATGTGCCACCTTAAGCTGAGCAGTCACCATCGCTCCTAGATATTGGCACTGAAACAAATATCAACCGTTTCTTACATCGTTAATACGCCACCAACTTTTTGAACTAGTGTCATGTCCATTGTGCCCGTAGTTACATTGGGTTACTCACCCTTCATATTCGGACACAACAATATTAACTATTGTTGTTTGCAGTATATTGATATATATTTAATATAATTATTATTAAATGAATTACAGTTGAAAATGTTTAAATAAAAGACAATAATTATAATATAAATCGTTGTAGAGATACATATATTAAAATACAATTACTCCAGTTTCCCTCAAGGCGCGTGTCATCCGATGAGATCTTTCCGAACCGATGACTCAATACGATCGGGATTCAAGAACCTGTCAAAGTTTCCTTTGTATGTAGAAAATGATGTGGAGACCGTTAGACGTTGGCAATACTTACATGGGTAAATATGTACACGAGATGATATATATGTATATCAAAAGCTTAAACAATGATTTGTTACCGAATTATTTATAATAATTGAAGCATATATATATAAAGTACTCGATATAGTACTTTTTTATATGTATGCTTCATTTACTCGATATAATACTGTTTTTCGTATATATTTTGAGTACGAGTTCAATAACAGACCATAATTATCCCACTGCCAGCGGTGCAGCCGTAGAATCTTAGGTCTTCAATCTATTCTGAAGATTGTGTCATATGTCAGATGTCTATATGTCAGATTTTCATATAAACTAAGCGCTTTCCTTACGGCGTTATCTTTTACCAAGCACGAGAATTAAACTCAGAAATTTTAAATTTTTGTTGTTTATAATGAGTAAACCATACATATGTATCCTATTTATGTAAGCGATAATAAATAGATCATAGACAAATAATGACTTTTTCAAAGTCGTTTACAATCCAAATAGACTAAGACAAGTCATACGGCAAAAGAACCCGAGCAAATAAGGCGATATGAGCTAAAAAATCGCTGTTTGCATTCCGGTAGTGAATTTCAGTGAAGATACGGCGATTGCTTCATCTAGCATTCTCTTTGCCTCGTCTTTAGCATCGACTACAGATGTCTACGGGCGCGTGACACTGAGGACGACGCTTAGCATTCCAGAGACATTTTTATTGTATAAAGAAGTTCTAAAAACCAAGTTGACTTTATTCTTTTAATTTTATAAGGCTTATTCAACAATACAAGAATGTATAGACGATAAAAAGTAGCCAGTTCGTACTCGTTTATTTCCAAATAGGACATAAGTTTAACTGTAAGCAGTTTAGTGTGTATTGCATTCAAAAAAAGAGGAATTGCTTAGCGTCTTGCCGGTTTATTTTGCTGGTTAGTTACTCTCACTCTACTAGTACTAGTTCTACTGCTAGTAAACTTGATAAAAATAAATAAATATATGCATATTCTGCTTGATAATCAAGAAATACTTTCTCTAAGCTTTTTTGTCTTTTATATAATCCTTTGTTGAGAAGTATGCCTTTTTGATAATTAGTATTTACTCGAATAAATAATATTATTTTGATTATGTTCGATATTCCTAACTGTTCGATATATTATCATCGAAAGTAAGCTGTATCTCTTTCGTCAAGTAACTCAGCCATTGACCAACCATTTCATGATTTCGCTCAAGACATTTGTTGTCAAGTTTTCCAAATGATATTTTCATAATAGATTTTTACATTTAATTGAAAATTAAGCCTTTGCATATTCTGTGCAAATAACTAAATATTTCATTGATTTATATGTTTCTTTTGAAATGCAAATAAATACTTATAAAATAACCTGTATTATGTAGTAAAATAAACATGTATGTAAATATTATGATCTTTGAATCAATAACTGTATAGTAATGTCCTCCAGAACGATTTCGGTCACGGCGGCCAATCTCAAGAGAGATTAGCTAACTGCGCAGGAGACATTATAATGCACAAGTGTGTGCGCAAACACAGGTGCACTCTCTATTCCCTAGCTCTCATGATCCGATGGGACGGCAATCTGACACGATTGGAAAAAGATCAGGCGCAGGACCAACGGCTTAACGTGCTTTCCGAGGCAAGGGAGTGTACACACTTCAAACTTCCAGACTCCGGGCTGCTACTGAGAACTTTCTGACAGAAAAACCCAATAACTATTTATTGGCCCGGTCTGAGGATTTATTTACATATGCATAGACTACCATGAATATAATATCAGTACGACATGGATACGATCGTTGTTGTTTAATTTATACTGCGACTTTGTAATAACATATGCATAGTTATAATATATGGGTAACAAGGAATAATTAAAATATACATAACACAATTGTTAATTAATTGTTAAAACTTAAAAACGAATACAATATATTAAAGTCAATCATTTATTAAAACGTACCTGATATGTACAGGTGCTAAGAAATGTGTAATTTTTCGATCACATTTTAGACATATATTTATTAATTATTTGGTCCAGAGTTACAAGAAACATTTTTTTTCAAGTTTTGTATACAGGTTTGGTTTGCTACTTTTTCAGTATTCATCCAAGATATGTTACACAGAATATGCACAAGCTACTGAAAACTGTCGTCATAATGTCCATAATAATATTAAGTGGATTACCTACTTGGTGGAAGGCCTTTGCGCTAGCTCATCTGGGTACCACCCACCCATCAGATATTATACCGTAAAACAACAGTACCTAGTATTGGTGTATCTTGGTTTGAAACAGGATTCAGCCAGTTTAACTATACGATAATGAGGTTCCCAAGATTGGTGGCGCAATGGTGCTGTAAGTAACGATTAATATTTCTTACAGAGCTAATGCATATGGACGGTAATGACCACTCAGCATCAGGGGACCCATTTGCTCTTAAGCCTAATTTTTAATAGAACTCCTTGTTTACACATTTCAAACTTATTGAACGTAAGTAAATATATGGCGAGTATATAACAGTATTATGTTTTTATTGTTATTATAAGAACCACTTCACACTTTACAAATATTCAATCAAAGCAATAAATCCTTATCCCCTTATTTATATTACATCTCCCCCATAAAAACTTATAATGGCCACTAAAAACTATCAAACAACTATAAATTTTACAATAACTACTTCTACAAATTTTAGCAAAGCGTCTTCAAGATCGATTCTTTATAGCTTCCCTGACGTTTCAGACGCGCAAATGCACCCCTAGTGTTACCTTCCCTCGGGATCTTCCATCTCTTTCTCATTCCTAAGAAAACATACCTCTGTCTCTTACAGTGGAAACGTCATTGCGTGGCGCATTGTCTGAACCTACACCAAAATATAATTTAAAATCTAAACACATATTCCTAAAGTTGAATTTTATTTGATCAGGAACTGTTGAAAGGAAATTGGCATTTACATCGAGAGTAGAAAAGCCAGTTTTCCGCGGCAGAATTTGAAAATGGAATTCAACTGAATACCAAAGCCACGTTAGTGTTGCTTTCCTTCGTCTTATGTTTATATTTACGGCCTTTGAAATAAGGGTTATATTTGTCAAAGGTATGATTTTAATAGTGCAATTTGAAAGTGTTGCTTTGCACGCTTGGAACACAAGCCGCCGGCCGCATTCGTTGACATGTACCGGCACGCGAATGTTTTTGTTTCATTCTTTTTTCAAATATTAGTTTTTTTAATGTGACGTTGACTTTTTGAACTGATAGAAATGGAGTGGCCGGTGTTTTCCGTGTGACAATAGTGCAAATAGTTTTTGTTTACAGTGTAAGGAACTATTTTTATAGGTGGCCTGTTATTTGTATACGAAATATTAACTTTAGGAAACTTTTTTTAGTAAAGTTTAATAATAGTAAAAACTAGGTTTAAGTGATATTATTTTAACGTATTTACTAAATATCGATAATTATCGTCATATAACCACAACAAACCCAAGGTAAGTGTTATTTAAAGTTTATTTTTACTTCGATAAAGATAAGCTGTTTATTATGAAAGTGATGTACATTAGGTTCAGGTGAAGCGCGGGTCGTTGACCCCGTCGCTATGGTTACGGCGGCCAGCGTACAGACCTCGGCCCTGAAATGGGGCTTATTTCTGCAATTACTTTAGGGTGCCTCACTGGGTATACATTTATATATACAGATAACATAGCAATAAGCGATTAATATCGCTTCAATGCACAGTTTAATAAAATATTATATATATTTATAAGTGTTGCTGTAACTCTACCAAAACAGTAATATATTACAATTTGTAAATTTCAGATACTAAAGACTGTTTCGTAATATATGGGTCCTATATCCTATAACCACAGATAATGTAACTGTAATCCGTATTAGCATTGTTTCGACTAACATTATTTATTTAACGACAAAAGTCATTACAATTATTTGATTTTAGTCTTTTTAAATGAAAATGTGTGCTATTATTAGGCTGTATATATATTAACCATTGTGAGCATATTTGTTATATACTTTTTATTGATGTTTATTGGTATTTTTTAATGAAGTTAATGTTATTGTGTGTTATACATAGTTAAGTATATGGCCTACTGCTACGCTGTCAATGCGGTTTCCTAGGAACATATATGGCAAAATTTCATCCAAAAAAGGCAGGTTTTCTCTAAATAATGTCCTTCAGCGCTGATCATCAGAATTATAAAGACATACCTATTCAGCACTACATGTGGCTGCCCGACTTGGACTACGCTGTCTTCAGTTTAGTTCCAAGTGTAGCTTGTGGGCCATCTCAGCCTGTTAGTAAGCATTCATCGCTTTTATTTTTTATTTCATTTAGGTTGGCAGACTCACAAGTAGGACCTGATGGTAAGTAGTCACTACAGCACATAGGCATTGCCAATGCGCCACCAACTTTAGGAATTAAGATTACGAACTAAGATGTTATGTACTTTTTGTATCAAATACTATATCTAATCTAATCAATGTATATTTTCTTACTAATATTACATAATTTATGCAATGGGTTACATATTTAGATATTTTATTCTGTCGCGATCAAACCGCGAGATTCTAATAATAAGACATAAATCGAGTATGACAAATGGGATAGAAGTCACTTTATTTAATAACTTATAGTCTCATATTTTTTACTACTACGTTTCTTTTAGTATTAATAGCGGTCGGTCACCATCTATTATATTAATAATAACTTTAAAGTTCACCGATTCAAACATTTTAGTTATCCTTATAACGTCACGTAAAGTTACAGCACAAACCGACGAAGCCACTTGCGGTATTCTTAATATCTCTCCGACACCTTGCCCCTCACGGGAAGCGCACCCTTTACTTATCATAACTTTTATTTTCATACGTGAGGGTGAATACTTTAAATAAGAGTTATTGTGAAGGCAACCTGTTAAGTATCATGAAAGCCGTTTCATATTATAAAGTGTATTTATAACGTCTCTAAATATCCTCCTGAACGATTTTTTTTTATAAATTAGGTAGGCAGACATGTAAATGTGTCACCTGATGGTGAGTGGTGCACATTGAAACCACCCATAGACATTGGCACTGTAAGGCGAACTAAGATGGTATGTCTCTTGTGCTTGTGATGACAGTGACTCACTCACTCTCCAAACCCAACAACACTAAATATTACCGTTAGATGATAGAATATGCACACAAATCCTTACCATCAAATAGTGCGACTTGCTTCAGCTGTGGCTGTCAATTTAAATCAATAGACAAGTCTATTTTCTGTTTTTTTTTTTTCACAAATTCCAATAAGCTCGCAATCTGATAAGGCGCAGAGTCAACAGCTTTACGTGCTTACCAAGGCAAGAGAATAACATCGAGAATGGCATCAGCCAGTACTGTCTACTTTTGAGTTCCGGACAGTTTTATTTTCCGTTAATCGTATCGCCACCGACGTGATATTACTGAATTTTAAAATAAAGCTACCACCGGTTCGGAATGTATATTCTACCGAGAAGAACCGCCAACATATTCAGTAGTTACTCTTTTTATCAATCAAAAAAATACGTATAATGTTCTTTTACAATTATATTTAAGTATCCTGTATGAACAGCAATGCATACTAACTCCGAAGCAAAATATAAACAATCAATATCTAAATTTATTTACTTCAAGTAGGTCTTACTAGCACTTTTAACAATTTGTTACAGTATAAACCTACCTTTTCGTTATGTGGTTTCTTTCTACACAGAACAACAGACAAGAAATTCGGTAATTACTCTTTTTTACAAATTTAAACATTTGCTAATTTCATTATTTACTATTAAAACATGAAATTCCGCATGGAAATCTACTAATGCTAAATCATACATATTTTTTATCATCAATTAAATTATTGCACTTTGTATGGATGTATACGTCCTTAATACAATTGTAATACATTACAATTCTCAATAAATATGGGCAGTAAAAACTAAATAATTGAATAAAGAGTAAAGATAAAAAAACATTAGATTTACATATTTTATTCGATTTGATAATAGCTCCGCCTTATAATATACAAAGAAAAAGTTTTTAATGAATATATCTTTATTTATAAAGCTATTCCACTTAACTACTATATAATCACTATAATAATCTACTTCAAATTTACTTTCAAAGTTCCGATAAGAGCTTTGTCGACGCATTCATAAACGCATTTTTTTTCAGTTTACTCGGTGATAGAGCTTTGTGCTAGCTCGTCTGGGTAGGTACCACCCACTCATCAGATATTCTACCGCAAAACAGCAGTACTTTGTATTATTGTGTTCCGGTTTGAAGGATGAGTAAGCCAGTGTAATTACAGGCACAAGTGACTTAACATCTTAGTTCCCAAGGTTGGTGGCACATTGACGATGTAAGCGATGATTAACATTTCTTGAAATGCCATTGTCTATGGGCGTTGGTGACCACTTACCATCAGGTGGCCCATATGCTCGTCCACCTACCTATACAACAAACAATAGTTCAATGTCTAACTTCTTTTTTGTTTTTATTCTTATTACTCACATTCTCAGCTCCACTTAGTGAGACGCTCTGATCCAATTATCTGCCATAACGACGCTGATTGAGTATAATCTTATTAAACGAATATAATACAGATTATTTAATTGTAAATCATTCGCGAAAGCAGATAAATAAGCTTGGCGAAAATTTTGTTCAAATCCTTTATATATTATATGTAGAAAGGATTACGTTATCAATTGCGTAATATAGCTTTATGTATTATCAATACGCTGATAAGGTAAGCCCAATGCTAATACCTGGTTTGATTTATCACCAAAACTAAATTCATCATTGTACATTAGCAGATTTCGATAAAGCGCCCTGCTCAGTGCCTTTAATGTCATAGTATAGTCTTGTGTATTAAAATGTTCTTCAGGCAGAAATACATTGCAGCATATAAAAGTAAAGTGGCTACGAATTCTAAGTCCTGGGTTCAAATATCGGATCATTTATTTCACTGCTTACAGTCGCGTGCCGGAAAACACAAAGACTCTTTGGTCCAGCACAGAACTATTTCTGTGGTTTGCGCACACACTTGTACACTATAATATGGCCCACGCGTTCGTCCTTGATGCTGGTTGTCATGGCCAAAATCGGTCAGGAAAGTAAAGTGTACTTTTAATGCATGTATTAAATACCGCACGGTAAAACAGGAAATATATCTTTGTCCAGATGTGAAATTGTTATATAACCGTAAATGCTATGCTATGAGTTTACTTACTATTTACTAATAAAACGCTTTAATAGTATAAAGTAAACACATCTATATTATAGCAGTCGAGATGGCTCAGAGGATAAAACTCATGAATCATAAACGAGGAATCGTAAGTTAAATTCCAGGAAAATACAATTTACTTTAATAATAATAATATATGAACTGTAATTGCCACCAGTCATAATTTATTAAGTCTAAAAAACCCAAACTTACACGTATTACAAATACTTACTTTATTAATTATGAAGCCGCATCCGCCCCTATTTTAAATATTTTTATTTAGCGAGCAAGGGGCGCCGCGTGTGCAATTGATCGGTAACCGGAGCCATGGGGCGTAATGTGTCTATTGCTTCACACCCCGTGATTGCCGGCTCGGTTTTCTTTCGTGTTCATGTCTTTTTGACGAGAAATAAAGAAGAAATGGGAAAGTAAAACACAAAAAAAAACACTGTTTACATCGTTAGACAGATATGCCGAGATAATATAGTATTTGTAGTTATTGTTATTTAAATTATTAGTTTAAGCGGGTGAGCACCAGTCAGTTTTAATGTGCTTAAGCGAGTTGGAATGTGCTATAAATCTTCTCCTTAATAGGAGACCACCTTTTCGCCTAGCTGTGGAAAATTTATAGTTATTTACTTGAGACATTTTTAACAACATAATCTGCACGTATCTGTTTGATAGTAGAGTAATTTAAAGTTGTTTTAGGAAATTAAGGTTTTAAAAATTCGCGGCGCTTCTGTAGTTTGATCATTATTCGCCCTTGTGTGAAATATATAGCAATATCCTAGCTATGCCTTTATACGACGATAGGGTGCAATATAAAGTAAAATAGAGCTGATTCAGCGCAGTGCGCTGTAAACGAACTATAAATAAAGTCTAGGATGACCGCACTAAGCCACAAGCGCTCTATAAATTATGTCCCTAGTTTTTACAGCGCTTTATTTAAAGATAACCCTGTAATATCGTAGAGAATATTTGTTTACTTCGAATCCAATCTCACTAACTATGTACTTCAATATAACACATAATCAGAGACTCATTGTGGCAAGTTAAATACAATACATTAAAGGAACGGGAAAAAAACTGAATTTAATAACAATAATATCCTGGGACATTATTCACACACGGCCATCTGATCCCAAACTAAGTAGAGCTTGTATTATAGAAACCAGACAACTAATATACTACATATACTACTTTTCTTTTGTAAATATTAGTTATATAGATAATTACCCAGCCTCAGCACAAACAGACATGTTCATGCACACAAATATCTGTTTTGGTTGGGAATCAAAGCCACGACCTGCGGTTCGAAAGGTAAGTATCAACCAACCACGCCAGCCGGCTCTTTGAATAACGGGATTTAAAATAACATTTGAATAGACTTAGAAGAAATATATAGGCGTGATTAATCAAAGATTGTGTTTGCAAGCATCAATGATTTTTCCTGTCCTTAATCTGTATTTGTAATTGACCTCATGTTCGGTGGTGAAGGGAAACGCCGTGAAACTTGCATTGTCAGCATACATACATATGTATGTATATCCATTAACACGAATTTCAGCAGCGTGGTGGAATAAACTGAAAGCTTCTTCTTAAAGGGGAATGAGATGTTACCCTAGCTGTGGGATATCTGCAGTTTAAAACGTTAATTTACTTTTTTGAGAAAAACTATGTAAGCTCAATAAAATTTGTTCTGATAACAGAACAAATTAAAACAGATTGTTCCGTGTTTGCTGAAATTTCACATTAAGGGTGCAGATGGCACACTAGTAAGTTGAGACCTGTATTTGCATAATAGACAATTTCATTTAAAATATGACTTACTAGCTGTGCCCGCGGTTTCACCCGCGTATAATAAAAATTTAATGAATAAAAATCAGCCTAGAACCTTTATCGATAAAAGGACTATAAAACACAAAAATATTTATTAAATTCGAACCAGTAGTTCCTAAGATTAGCCGGATCAAACAAACGAACTCTTTAGCTTTATATATTAGTATAGATTACATATACTAATTTTATTTTGTGTGCAATTGTGGTATTACTTTTTCATGTCTCTGTATCAATTATCTTACTGTGGTTCGGTTTAAGGAAAGGATGCAGTCACTCACTTTTCATCAGATTACTCATTGGCTTGTCTGCCTTTCATAAAGTCTGTTATTAATATAACTTTAATATTAGACAGGTATATAAGATAATTATTATAACTTCTGATAGCTCTTACGAGATTATTCTTAATTTTTGGTATAATTATTTAGTACAAACTAAATTTTATTTATAAAAAAAAATCAATTTAAGAATCGGACATTCCCGCGTAGCGCACACGTGGCTCTCTGTCGCTCGGGGTGCGAAGTGGGTGCAATCGGTAGCATTGATCGCGGTGGCCGAGGGGTGGTAATGTGTATTGCTTCACACCTAACATTCCCGGTTCGCGTTACTTCCACGAAGTGCCTTGTTACTGCGAGTAGGGCGGCTTTATGTCGAGCTACCCACACTTGTAAATTCTTTGCAATTTCTTTTAAAAATAATATGATACAACTTTTGTCTCAGCTACAATGCTACAAGCAATTGCTACAATTGTAAATTGTGTCACAATATTATATATATTCACAATAACATTGATCATTACGATAGAATCATTGAAAAGCACTGCAACGATATGCTTAACTCAACTTCATGAAGCCAATGAAACCTTCCATAAAATCCTGCAAATATTTTTAACTTTGCCAATTAATAAATATAAATTATTTGTTAAAAATACATTGATAAATAAGGCGTGGTTCGTACCTGTTGAATTTCAGGCATAAAGAAATTATATTGTATTTCATTGACATAGCTTAGCAACAAATTTTGACAAAGATTTCTTTATTGATTGAACAGTGGGGGTTCTGTTATAAAATAATTTAATTTCTTGTGACGAGGTTGTTGTAACGGCGAAGGTTGATGTGTTTCAATCGTAGTTTTATTATTTAAAGTGGAAGGGCAGACAAAGAAATGATTTATACGATTGTAAATATTTATTAAATCACATACTAGGTAATAATGTAAGATTCAGTACCCATTTTCAGTTTTATGAATAGGTTGCCGTTTTAGATTTTTGAGTGAATTTTAAAAAGATAACAAAGGATTATTCTAATATTTTTATTTACTTGGTCGTCATAGTTCTTGGAAGTATTGTTTCACATTGTATATTTTATTATGTGTATTTTCATTGGATATCAAACGTGCTTAGTTAATTCCATTATATCTTTCAATCGTTTTAACAAAAGCCGAGTCATTAATGCAATTGCAATATAAAGGTGTAGTCATACAAGATAATTTTAAATAAAAATATAACTTTAACTAAAATGAATATAGATTTTTTTATGTTTATATGGTTGAGCGCTATAAATTCAGGAAATACCATTCCGATTTAAATAATCGTATTTGCGTTCACTGACCCAATGAATAGTCAGCAGATAAATAAAAACGTTTTTAATTTTATAAATAGGTATTTAATATTTAACGTCACATACATATTTCTTCAAAATCAGTCCGTAGTAATCCTCATCCTCGCATTCATCAACCAAAAAATAAACGGCAATCCAGTGTTATCAAAAGTAAATTGGATCAGTATTTGCCTATATAGAGATGTATCCGAGTCGAGTCGAAGCGATTTCTATTCTCTGTCTTTCGTACTTAGTCACGTGACATATCAAATGTACACGACGAATGCACAGACGGACTTCATTTTCACACTTCGGCTTTTATTTCCATATCGCTAACGACCTCCACTTTATCGCTACTACTTCATTATTTGCATATAATGTATCGAATACATTTATAACCAATTAAGAAAGCAGTATAAAAGTGAACACGCGAGCTCTATCTATGCAAATACGACTAACGTCACATTTTTCTTATAACAATTGTTGAATTTTCGCGAAACACACGCAACGTTGAAATACGCATTCATTATTATTTGTTTGCACTCACATTCGAGGTAATTTTATACGTTTTTCTGTTTCTTTTAATGGTGTTAGTCGATCGTACGTGTTTGCAAACGCGTTTACGTCAATAAAATTATAGAATGTAAAACGAACTATTATAGTGCCTAATGTTTTATACATATAAAAATACAAATAGTGGTTCGATTAATATATAATTAATCAAAGCATAAAAACTTCGATACTGATTTTCAACGGTGTCCAAATGGTTGAAACAGTTGCAATAATATCACAGTGCAAATTAATAGTATATTAAACAATATATAATTTACATATTTTTCTGAATTGTCGTTTGATACAAAATACCTAACTCGCATGCTGAAACGTTCAGCGGCTATACGAACGCTTTCTCTCGTGTTAAGGAACTTGCTGCTTATTCCACCACAGTGCTTTCCTGAGGGTCAGCGGATATAAAATATTACGTATATTGTATATCCGCTGTGGCAGAGATTAAACCCTTAACCGGGTCCAAGATTAATATAAAAGAAAATAAGCTTGTGAAAACTCAATAGTTATTCTCCAGATTTTATTTGAAGGTTAAAGATAAAAGAATTAATTATGTGATATCTCATCAAGTCATAAAACTGTCTAAAAGTATTTTCGTTATTTGCAATAATGCATCGAAATATAATAAAAGAAATATATTTTCAAATGCGTTTACCGTAAAAAAGACTCAACATTGTATCTTTTCTTTAAGTTTTCTTTTTCCCGCCTCACTCAGCGTTATCCTGGCATTATCAAGTAGTTGTCTCCACACGTGGCAGCCAGTTGACAAGGCTCTCGATGTAACAACTTTATCAGCTGCGTGTACACCGCTTAACTCCCTCGAGTGGTCACCAAGGCACAGTGTGTTCTAAGTATTAAAACGAGGGCTGCTACAATAATTATTTCATTTATTATAGTTTACGTCATAGTAAATAGTACAATATCATTTTAAATAAGATGTTCGTACATTGGTACTGCGAAGTTCAGTAGCTATAGCCAATCATTATTTTTATTTTTTTTGTTACATAAATATTTGCATTACTTTCATGGTTCATTAAAATAATTGCTTCATGCTACCCTTTATAAGGCTCATTCGTAAGGGGGCAACATTGTAATATTTGTGGTTCTGATACGTAGGGCACGCGACACAGTGTTCTGGCAGTTCGATATATTAGATATATTTTCTAATTCCAGAGCGACAGCTTACCGTGCGTTAATTTATCCATTCATCGATAGCTTATCTCTAATAATAATAAGTAAAGTATAGTGATATTCCAGACTTAGTCTCTTCTCTTAAAGATTTGGGGCTAATTCCATCACGATGCTCCAAAGCGCTTTGATGGATATACGTCAACTAACGTACCAATTACGCATGATAAAGCACAATAAATCAGTGGTTCTGGCTTGGATTTGACCTCGTTATTTTCAGTTACCATTCACTAGTTCATTCTACTGGACCATATCGCTTTTAAACATATAAATTTCAATTAAAACAATAGCTTTATACTCACCGAACGTCAAGATACCATTACCATTGTTCAATGGTCCAGAGACAAACAGATCGACCATAAATACTCAGAATGCGACAAGTAGCTGCAGCTTACTCCAGCGCAGACACCAATCGCATACTCTTTGGCTTAATCGGTAATTTATGATTGCATTTTGCTTCGGTTCAGCGATCTTTATTAATTAGACATAACTTACTTCATAATACTCGGCGGAGCCTCGACGTTGCTTTGTTTTAGTCAAGGCTACTCATTCCGCAAACGAGGAAATAAATATTTATTCGACTCTTCAATATTCCTTCTTTCACTTGTTTCTTTCGGTTCAAGATCTGAGTTTTCTTTGCTCGGAGATTATGGTTCTTGTGAAAATTTTCAAGTATTTTTAATTAAGTCGGACAAGTCATTAAATTGTAGTCAGTTGCCCTTGTTTACATCAAAAGCAGTGGCGTGCACGAGGTTGGAATGTAGACGAGACAGCTCCAAACGAATTACACGAGAATTACGATACTGTGTAGTAATAAAGAGAGCCGTGATTATTTTACGCGAACTGTAGACATTATAAATAAGGGAATAGTAGACTAAAGAAATGCACAGTAAAACAGTTAAGTAGCAACCAATCAATTCTTCTCTTGAGGAGAAGAGACATCTATTGGTGCCTCAGTGGGGGTTGGTGGCTACAAATGTAGTACGGTTTCACCAGTATGATTACTCACGATAAACTTACGATGAAAGCTGTTAAGCGCGTGGTAATACGCATATGCCACTAATAAAGGTACTTCCAACGGCACTATCATGCAAGACCAATAAATGAAAATGTCAATCATAATATATTACTGTACCTTTCGGGCTCCTTACGTTAATTCGAAGTGGTGGTAGCGGCACGCTTTAATGACATAATTGTTTTACTGTGATTTGTCTTATGCCCTAGAAGCAGAGTCAATATTTCCTCAGTTACAACTTCTATGTTAATTATGTTATTAATACACTATAACTTAATAAACTTAGTTAGACTTATTATATTATTATTTATTTGTAAGAATAATACTACTGTTTTATTATACATATATTATTAAGAGTTAGATATAGATATATATGTAACCATGCTTTTAAAGATTATTTTCTACGTACTACTTTTATTTAAAGTAAGGTCTCAAAAAACTTATTGAATGACTTGATAATATTGTTTGTATTAAGATCTTTTACTACGAAGCCTACGTAACGTAGCCAAATAATAACTATGCGTAAGAACAAACTTAAATCTCAACGCAAGACACGGTCGTGAAAGGTCAGAAAGCAAATAATATTTACAGGAGACATGCATCACAATAGAGTATCCCTGTTAACTGAGAAACGAAGTTATTGTTTAAAGAGCAAATTAGCAAATAAATCTGTTGAGTACAACTATTTTAAAATATATAATTACTAAGCGCATTGCCCACATATGTATGAATGTACGTATATTTAAAAAAATGAGCAGTGCTCATTCAGTATTAATTACACCGACGATGTTTCTTGCCTCACTTCCAGTTTCTCATAAAGAAAAAAATAAAAATTCTGTTGCGACGTTAACCGTTTGCTCGTTTTTTTTATTAAACTCATATTCGACGAAGTGTCGCGTTAATTTCTTGTAAGCCTAATTACACACGGGCTTATTTGCCGCCGCCTCACCTCACCTCTCCGCCTCTCCGCCTCGCCGCCTCGCCGCCTCGCCGCGTGTGAAGTGAGATGCACTACAAAAACCTTTACTCTTTCAAGAGTGAAATTCAGGTTTTCGTGCGCTAAGGTTGCTAGTTTTTAATTTTTAATTACTAATGCTTTTAATGTAATATACAAATTACGCGATACGTTCATGAGTGTGAAACTACGCTGTGAGCTGCTTCAAATTAAGCGTTCAGGGTGTTTTTCATATTTGTTCATATGCGTTTAGTAAATACCAAGAGTTACTAAGTATTGCATATAATATGATCAGTAATATATATAATACTAACTGCCCGTCCCGACTTCGTACGGTTAAAATAAGGATTTTATCCTGTGAATTTTTTAATCAATATGAGATATAAACGTTCACCAATCGATCTATTCGCCCATACAGTACAGTGTATGTGTGTTCAGTACATGGCATATAATATCCTCCTTCCTATTAATATAATTAACGCGAAAGTTTGTATATGGACCTTTGTTACTCTTTCACGCAAAAACTATAGAATGGATTTTAATGAAACTTACAATAATATACCTCATACATCAGAATAACATATAGGCTATAATTTATAAAGCGATTGAGTAAATTGGTCAAAATATAACAATGTGTCACGTAAGTCGGAAAATTTCTCCTATTTGCTATGCGCTGCAAAAACCGTAAGAGTTACACTATATCATTTAGACAAATATTTTAAAAGTTACGACGATGACAAAGTGAGTGCGCGGTACTATGCAGCAGTACACTGCGGGAGTGGTGGGAGAAGAATTCGGTCATCGGCTCATCGCCGGGTATGCGACCCGTATGCAAGCAGACGTCATTGATGGTTGTCCCTTTTGCGTTTTTTCAAGGCCCTAGCGATTTGTTAAAGTCGCACTATACCTGTATGTAATGTAATAGGTAGGTTTTTATAGTGCCTCGCTGCATACCTTCGGGTTGCAGCGGAATGGGTCGACATGCCCGGCCGGAAGTACCACTCTCTCACTTAAAATCGGCGCAAAGTGGTAGCTACGCTACCGTGTTTCGTGCGGTATGTGAGTCCCGGAGGCGGAAATAAAAAAAAATAGTCTGATCCGCTTGAAATTTACTATTTGTGTTTCTTGATTGAATTGATATACATATATTTCAAAGTTTTTAGTAATTCCACCCAAATGGGTGGCAATTTGTTTATTTTTGTTTTGAAGAGTTAGAACGTTCGTAAATATTCGCTAAAAACTTCATACACATACTGAGTGCAAATAACAAAGTGCTAAACACACAATGTCTTAATATCAATATGTCCTAGGGAGGTGTAAGTAATACTTTTTCTTAAACGGACATCACTATAAATATTAAACATATTCCATTATTATCATGTGTATTTAGTTCCCACAGATTTATTTTAGGATATGCTCGAAGAGAGGTAGGTTTCATTCCAAGAATAATACGCATTTGAATGTATCATTCGAATTTAAATGTACATATATAGTTCCCTCTAAAAGTTTTGCTTCCCCATGACAATCAAAAGTCCCAAGGCCTGTCCTTGAACATGGCGAGCGATAGTGAGAGCTGTTATCACATGGACAATTTTTATGCTGCATGCTCCAGAGTGAGCTCTGCGAGTAGCTTAGTAATTTATGCCCCCAAAAGGAAATACCGCAAGCCCTACCACCTTTTACAAAGAGTACTTTTACACTATATCATATTATTTATATAAATTAAATGTTACTTCAAGCCATTTAAGTAACTATAAAATGTATTAAGTCAAACTACAGGAATTCATAATATGTTCACTGATCATATAAAGAATAATAATCAACTTAAAAATAATAAAAAAAACCCTTACTAAACTTTTTCTTACCAGAATGACATTTCATGCCTCTTACTTTAAAATGACAGACTTCCAAACAAACATTTATCCTTTACTTATATTTAAGCGCGGGCAAAGCCGCGGGCAACAGCTAGTAATATTAGTATAGATATAGATTACGCGCGAGCGAAGACGCGGGCAACAGCTAGTTTATCAATATAAACATTATGAAATCGGTTACTACGGCAACGGTTACCAAGGCAACTGTTACTGATGTTTGGTATGGGCTCTCCTACATATAAAGAGAATGATAAAATATGTGATAATTCCGTTTTGGATGGGAGTTAAGCAAAATCCGTTCTTAGCTGACCTCGACGCGGCGAAAGGAATATTCCTACCAAATTTCAAGTCTCAACGCCTCATGGTTCCAGAGATATCGTGATGAGTCAATATATCGGTGGAAATCTCTTATATATATATATAGATTTAACTTTACTATCTAGTTTTTCCGGATATATTGTAAGTAAGGACTATAATAATAATCAATTTTATCACACCATCTGCATCTGCGTCGTATGACCTTTACATGACCTTGAAGTATTCATACCAATATATGAGAAAGTTCTTACAAAGTCTGCTTAAGAAATTTGCTTAACTTGGCTTTGTGCAAGCTCGTCTGGGTAGGTTCCACCCACTCATCAGCTATTCTACCGTAAAACAGCAATACTTGCTATTGTTGTGTTTTGTGTTTTAACGGTGAGTGAGCCAGTGTAATTACAGGCACAAGGGACATAGCATCTTAGTTCCCAAGGTTGCTGGGGCATTGGCGATGGAAGCTTACAATGCTTATATGCTATGCTGGCGTTGGTGACCACCTACCCATCAGGTGGCCCATATGCTCGTCCGCCTTCCTATGCCATAAAAAAATATATATTTTACATATTTTAAGCACTAATCGTGAGAAGATAAGGCTTTTTTCGACGTCAAATTTAATCTTGTGAATTGAAAATTTAAGAGCACGTGTACATGCTACATGACTTTGTAGCGTAATGTGTGGTTAAGTATGAACAAAATATTCTTCCTTGCTAAGGTGTATAAATGTATAATTTAGTAATATTAATAGGTATGATCATCTGCCGAAAACATAAGATATCGATCAAAGGTCGCGATTCAATCTCAGGTAAGCGCTACCGAGTTTTCATTTGTGTAATTTATTTGCTATCTCGCTTTTCTTAGGAATTGTATTCAGATAATTTATAGTACTTAGTATATATGTCCAATATTTTCCATACATAATTTACAATCTGATTAATTGAAAATTTTCATTCTTACGCTGTACAAACGTAGCCATTTTTTGGTCATATCGGGGGCAAGGCTTTACTTTAATTTTATCTAGAGTAAGGCCCATTTATTTATGCTTTGTGAACTCACTTAACATACTGAGCTTACTTATTATTATAATAGTATTCAGAAAACTTTGCACACACAATGAGTCGAAGAGTAATAACAATGTACTGGGACATCTGTGCAAAATTCTTTGTTACTTGTATTTATTGAATATTTTTAGTATACTTTTTGTTTGTATTTGCGTATTTACATCAGACGCGCTATATTGTGATAAAAGTACGATATCATGTCCTGGTTCAAAATATAGAAGCAATTTTATCATGGAATTGGACTGGTTAGCACAAAAGACATATCTTCATTTTCAAAACCAGCCACTTAGTTTTACTCACTAAACCAAAGTAAATTACGTATTTATTTCTTAGGAGTGTACGGTAACAAAGATTTTGTAATTAAAGGTCTATACACATTTGCTATTTAAATTCAAGGCATGTTAGTATAATTCGCTGGCTTTACCTCGAGCATAAGAACAAGACGCGAGGCGTGAGTCCGCGGCCGCAAAGCGACGGGTCGCAATTACTTTACAACGACATTAATTAAAAGATCCCCCTTCGCCTCGCCTCACCTCGCCGCCTCGAGAAACGCAGTCTAAACTAGCCCTTACAGCAGAAATTTGTTTTAATTAAGGAGTCTTCTATTTTTTGTTGTGGATTTCGAATTTTTAATGACTGTCCCTCAGACTGTAAACCTTTTGTATAGGAACTTTAATGAATCCGTAAATCGTCTGCGGAATAGTTTTCTTACGATTTTCGTGTTTTTAAATGAGATTTTTTTGATTAAAAAGTGGTTTAAACGTTTTAAAAAAAAAAAAGGTTTTGTGAATAATGAGTTGTCTCTATCGGTAACTTAATAGCGGATGTACATTAGGAACAAACTGCACGAGAGGCGTTCGGAACTTACGAAAGTATTTTTTGAGTATCCCCTCGGGAATAGTTTTCCGCAGTGGCGGAATTCTATGTGTTGACTTGTGAGATAATCCAACACTATACGTTGAAGTGCTGAAAGAGACAAATAATGAAAATGTTTTTAAACCCCTGTATAAAAGTACATATTGCACACATTGATTTTATTACATTTATTTGTTTATTTTATTAACAAAACTAAGCTGTACTTTCAGTGTGAATTGTGTGAATCAGTACTTTATGCGTGCAGCATAAAAAAAATAACGTTCTCAAATCAAAACAATAGTAAAGAGGAAAGATTAATATTTCTTACAGCACCAATGTCGGGTAACCGCATACCATCTGGTTACTTATCTGCTCGGCCACTATCTATATGTTAAAAAACAATATACTGTCAATACAATTGTACAATCTAAATATCAAAATCTTTTTAAATTTAAAGAGACATTACGGGGTTTGTTTTATTAAAAAAGTCATTAAATTTTGAATCGAGTCGAATTTTCAGAAAAAAAATAATATTTTTGTCGCAAAAGGAAGCGTAAGATAAAATAAGCCGAGAGCTATAAAAGGGTGAAGTTATCAATAGGAGCCGCAAGTCTGGCGTATCGCCAACTCCTCAATTGACTTTGCAATGATATACACGACGTACTGAGAAATATGCTCAACTCCATAACGCGACGGTGCTGTCCGCCGCGAGAGTGCGACGTGGCCTATGGAAATACACATATATTGATTTAAGACTAAATAAAAAAAAAATTACTGGTAGAGCATTCTCCCCGTCTTGGTACCGTACCGCTTACTTGCCATACATTCCAGCGCAAAACAGCTTCGTATTGCTGTAAAATAAATATACGTTTAGTTTTTAAAGTTTAATTCTTATAAGACTAGAACAATTTAACACACGCAACACTTAAGCCGAATTAACTTAAATCTATTAAAGGGTTGCCAATCATACTGCGAGTTACTTTTTATAGCAAATATGGTATTCAAAACAGACAAATTAATTCATAATGTTATAATAAAATAAAAATTTAATAATTGAATATTGTTGTTTCATTTTGAACGGCCAATGAGCCAGTACATTAATAAACATCTTGGGTCCCGTTGTTGGAGGCGATGCGACAGTGTCAGGAGTGGTTATTTACTCCCGCAGTCCCACTGACTGTAGGTAAAGATGACTAATTTCAATCAGACCCATTTGCTGACACATTTTTAACGATAAAATATATTAGTGGTTAGCACATAGTCGTTTTGACCTATAATGACGGGCTATTTCGTTCTAGAGATGTTTGGATGATGTCAGATAGGATCAATTTTTGGGCTGTCTCGTCATGGTGGTTGCTGTGTTCTTGTTGTCATGTCTATTCACTTCAATGGTTGTTTCTCGAAATACCGCTATATATTTTTCATATTGTTCACATTTCATGTTAAAAAAACAGTCGATTAATAGAAATCATCTATTTTTTGCGCGTCCTAATATATTTTTATAATACACAATATCGATTTATATCACCTGTAAGGTGACCAAACTCCAACCATAAAATGTTAAAAAAAATTGAAATTTGACCCACACGTAATACTAGAGTATAATTAATTAAGCTTTTTGTACAGAGAAAGTGTGCAAAATAACAAAGCTAGACTTAAACAAAGTAGAACAAACATAAATCACAAAGTGCCTTTGTGAGTACTTTGTTTATCAAAAGATTACAACAACACTGACTAATTTTGACAAATTCAATTACATAATTGTCATGAATAAGAACACTATGATATACTCGTTAATAACCTTACCAAATTTCGTAAAGATTAGTAATGATATAAACAAAGTGTACAGGGCTATATTTTCGCGCAATTTTCTAACTCATCATAGGTTAAGCTATGGAGCCAATCATCTGTGACCCTTTTGCATTCTCTTGAAGTGAGTGGATAGATATTTAGAGCTTTATTAATTTTATTATATAATGTAGGGCTCATAAAATGATACTGACGTCTTACTACCGCAAGCCGGGCTGGGTTGGTCTTACACACTTTATCTGATCTACGTTTTTGTTGGCTAAGAATGGGGTCATAAACAAGTTCAGAGTGTTTACGAACTATGGTGTTAAGTATAAATGCATGTCTTAACGTAGGCACTTTGCAAAGGGCATAGAGTTCAATTGTAGGAAAACGTATAGGTCTGTGTGCCATAACTTTAAGTATTGCTCTCTGCGTCCTTTCCAGCCTAAGCATTAAACACTTTCCAGAGTTACCCCAAGCTGTTATACAGTAAGTTAAGATGGAGTGCGCCAGCGCAAAATAAACCATAGTAAGTGTAGGTAAGTCAGCAGATGATCTCAATTTCTTAAAAACATATATTAGTTTTCTGACCCGAGATACCAGTGATTCTATTTGGTGGCTCCATGATATTGTGCTGTCAATAATAACCCCAAGGTACTTAATATTTGTTGTTCTAGTAATTAAATTACAATAATTATTACAGCTAGTTTCATACGAACAGTTTTTGTGAGCAGTTAGA